>JAUMHM010000051.1:1139127-1152266 GCA_032362435.1 Melikaiella ostensackeni | reverse complement strand
TGGCTAAAATACCCCCATAGTACAACGCAGATATAACTTTGTCAAAAAATAATCTTTTTCGGAATTTTTCAATCTTAACAAAGTCTCTAATTTTTGGGCTTCTCAAAAATACCAACTTTGACATTTGGCCTAACAACCCTTATGGCTAAAAACTACCCCCATAGTACAACGCAGATATAACTTTGTCAAAAAATAATCTTTTTCGGAATTTTTCGATGTTAACAGAGTCTAATTTTTGGGCTCCTCAACAATTGCAACTTTGATTTTTGAGCTCCAACCCTTGTGGCTAAAATACCCCCATAGTACAACGCAGATATAACTTTGTCAAAAAATAATCTTTTTCGGAATTTTTCAATCTTACCAAAGTCTCTGATTTTTGCGCTCCTCAAAGTACCAACTTTGACATTTGGCCTAACAACCCTTATGGCTAAAAACTACCTCCATAATACAACGCAGATATAACTTTGTCAAAAGATAATCTTTTTCTGAATTTTTCAATCTTAACAGAGTCTCTGATTTTTGGGCTCCTCGAAAATATCAACCTCGATTTTTAGGCTCCAGCCCTTATAGACAAAAACCAACCTCTCTCTAGCACGTAGATATGACTTCGTCCAAAAATAATCTTGAATTTTTCAATGTTAACAGAGTCTCTCACTTTTGGGCTCCTCAAAAATACCAACCCCGATTTTTACACTTCAAGCCTTAACGCCAAAAAACCAATCCCTCTCTACCATGTAGATTTGAAGGTCCTGGAAGCTGCAATTAAAACAATTTCATATCTATATGGGCACTGTGCCAGAATTTAATGCTTATTTAGTGCCAATTTATGCCGTACAAAAAAATGTGGTGCCCCGTAATTTTTGTCAAAAACAGGTAGTAATGCTAGATTCAGCTGAAGTCAGAACTCCGGTATGTGGAACTCGGAAATTATCAGTAATATCAAATTCTTCTTCGCACAGAAATTTAGTACTGACTAAGTGCCCATGATCTGTGTTATGTCCAAAATGTGGGCACTTTTCTAATACTTTTCTTCAATTCATTTGTAATTTTGAAAGAATTTTAGGAGATGTGAGAAAGGCTTCTAATTTTTTCAAATATTTGAAGACATTTAAAATGTACTTGAAGTTCTGAACATTCAAATGAACGAAATTTTTATTTGAGTTCTTTATAAACTCAAAGTTACTCTAAAATTTAGGTTTATTTACGAAGAAAGTCATCTTATTATAAAAAAGTTCATGATGATTCTTTTTCTGGTAGTTGAATCAATATTTCCAGACAAATTTCAATTCAGAAAAAATGTTTTGTTCACTTGAACGTTCTAAACTTCGGGGAGATAGAATTCGAAGGGATTCACAAAATTTGAAGGAATTCCAAACATTTCGAAGCTTTCAAGATTACAAAGGATTGCAAAAAATCTTAACAGATTTCAGAAAAACTTGAAAGATTTTAGATTTTTTAAAAACATCTAACAGGATTTTCTAAGTTTTCTAACCGTTGAAAAATTCAGAAACTAATAACATTCTGATGTAGAAGTTTTAGAAAAACTCTCAACAATTTTTAGACACTTTACAAAACTATTGAAAAATAAGAAAATCAATGTTTGATGGAACTCCAAGTTCACTCTAAAGATTATGCTTAATTTTCGGTTTTTCGATTTCATTCCAAATTCTTGGATTTCTTGGATAGTTATGAGACACCATCAAACTATTTTTTGGCAAAGTCATATCTACGTACTAGGGAGGGGTTGGTTTTTGGCTATAAGGGCTGGAGCCCAAAAATCGAAGTTGCTATTTTTGAGGATCCCAAAAATCAAAGACTCTGTTAACATTGAAAAATTCTGAAAAAGATTATTTTTCGGCAAAGTCATATCTACGTGCTAAAGAGGGGTTGGTTTTTGGCTATAAGGGCTGGAGCCCAAAAATCAAAGTTGCTCTTTCTGAAAAGCCCAAAAATCAGAGACTCTGATAGCATTGAAAAATTCTGAAAAAGATTATTTTTTGACGAAGTTATATCTGCGTTGTACAATGGGGGTAGTTTTTAGCCATAAGGGTTGGAGCCCAAAAGTCAAAGTTCGTATTTTTGAGGAGCCCAAAAATCAGAGGCTCTGTTAAGATTGAGAAATTCAAAAAAAGATTATTTTTCGGCAAAGTCATATCTACGTGCTAGAGAGGGGTTGGTTTTTGGTTATAAGGGCTGGAGGCCAAAAATCAGAGACTCTATTAACCTTGAAAAATTCTGAAAAAGATTATTTGTTGACAAAGTTATATATGCGTTATACTATGGGGGTAGTTTTTAGTCATAAGGGTTAGAGCCCAAAAATCAAGGTTGGTATTTTTGAGGAGCCCAAAAATCAGAGACTCTGTTAAGATTGAGAAATTCAAAAAAAGATTATTTTTTGGCAAAGTCATATCTACGTGCTAGAGAGGGGTTGGTTTGTTGCTATAAGAGCTGGAGCCCAATAATCGAAGTTGCTATTTTTGAGGATCCCAAAAATCAGGGACTCTGTGATCATTAAAAAATTCTGAAGAAGATTATTTTTTGGCAAAGTCATATCTACGTGTTAGGGAGGGGTTGGTATTTGACTATGAGGGCTGGAGCCCAAAAATCGAAGTTGCTATTTTTGAGGAGCCCAAAAATAAGAGATTCTATTACCATTGAAAAATTCTGAAAAAGATTATTTTTTAACCAAGTTATATCTGCGTTGTACAATGGGGGTAGTTTTTGGCCATAAGGGTTTGAGTCCAAAAATCAAATTTGGTATTTATGAGGGGCCCAAAGATCAGAGAATCTGTTAAGATTTAAAAATGCAGAAAAAGATTATTTTTCGGCAAAGTCATATCTACGTTCTAGAGAGGGGTTGGTTTTTGGCGTTAAGGGTTGAAGCCCAAAAATTGGGGTAGGTATTTTTGAGGAGCACAAATAATTTCCACAAGTTATGGGTGCTTAATTTTGGGAAATGTTGAAAATTTCTTATAAGGGATGATTTTGACACATAAGGGTTGTTTTTTTGCTTTTTGATTTTAAAGGTTTTCAGGAGCCCAAAAAAGCCCAAAAATACAGCAGGATTCAATTTATGAAAAAAAAAATTTTTGAAAGGGGTCGATTTTGGAACTTAAGGGTTATTTTGGAGTAGTTAGTTTTTGCAGATTTTCAGAACCCAAAAAAAGCCCAAAATTCTGGTGAAATTTAATTTTTATTATTTTGGTACTTCAGACACTGGAGGTGCTAGGTTAATGTAAGCTAGCACCTCCACAAAAAAATTGATTTTTTGAGAAAAGTAAAGGAGCCCAAAAATTTTTATTGGTGCCCAAAAAAAGCCCAAATTTCTGAGCTATGAAGAATGCTGAAATTCGATTTTGGAGGTGCTAGCTTAATGGACCTCTTGTTATAGTCTGTGTGAAATGTTACTTTTTTCCAATTCATTTTTTGAAAAGAATGATAATTTTTAGGTACTTTAGGGAATATTGCAAAAGAATTATAATTCTGAGTTATACCTGGATGTAAAAAATAAGTAAAATAAAGTACGATTCGGACTTGGAACAGTGAATTTCCGAGAAAAATGATAATTTTGAGGTGGAATAGGATATGTTCCGACGCAATCATATGTAATTCTGAATTGGATCAGAGAATTTCCGAAATAATTGCAATTGAAGTTTATTTTCAGTCAGGGAATTTTCGCGAGCAAATGAAAAATATTTAAAAAATTATAATATAAAATTAAATAACAATGATTTTTTATGCGTAAAATTAATTTTTATAGTACTGGATATATTTTAATTCAAATCAAACTTCTTACTATCATTTTCAGTATTCTCAGAAAAATATATTTTATTCGAAGTATTACTATGTTAAATATGTACCGAATTTGAAGTATAAAGATAAAATACAAATTTGTTTCAATGATTATTCAAATTCTTCTACTTTACGAAAAAATTTAAGAAATTATTAATTTTGTTTTTCGTATTATTAATTTATATCGTCATTCTATGATGATAATTAATATGTTCAAGAATATCCTGTGATAAATTGTCAAAATTTGTTAAAGTAAATGCACATATTTATTTCAAACACAACCAAACAGTTACCAAACAGTTACATTCTTAATCAAAAAAAGGTGAAATTCCCACTAAAAGAAATACATTTTTAAATCCAAAATACAAGTTTTCAGCGAAAGTTGAATTTTCTACCCGAAAATATTAATTTTTAAACACTTTTTACAAAAAATTAATTTGTACAAAGTACTTCCACTTTCGACCAAGTAGTTGAATTTGCATTAAAAAAATATGAATTCTTAACGAAAAATGTAAAAGTTGATATCTCAACCGAAAAGATTCAAATTACAGATTAAAAACACTAGAATTTAACCAAAAAATACGACTTTTCAACAAAATAGTTACGTTTTCTACCAAAAAGATGAATTTCCAACTTAAACGGCAAATATTCAACCAAGAAAGTGAATTTTGAACAAAGTAGTTCCACTCTCTACCAATTAGTAGAATTTTAAACCAAAAGAGATTCAATTTTTAAAGCAAAAACAGTTGAATTCGACCAAAAAAAGAAAAATCCTCAACTAAATAGATCAATTTTTAACAAAACCAAGAAGGTTAATTCTCTACCCAAAAAGAGGAATTTTGAAAAAAATGAATTTTCGCCCAAAAATGGAATAGTTAAATTTTTAATAAAAATAAAAATGAAATAAACGAATGTCCAACTAAATATTTAAACTTTCAACTGGAGGGCTTCGGAACGATTCGGCACGATTTACATAAGTAGACACTCTGATTTTGATTTGGAACAGGGAATTTTCGTCGATAACTGTAGGTCGGATATGGAGCAGGGAATTCTTCAAAACAATTAAAATTCTGTGTTAGGACATGGAAATTTAAAAAAGAAATACAATTGTTGGACCGGGAAAATAAAAAATTGTCTGGGAAAAAACTAGGAAATGACCGAGAATTCAAATTCATCCTTCGTGTAGGCACTCTGAATTATAACAAAAGTGTCCTTTTACTTTTATTCAGTTTTAGATTTCTAAAGTGGCGGCGGGCAAAGACCTGACAAGTAAGCAGATTCTATCAAAGAGCAGAGAGAACTTGATGTTAATGAATGGAGGAGCGGCACAGACACAACCACCTCATCCACAACCAGACCAGATGAAGCCCTTGAATCGCGGAGCAGCAGAGACACAGCCTCAGGTACTTCGTCCACAACCAACCTCGACACAGCCACAGCCACCTCGTCCACAAGCAGCTCAGGCAATGATGCCATTGAATGAAGTAGCGGCACAGGCACAGCCACCTCATCCACAAACAGACCAGATGTAGCCCTCGAATGGAGGAGCAGGAGAGACACAGCCACAGACACCTCGTCCACAACCAGCCCCGACACAGCCACAGCCACTTCGTCCACAAGCAGCTCAGACAATACCACAATTTGAGATAATGGATGACGTGGTAATATTGAATTTTTAAAAAAATAGTCGTAGACATTTCGCAGATTCGTAAATGAAAGAATGACGAGGTTTATGGGATAGAGAAATTACTTGTGTCATTTTTTAGTTTGATTTTAAAAAGTGGAAAAAAAGTTGCGGGAATGGGAGCTTTTATGATTGATGTAAAGTCAGTTATACGGGCAGTCGTTTCAGTGATTGATCATTCAGTAATTTTGAAAAAAACTTGCGTCGCATTGAATTTCGCTTACGGGTAAATAACTGGGAAGGACATATCCAAACTTGCACTCTACTACCTGAGAAGTATACCCCCACCTCAGTGGAAAATCATAAAGTTTGATGAGATGTTGGGAAGGGGTAGGGGTGCGACCTACGTTATTTTTGTAAACCCAAGTGAGGAGTAAGCGCTCTGGGCCCACTGGTGGGGATATTCTTCCCAGGTATCAGAGTGCGAGTTTGAAATCGCCCGACTGGGAATTTGATTCAGTGACCGAGATTTTTCTCTCAACTGTACTAATATGCATATTCAAAATGTTTTTAATATCTTTTATCACTCTAAATTCCGAGTTCAAACAAGAAATTTTCGAAAAGAATTATAATTCCAAGTTGGGACATGGAATTTCAGTAAAGAAATATAGTGTTGACTTAGGACAGGGATTTTCCGTAAATAATTATAATTTATCCTTGGGGACAGCGAATTTTAGTAAAAAAATATAATTCTGGATTGGGACATAGGATTTCAGTAAGAAATTATAATTTTCATCTTAGGTTCACTTTGAAACATAAAGTTTCGTCAAGAATTATAATTTTTATTTTAGGACAGGGAGTTTTCGTTAAGAATTTTAATTTGATTTGGAGTAGAGAATTTTTCACATGGAACGGGAATTCTGGAAAATAATTTGAAGGACCCCGGGGCGTAAGTGCCAAAGCACGAATTTCTCAGAAGACAAAAAAAACTTCTTAACATTAACGCATTTCATTTAAGAGGAAAAAAGAAAGTACTTTTGAGCTATCACTCAGCTCTATTGATTCGTAAACAGAACAGATGAAAAGAAAGAAAAACTTTTGAAAAAAATACCAAACACGGATTGTGACCCACTTCTAAATCGCACTGGACCATAATCTTCTACAGAGGCATAAGTCAGATTAAAACAATTAGTTTAAGCCAAGAAAACACATTTCCGAAATTTGGCACTTACGCCCTTATGCTCCGGGACCCTTCATTTCAATCCTGATTCAGAAGAAGGAAATTTTAAAAAATCCCTGTTCAAATTTAGAATTATAATTCTTTCACAAAGTTCTCTTCCAATTCAGAAGTGTCATTCTCATGGCCAAAAATTATCTGGCGTTTTAACTCAGAAACATAATTCTTTTCAAAAATTTCCTGTTCACAATCAAGAAGCTTTGAAACTTTTAAAATGTTTAGAAATCTGTTGAAATCATTCAAATCTCTTGAAATTTTTTTAATTGACGTGGAATTTAAAATCATCCGTCCGGTAGACACCCTGCTTAGGCAATAACTGATTTTCAGAGATTTAAAGAATAAACAATTTTGAAACTGTTCCAAATTCCACGATAACATAATTGAAACGTTATACAGTGGAACTTGAAAAAATCGAAAAATGAAATAACTTCGAAGTCAAGTTTTACAAATTACGCTAGAATGTCGGTTGTTGGATTTATTGGCAAAAAGAGGAAAGATCCTTTATTTCAAACCGTGGTTTTATTGCCCCCGGTTTCGGCCTTCCTAGAACGGCTGGCCCTCGCAGTTTCTCCGGCACACAGGGCGAGAGACGGTGTTCAACTAAGCGTGAAACACCAGCAGCGTATATACAAAGGCGCAGTGCGCGGGTACTCAGGTTCGGAGATTGCGTAATATTAGGAAATGGTTCTTACGACCCTGACTGTTCACGTTTGGATCCCCCCGATTTGGGACAAAAATCATTTGAAGACAACCCCCGACACTGGACTGGAACCGCGGTTTGAGTGTACGTGCTGTTTTGAAGTAATGAGGAAGTAAATTATATAGAAAAATCGTGTAAATACCTGTTTGGTAGAGGTCAGTTAAAACTTCAAAAAGGTAAAAAAAATACCAAAAAACAAAACAAATGTAAGACCACAATTTTCCTTTACTTTTTCATTTGAAAAAAATAATTGTAAATATCAGCACAATTTCAGAAAATTAATCCAACAACTGATATTGTTTCATATTTTATTTTTTAAATTCTTTGATACTGTTTTCTACAAGGATACAGCAATGCATTTTGCATACCCAGTATTCGCGATAGCAGACGATAAGTTAATCTTTTTTGAGCAAGTAGTGATTGTGAAATAACCTAATTGATTTTTTCTCAATTGAGCAATGTTTCATTTTGAAAGCTGTAGTTTCATTTCTTCCTGAACACTGACAAGTTGTCAGCTGCAGAAATTAGAGAACTTAAGCAATTCAGAGCCGCACGTGGTAAATTATATTTCAAATACATTTCTAGTATTTCTGCATTTCATAAGGGTGCATTTTATAAACGCTTTATTGTTTCATTTCCCTTAGCACACCTATAAATTGTTCTCTTGAAGGAGAAAGTAGCCTCTCCTTTGTTTCAATTTATATTTTGATACCTATTATTTGAAAATTTTGTCGTTATTTGAATTTTAATTAATTGCACAGCTTGAGAATAAATTGTCTCTTCTTCTTTAAAGACAGTACCACAAGAGAGGAGTAGAGGTTTCACTTTCAACGTCACAAACTTACTTTGCAAAGAAAGCATAATGGGCTGCTTGATGTGCGATGTTTTCATTTACTATTTTTTTACTCATGTACTAGGTAGAGAGATAAAAAAAGAATGTGCTACCTATAGCAGTATTAAAAAAAAACATAGTGTGATACTACCTTAATATACACAACCGACAGAAAGTTTGAGTACGTTTCCGTTGACCGTTTGAAAATTCATACTTCACTCTACAAATCCAAATCAAGAGCACGATTGAATATTATGTAATTGCTGAGTATTCATAAAAAATATTTACTCGTGCAATAAAAATTTTGGGAAGCCAAAAGTCCGAGATTCGTCGATAACCTTCATTTGTTATATAAGGTGCAACGTCAGACTCCATTATATTCCATTGTATATTTAATAGAAGCTGACGTTGCATCTTATAATAAATTAAGGTTAACGGCGAATCTCGGACTTTTGGCTTCCCAAAATTTCTATTGCACGTATGAATATTTTGTATGAATACTCAGCAATTACATAATATTTAATCGTGCTCTTGACTCAGATCTATAGAGTAGGATTTGCTCTTGATCTTATGATTGTTCCAAATTTATTTTATAGATCATGCGGCAGCAACATTACCTAAAGATAGCTAAAGAAGCTAGCGAAAACTAACGTAGAAAATATCGACAACTTTGAAAATTATGTATCAACTATGTTCTACTTCGGTAAAGTGTCGTATCTTTATGTATTCGTGTAAGGAGATACGACGCTCTAGCGCATAATAATATAATTGAGACACTTCATATTCGTAAGTCTTTGTTGAGACAATTTTCTTCAGGACAGTTGAATAGAAGACTGCTCACTGCTCATTCATCTTGCAATAATTATCGGTTGCATTCGACACGAAATTTTCTAATCTTTCAAATGACTTTACTTACACAGTCGTGGATTCAGTTTCTGCACAGATATTCGCCTTTGAAGTGAAGTATGAATTTTCAAACTGTCAAAGGAAATGTACCCAAACTTTCTGTCGGCAGTGTACCATGCAAGTGTTTGTGTTCAGACTTGTAAAGAGCGGTTTATCTGGGCTGTGTGTAATGAACGTTTTTTGTAATATTCCGTTTTAACTCTTCCAGGGTTTCTTTTATAGTTAATGCGGCAGCAACATTACCCAAAGATTATAACACGTAGTTAAAAGTTACTTATGTAGTAGGTGGAGAGGTCAAAAAAGAATATTCTACTTAACAGTATTTAAAGAAAGCAGAATGTGGTGCTAGGTTAATATAGCATGCAAGTGTTTGTGTTCAGACTTCTAAAGAGCAGTTTATCTGGGCTATGCGTGATGTACGTCTTTTTTAATATGTATTTTTAACACTTTAGTAAGGGTTGTTTTGATAGTTCACGCGAGAAGGTTTTTGAAGATTACAGAGATTTTGATTAGCAAACAAGTATGAAGCTTTTCCAAGGTGATTAACCAACTGTTTGAAATGAGGATAAGAATGAACGGTCTTTTATTTGCAATGCCTAATTTATTTACATTCCTGTAAAGTAATAAAAGTATTCATCACCGTTTTAAGAGTATAACATTATCAGGAATTCTCAATAAATTCGAATCTGAATGTTATGTACTTAATTTCAAATTGTAGGTATTTCATTATTGCAACACACGTTTCAGTTTGTCAAAATTATTGCAATACTTTAGAATTGAGGACATGCATATATTGTCGTCTTTTCGGACCTTATGTTTAAGAGAATTTGAAGCTATTCAACAAAAAGAAATGTACGATTTTCCCTGTCGATGTTACGCAAACTCACGTACTTGTTTGAAAATAGCCGTATACATTTCCTTCGTTACTCTACATTATAAAAACTGTCTCAATAAAGATTTCCGAAAACAGTATATGTGATGTGTGAAAACAATATGTGACCTATGTGTAAAAAATAGTCATTTTCAAAAAATACGCGTCTAAGCATTAACAATAAGTAGAATATATAAACTCAAGTTTGAAGGATTTTCTCAACTATACTAAACCAACTATCTTTTAAATTATCTTCTCAGAAGCTCAGACTGATGATTTAAATTCAAACCCTCAGCATAATTGAGTTACGTTTGAACAGTTACTACAAAACTGTATCACATAGAAGTTTTTTATAATTGAGAATATAATTGGAACTTTTTTTAAAAATTGTTTTCTTACCTTTTTGCGAAGAATTGACGAAATCATATGGAAAACTTCAGTGTATAAAGCCACAGAATCCTTATACGATATGTAGCCTTTTTGTAGCAAAGACAATTTTATATATGAAATGTTTATGAACATGTTCCAAATTACACAGTTTTTTTTATGAATTCCAGGCATTTGATTTTCAAATGATAAACCATCCAATACTACCAAGTATTACCTGAGGATTCTCGCAGAGGATATGCCAAAGGAATAATTATTATGGATCTCATGCTGCTTCCTTTTCAGTTTCCTCTGCAGAATCCTGTTCCGCAAATGAAAGCTGTCAATGATGTCATTCTCTGACCCCAGGATCAGAAAATACTCTTTGCTCTTTTTCCGATAATTTGAAATCGAAAGTCTGAAAATCATTTTGCCCAATATTCATGTGCTTGTAAAAAATTTTCTGGCATTAAAATGGGACAATTTTTCGAGAAGATAAGAAAGGATGACTGTCAATAGAAATCTTTTTTATCTTTTCAAAAAATTGCCCGTCAAAACATTTCTTATAATACATATGATGCAAAAGAGTTACAACACTGACGAATTTTAATTTTGGAAATAAAAATATTTTCTAATTTTGTGTTAATTTTTTGTTAATTAAAAAAATTTTAAGGCTATATGGCCTATGCTATAGCGTTTATGAATTTAAATTTGTAACTCTACAGTTTTGGATATTTAAATTCTAAATTAGAAATTGTACAACTATTGGCCTTCGACAAAAATTAACATCACAAAACTTATTTATTCAGGCTTTCAATTCGAAATATTGAAATCCTAAAATATTGTATTATGTAATGTAAATTCAAAACTATAAGCATGTGGATGTTTTCGGTATAAATTAATTACTCAACTAAGAATTGGACACAATTTTTTAAAACTATGAAATATAATTATTTTTAAACGATACAATTTTGAAAGATTTAAAAATGTATCAAACGGTTTTCAGTTTTTCAATACACGCTTACAAATTGAAGTTGTTGAATATTAAACGATTCCAGTTTTGAGTAATATGTTGAAGTTTTCAAGCTGAAAACTGATCAACAAGTAAGATTCAAAATTGTTTAATTTACAGTTTCGAAAGTTTGAAAAAGGGGAAAGTCATACAACTCTTATAATATTTAAAATCACTCTGACTTTTTTATATAATAAACTAAGAAGGTTGAAGACTCCACACCTGCTTGAAATTGAAAGTTTGTAATTGCAATTGATTTTAGCAATTACATTATTTTCACTGAAAGTAATATCAGAAGTCAAAAAGGTTAAAGACTTCTCCTTTATTCCAATTTGAGTCTTTAAAACTAAAAAAACTTATTAACTGAGAAATAAATTGAGAGAATGTAAGTAGAACGTAAAATATAATTATTTCGAAGAAAATAGTTTCCAATTATTAATTTCATTTCGTTATACCCTTAAATGTATCAGTATCAAATTAGTAACTTCTAATGTTTCATTCCAACATCTTTAATTTTAATATTGTGTCGCAAATTTGTATTATGTAATGTAAACTTAAAACTATAACCTGTTGGATGTTTCAGGTTTAAATTAATTACTCAACTAATAATTCGTTTTAACAGTGATTTGAAAGGATTTTAAAAGATTTCAAGGCATTAAGAGGTATTTGAGAGGACAACTAAGTATTTAAAAGAATTATAAAATTTATACAGAATTTAACCGAATTTCGAAAGCTTTCTAGGGATTTCATGAGATTGCAAGGAATTTCAAAATATTTCAAGGGTTTACAAAAGTTGTAGAGTATTTCAAACGGTTCTAAAGAATCACAAGAGGTTTCATATTTCAAATGATTTTGAAAGATTTCAAGAAATTACGTAGTGCAATTTCAGATAGAATATCAATTTTTCACGAATTTTGAAGGATGTCAGTTAATTTTGAAGGGATTTCAAGGAATTTGAAGGAATCTCGTAATGTTTCGAAATATTTCACGGAATTCTAAGGATTTTAGTCGATTTTTAGAGACCTGAAGGGATTTCCATAGATTTGAAAGGATTATGAGAGATTTCCAGGGAATTGCCTTTTTGAAACATAATAAGCAGAATTTTCAACGATTCAGATCGTAATTTGCTGCATTTTTTGTCATTTTTGCAAAAGTTGCATCTAAAAATGAATTATTAATATGTTTTCAGAATCTCGACAAGGGGACAGCAAAGCCTGGGACAAAAGTTTATTTTAAAGTGGAGCAGGTGCTAGTAGAGAAAATGTACTCCCAAAAACTGAAATAAATTTTAAAAGCTTTGCAAGAAAACTGGAAAATTTTATCAGTTAGAATAACCAGACCCAGTAAATTAAGATTAAAAGAATCGTAATTATCAGAGCTCCTCCAAAATCGCTAAAATTTTTTTTCGTGATGTATGTAACATGACTAATTTTCCAAAATGGTGTAAGATGTCAATATTCAAATATAAATTTAAATTGGTAATATAGATTATCTGTAAAGCTCTGCGTTATATGAAAAAAAAGTTTTCTGAATTACTAATAATAATCTTCAAGTGTACGCTGCTAATATACCTGTATTCTGTTCGCATCTAATACATTCCGTTCGTAGCATGCAGTTATTTCGCAGAGATACTTTTGCTTTATATTCCTGCTTTTTAAATTTGGTTCATTCTATTACTTAAAGTTTAGAATTACACAATTGTTAATCATGTCCAATTGATATTTATATTAAATTCTTTGGGATCAATTTTAAATCTTCAAAATTGTACAACAAAATGAAATTAATAATTGGAAACCATT
>JAUMHM010000051.1:1107326-1136936 GCA_032362435.1 Melikaiella ostensackeni | reverse complement strand
ACAACTTTTTGAATTTTCTTGAAAAATCGAAAATTCAAATTTTGAGCCAAATAACGCGAGATACGAAAAAAAGTTATAATATCAAAATTCATGCTTTTACGAAGACCTGTAAGCTTTCCTCTGAAAATTTTTTGGTAGGAGGCATAGTTTGTTTTTTAACTATAGAGAATTGTATTGAAATATTTTAATTTTAAATTTTGAGACAAACGACGCAAGATAAGAAAAAAAGTCAAAAGAATAGAATTTGTGCTTTTAAAAGGTCAAATAAAATTGCTGCTAAGCATTTCTTTATATGACCAATCGTAAATCATCAAGATAATTCTTTAATCGTCTTTTTAATGATTTATTTATAAATACTATACGATTAGTGCAGAAAATCGAGCGCGAAGCGCGAATATTATGATGAGAATGTATTCCTTAAGACCGATAGAGCCTTAGGTAAATGAATGTCTTTTTTCATTTGAAATCAGAAACAAATTTAGTAATTTGTACATGAAGGACATATAACACCAAGCGCGAAGCGCGAGATCCACATATTTCGGAGCGCGAGGAGCGACGTCTGAATCGCGCGCCCTAGGCATGCTCAAACTTACGAGCGAAGCGAACTACACAAGAAGCGCGCGATGAGAATGTGCCCACGAGGCGGGCAATTTTTTTAATAAAGCTTTACACTATTTTTCAACGTAATGGCTAATTTTTTTAATTGACCCATTAACGAAAACTCATAATGGTCAGAAAATCTTTTTCAATAAAGTTCAGCAACTGTATCTTTCGCTGATCTGAAGCCATTATATATGGTATCATCGTTATATTAGATACTTTTTCTGTATGGGTAGACATGCTCATGTTGACAGTTTTTACTTATGTCAAACTTATGCTCGAATTCCTAAACATCTGGTCCGAGGTAACGTCAATCTGTTGATACTTTTCAGCATGATGAAAGACATTTGAGACATGTGTATGATGATCATATGAATACTGCCATGAGTTATCAAGTTCGTGACTTATGTTCAGAATGTTGGAATACTGACAAGTGTGGATTTGCTGTCGTTGACAAGGATAGTGATCTTAACAAGGGAATATATAGAAAAGAGTTTGACTGATTATTTCCCAATAAATACAAGTTATGTGGTGGAAATGATTTCATTATAGATTGAGACATCAACATATCAACATGTCAAAGTTTCACAAAGAGAAGGAGGTGCTCCGTCAAATCGCAAAAGCTAGTGAGGCGATTCGATGTAAACATTGAATGCTCAAAATGGGTAGGGAAGCCACTGAAAAAATGATGAGTGAAACGCTTAAGTCAATCTTCATGCCATTGCCGAAACTGGTTCACATATCTAATCCTTCAAATAAGAAGGAAGTTGAACAAAATGAGTCTAAAAGGAAAAAAGATGAAGAAAAAGAGGATAATAACGCTCCCTTCATGACTGCTGACGCTGAAGAAGAGCATGATACAATTATGCTTGAAGAAGATGCCACGACTGAGCCTGCTGATATATATGAGCATTTGACAAAAAAGTTTCTCAGAATGCTACAACAAAGTAGTAAGCAGTATTTGGATATGGTTTATGGTGTGCGTAAGCTTAATGATGGTACCCTTATGATTGGTGATAAATCCATTAGTTTTGAGTGAAAATATATCAACGTTGATGGTAAACGTTATCTAAAAACAGTTGGTCTGCTTGAACTGCTGTTTAGACAAACTCCCGAAGAGACATCTATAAGCGCTAATGATTGAAACAATTATAAAGAAATATTGATTGCTACAAATGCACACAAGAAGCGACACCGCCCAACTGAACCTGTCCGCACCGGAAAAAATATCGAGTACGAGAACTTTATTGCAAAACTGTTCAACGTATCACGCAGACGATCCTCAACTAGTGGAGGTTCTCCACCACAGCATATTGTAGCAAGAAAAAATATAAAGACTGACTACGTCTACTGGGATGACCCTAACGAACTAATTGATCGTCTTTGTCTACTCCTAGCGCCTCAGGTAGCAGACAACCTGAGTCCTAACAATGAAATTATGTCCATAACTGAGGAAATACGGGAAGCTGGAATTATATATTAGGAGCGGACTCATAATAACATTGTCAGTATCACGATGAGTATCGACGTGTTTGAACGCCACCTGGATCGAACCGCTGAAACAAGCCGTGGGCCTCCTGGCGTTGGATTCAACATCGCCTCTGACGACCATTACGACGTAGATAGCAAGAGACTTTGTAACGTCAGCGACGCCAAAAAACAATACGACGCAGTCAATTTGGGATTTGTACAGCGCATTATACAAAACGAGATACGTACAGTGCATCAAGTCACATCATCTATGCGAACAGAGCTTGACAATAATAATTTGATGATACGTATCCTCTAAGAATCAATCAACGAGAAACTGAGGAACCTTCAGATTGACATCCTGCAAGATTTGTCCGTACGCAACACTGAACTCATTGCTCAGTCGGACGCTCGACTAAACGCACTCGAAAATGGGCAACGAGAAATTGTCAAATGCGTGGTACAGATGAGGCTTGGCAGGCAGATTTGGTTGAAATGATACCCTATGCCCACGAAAATAATAGCTACAAGTATTTAGGCTTGGCAGGCAGATTTGGTTGAAATGATACCCTATGCCCACGAAAATAATAGCTACAAGTATTTACTCACCATTCTAGACATTTTTTCAAAGTACACCTGAGCCTATGCCCACGAAAATAATAGCTACAAGTATTTACTCACCATTATAGACATTTTTTCAAAGTACACCTGAGCTGTTCCTGTTAAAAGCAAGAGTGAACTAGACGTCACTTCAGCAATATATCTATACTGTTGCAGGGTCGTGTACCAAAAAACTTATACACCGATGAGAGCAAAGAATTTTATAATTCACATTCTGAAAATCTTATGCAACAATATAGCATCAATCTCTACTCAACGCATAGTAATCTAAAGGCGTCAATCTGTGAGCGATTTAATCGCACACTCAAGAACAAGATGTGGCCACAGTTTAGTTTGAGAGGCAACCACAAGTACATAGACATCTTATCCGCTCTCGCCTCCAAGTACAACAATACCAAACATCGATCAATCGGCATGAATCCAAAAGATGCATCTGCTAAGGATGACAAAGAATTGATAAAACAGTTCAAAGCACAAAGGAAAATACCAAAGAGAAAGCCAGAGTTCTAGTCGAGACTAGTTCGAGATCTAGTCATGCCCACCAGCCGAATAACGTACAAGCTAAAAGACTATCGGGAACAACCCATCGCTGGCGAATTCTATGACCAAGAACTTCTTAAAGTGAAACATCCAGGCGTATATCTTGTGGAAAAGATTATCAAGAAACGTGGCAACCAAATCTTCGTAAAGTGGTTAGGTTTTGATCTCTCGCACAACAGTTGGATCGTTGAATCTGATATGTAATCTACTTTCTGCAATGTTGAATAAACGTTGAAGCAATGTTGAATCAATGTTGAATCAATGCTGAGTCGACGTTGGAGCAATGTTGAATCAACGTTGAAGTAATGTTAAATTAACTTTGTGCAATGATGAATCAAAGTTAAATCAACGACAAATCAACTATGTGCAATGTTAAATCTAGATTAAACCAAGGGTGAATCAACTATGAAGCAACGATGAATCCATGTTAAACCAACAATGAATCAATGTTAAACCAACGATGAATCAACAAGTTTTAATCTAACTATGAACTAGCGTTAAATTTATATTAAGTATACGCTCGTACTAACTATATGTAAGGTTTTGATAAATAAAAAAGCAATTTATATGCATAATTTTGTTTCCAATCAATCAAACCCTCATAATTACTATTTACAATTATTTACAGTTATTTTTCACAAACTAGTCTTTAACAAGGATTTTGAAGTGACCCCACGCGAGGGTGTCGGTGCTGTCTTTTGAGGAGAGTCTTTAAGGACTTCTTTTTAAAAGTCTTTAAGGAGATCCAAAAGTTCTAGGTTATTATCGGCTAAAACGTCATCGTCGTCGTCGTCGACATCCATGATTCTGAAGTGACCCCACACGAGGGTGTCGGTGCAGTCTTTTAACAGGTATCGTTTTTCGTTATATGGACTTAACAGATTATCTCCCTATTTTCGGTGAAAACTGACATATACTTGTTGTTGGCAATGAAATATCGGTTAGGGCATTGGCTTACTGCACCCTTCTTACCTTGCTCAATCATCAACAGCATATCAACGTCAGTAAGGAGTTCTAATCTCACCCCTGTGAATTTGAACATGGCGTCCAAAGACAAGCCAGGAGTGGTGTAATAGTGTGCAGGATCAAGATCGGAAGCCTTGAGACACTGTTCTCGGAAACTTTCGAAGACATCAGCCAGCAATAGAACGTCAGTCATCATGTACAGCCTTACGTATTCACCGAAAGTCTTAAGATTAAACGCATACCATACGTGTTGTGCGTGTGCATAATCTTCATCAGATATTGTCGAGTCATTCAAAGTGTTGTAGAGTTTTTCTTTTGGTGGCAGCTAACGTTCTTTTAGTTTCTCTCGAGTCAAGGTATTCATGAGAAAAAACACCTATCGCATTAGGAATTCAATTTTTTCTCTTTCGATGTCAGATAACACAGAATTTAGAATTTTGTAGTCAGTGACGTACGATGCTAACTTTTCCAAGGAAGAGGCCATGAATCGAAATGAATCTATGAACCTGAATTTGATTTGAGTTTCCTCAACATACTTTGCAAACGAAATATACTCTTATTAATTCAATGCCACAACTTTAACTTCACCATCAAATTTTGAAACAACTAATATTAAATGAAAAACGAAAATGCCTCAACGTGATTGAACATCTAGAGAGTCTCAAAGCATGTTTTGATCCACTAGATAGAAAGGAAAGTGGATTTCGGAGCAAGAACGCGAAGCGTGATGTCATCAGTGATCGAGTAAAGTGGATTGATATATGATATACGTTACTACAAATTTAAAACTCTGGTTCACAAATAACGTAAGAAGCCCTGCCTTGACAGAAATGAAAGAGTTTCAGGAAAAAGACACGGGATGGACATAACACTCGATCGTGAAATTAGAAGTGAACATTAATAAACTAAACGCTATGAATGGCAGTTCTTATATTAAACTTTCTAAGCGAATTGAGGAAAAAAAGCCCCTTCCCTGAATGATCCATTCCCCTTTCCCGAATGATAAAGTGAGCATCGTACCCAGGGAAGTTGTGAAACACAATAGGTACGTTTCGCGAATCTTCATATTCTAGGTTACAATGTTCGTGTGCCGGACCGCGGTACATACCAGTTTAGTGACAATGGTCGCGAACTTTCTTCTTTGGTGGATGCAGAGGCTTCTTACAAATGTGACAAATGGTGGCTACTATGAAGGTTTCCCTTGCTCTGGAATCAAGTTGCTCATTGTAACTACTAGAGAGGAAAATATTTTCTCACAACCCTTTGCTATTCCCAGCAACTCCAACGCGAACCACATTGCTGGCTTCACAACTTCCGGGCAGGACTCGTAATAAGATAATGAATCATTAAAGCTACATTTGAGGTAGTAGCCGTCGCGACGTCACAAGCCTCATGTTTTTGGAAGCCTACTATCTTGGACCTTCGAACTTTTTCTTTTACTGGTTTTAGCAGGGACTCACAATCGGCATGTATGATGAATGGCACCTTATCTTGATTTTTGGAATTTTTCAATTCGATGAAATTTTTTTCAGGTTTTGAAAGCACAACTTTATAGTCATTAATTTCGAGCAATCTTCACTATGTGCAATTACTTTTTCTTCGGACGAGAAATAATGTAGACATTGATCACATATGTATTTTCTAATTTTCTTTGCCAATAGATGAATGCTAACTAGTCGAGAGAGATCCTTGATGCAAACGTAGTGGAAGTTGAAAGACTGTTGTCTGCTGTCCTGTACATTACCTTCTTCGTCGCTGCTGTCCTCGTTGGCATAGTCTTCTTCTACTCGGAGAAGATTCACGTAATGGTCTCTTTTTTTGTGAAGTGAGATGAAGAGGAACTACTATAAATTTCTTCTTCTTTTTCATCATTCCGCAGACGTTAATGGAGATGTTATTTTGTTTTTCAAATTTTGGAACATCTTTTAATCCAACAGGAAACTTCATTTCGGAAAAGTCTAATTCATCCTTATACTGCTTATAGCTGGAGACGCGTTTAGCAATATCTTTTCTGCCCTGCTCATATAGGCCTAAACGCCACTCTATCCACCTCCGTAGAAGTTTCTAGATACGAAATCTCAAAGGCAACAGTCCGCATGTGTCGAACTTTCTAGCATAATCTTTAGAGATCACATCCGTTATCGACATTTTTAGAAGATTTGATCAGGAGAATTTCGAAGGCCATACCCCAAACGCATCGAACCTTCCAGAAACTTCAATAGATCTTTCTAACAGAATTGTTAGATATCACAACTAATATTAATGTTTCTAGAAGGATCGAACAAGAAAATCGCAACGGCAATGTGAGCTAATAAAAGGTAAATGATAGGGGAAAAAAGGTAAATGCTTCGAACCTACTCGAAACTTCTGTAGATCTTTCTAGCAGAATCTTTACAGAGTACATCCATTATCGATGTTTCAAAATTTTGTTTGAAAGAATATCAAAGGCAATAGCCCGCATGTGTTGAACCTTCTAGAATGTAGGTAGAGAAGGAGTACTGCCTTATAAAAGCAGTGTTAGGTGTCGGCAGCTTCAGTCTACCATCGAACATAGTACAAAGCTTGTTATCTTGAGAAAGTGAAACTTCTAGTAAAAAAAAATGTCTTTAGAGAAGCTAGATCTTAAAGTTATCAATGCAGTTGGTCGCGTGGAAGGGGTTATGCCCACGAAACCGCTATTCGATCTTACCCTGAAGAAGAAGTACAGCGTTTCAAAAATTCGTAAAGTTCAAACAAAGTATGGTATCAGGATTGTGGCTGAACTGAAGAACCAGTTTGCAGTATTCTTACCACGCAGAATCATGAAAATTTTCGAGGATGCTAACTGTGAGGATACGTTCGAGAAAATCGAAGAAGCGGTTAAGTAAAAAAAACCCCTATTTTTGTTACATTGGGGGAACCTATAATCTGTTTGAATTTAAATATATACAATAACTGTAATTTGTTTCAAAGATTTGACGTATTGCAAAAATTCATGAATAATACACTATAATTCAAAGGCAAATAAACTGTGTACTTCAATTAATTTACGTTACTTTAATTTTATTTAGATATGGATAAGGGATAGCAGGATTCAAATTTTGCGCGTTTTCCACATTGCTAAAAATGCATCTCTGGCAAACTTCAACTTCCCTCAGCGATGGAATTAATTGTCACCAAACTTGTCGATCTGAAAGAAAAATACACACGAAAACGTTTTATTTGACACTCAACACTACACTTTTTTGTAGTTAAACATAAATAAACATCTACAGGGATCAGAAAACTTACTTTTGAATTCACTGAAATTTTTTCCTTCTTGTCTGCCATCCCCCACTTCCTCCGAAAGCCCACATGAGACTGAGGCCTAAGCGATCACCCGAGAGACTAAAGCCTGCGCGATCACGCTGCGCAGTGACGATATAGCCTTCACAAGATTGCATGAGAAACGGAGCGGCTACGCAATACGCACTCGCATATATGGCTGCCTGTGTCAAATCTTCGAGAAGCATCGGTATCCAAGAACAACCCATAGAAAACAAAACCGATATCGATGCTTCTGGGATGTTTGACGCATGGAATCTCACAGACTATAATTTTCACATGCAATCTTCTAGAAAGTTTAACTAATATTTTCAGAAAGTACGGCATGTGTGATCTCCAAAAACTATTAGATATTGTTTCGAGAAGGGTTAAATCTAAAATTTTTTGCTATACATCAAAGTTTGTAGAAGCTTCGAGAGTCCCCTAGCTCACACAGGTCAACTATGTTTCTAGAAAGTTCGAATTGTAGAAGATTCAAGTTCCTAGGGAAGTTTAGCGAAGAGGTAGGTGTGGGCGATGGCTCGGTCGGTAAAACAGGGATCATCAATGCCGATCGAGACAAGGTTACACGTCAGTGCCCTACCTTACCGACTGCTAGTAAACCAGTTGTCCGTAAGTTATCGACGGAGACAAAGGCACTATCAGTTGGTGGCGGCTGGAACTACGTAGCTGTGTCACCGAACCGACCTAGCTATAACCAGTCACAGTTTCATCGACGTTTCGCTTGGAGCCGAATCCTGCCCCAGAACTGTCATAGGTATACTACTATTTTCCTAGCGCTTTAACTGCCTTTACGGCGGCGACATCTATTACCGGTAACAAATTATCGACTAGTATTATCTTAGCACGGACAAGAACCATTGCAAACTGCCGGGAACTTAGCACAGATATAAACCGTAATTTGTAATGTTAGGCTCGGTTTTTGAAGAAACCAAAAATGAGAGTTTCCTAGCTCATATATATTTCTAGAATTTCCGATTACCGAAAGGGACTCTTAACATTCTGGAACCTTGCACCTAGATCTTTCTTGCAGGGACCCATCTCGTTGAGCGAACCACGAATTTGTTTTAGCTTTCTAGAAGTTTCGATTACTGTTTACTGACTTAGGCGTTCCAGAAGCTTTAACGAAAAAAAAATCTCAGAGGCAGCAGAACCACATCGATCGAAACTTGTGGAAAGAGTACATATCTAGAAGACAAGGGGGGGGGGGGGATTCCACAGTAGCCACCATACCCCACCTACCTGAACTTGAAGAACACACTCAGTAGGTATTGCAGGGGCCATCCTTCTTGACCGGGACAAGATTACACGCCAGTTCCCTACCTAACCGACCGAGTTATCGACGGTCGGTAAATTAACCGTCACTTTTTTACCGACTGAGGTGCCCCAGACCCCCTAGCTATACTACTCGCATCTTTCCCTTCGACGTCTCATTCGTCTGACCAAGCTTTGTCCTAGACGAACTGCGCTTCCCTCAGAGAGAATCTAAAAATAATGAACTTTGCATTTACACGCCTTCAGTTTCAGAATAACTAGAAAGAATGTAAAGTCCACTGGAATCTTATTCTGAATAAGAAAAGATTCACTGCCAATTTAGTTTTAAATTAGGCTCATGAAATTATCAGAAGCAAGAAAATAGCGTTTCGCCAACTGAATGGGTACGCGTGACGTAATAAAAAAATTTAAGCTTATTAATATTTCGCGTCAATTACCGGGAAAACAGTCGGGAATTAGACGTAGGGAAATACTCGAATGAAATTAATTCAGAATTGAATTTCTATTTAATTCTTTCTGAAGAGTAAAAATAGTATATTGCTTTTGGATGTATTCTGTTCTATCTCAATGAGAGCAATGCTCATTGAAATAAATATTTTTCTCTTTCAGTTCTTGGATACAGTAAATTCAATTATGAATAAAAATGACTAGAATCCTGTATCCCCAAAAGAAATAAGTCTTCTCTAACTTTCTCTTAAGTTTTCTGGGCAAATCATTAAATAATGAGTAAATTGCAAACTCTGAAAGTAAATATTTCTCGTCAGGATTTTTTTGTATGTTTTTTCCAATAGCTTTAAATAGGGAAAAAGGTGATTGCTTAAAAATTTAAGTATTTTTCTCAAAATGCAAACTATTTTGTCAAAGTCATCTTTTTTGGACAAATATTCAACTACTTGGTTGAAAGTTGAACTAATTTGTTAAAATATCGATTTTTGGTTCAAGATTCTTCTCCCTGGTTGAAAATTCAACTATGGTGATGAAAATTCGTTTCATTCATGGTTGGAAATCAACTTTTTTATATATAAATTTAACTAATTCATTTTTTGTAAGAATTTTTTTTGGGTAGAAAGTTCATCTTCTTTTTTGAAAATTAAACCTTTTTGGTTAAAAATGACACTGTTTGTTTAAAATTGTACTATAATGTCGAAAAATCGTTTCGTTTTTGGTTGAAAATTAATTTAATTTTTTTTGTAGAGAATTTGTCTTTTTTGTTTTGAAAATGTAGCAATTTGGTAGAAAATTAAATAATTCGGTTGAAAATTAACTTTTTTGTTGAAAATTCATGCTTTTGGCTTCAAAATTAAACAATTTTGTTGAAAATTCATCTATTTGGTTGAGGATTGAACTATTTTGTTAAAAATTTGTCTTTTTTCTTTCAATTCTACTGGTTAAAAACTCGTGTTTTTTTTTTAGTCGAAAATATAACTATTCGTTTGCTACTGCAACTGTTTGATTAAAGGATAATTTTTTTTCTGGTTGAATATTCGTCTTTTTGTGTTGAAAATTCAGCTCTTTTGGTAGAAAATCTTCTTTGGTCCCGTAGAAATATTGGCAAGCGGGGGGGGGGGGGGGGGGGGGTAAAAAAATACCCCAAAATTGGTAATGTAGTTTAGGGACGCCCCCTATGCAATACAGGTTTTTTTCAAGTCATGCGCACAACTCACGTAAAAGGTAGCAACCGGACAGGACATCAAAATAGTAGGCTAGAATTTCAGACAAGGTAATCCTATACAGGGTGTCCCACCACCTATACAACCCCTTGTACTATGTGATAATGCACAAAAAAATAAACAAAAAAGTCCCCTAGCACAATTTTGTACGAAGCTAAGTTTGGGGACAAAAAAGCTTCAAAGGTGGGCCTAATCAATCAATAAGAAGCGAGCTTCAGCGACAACTTTAACGTGTATCAAGCGTTAAGATAGTGTATGTCTTTTGACGACACACTTCAACTTCCGTATTCGGTAATTCCCCGTCGAGCCATCGCACTTCCATTGTTTATTGCAAAACGCAAAGTTCGAACTGCCAAAACATTTTAAATTTTGAATCTTTCTCACACATTTATTAACAAGATTAAAGTACAAAATATCTTTTCTAACAAAAAAAGTTGCTCTTTCCAATTCATTGCAGAATTTTGGTTACATAACTTGTAAGAAAACTCACCAAAAAAACTGAACTTTCGCGAAACCCAGCGAAAATTCTTTCTTGAAAACTTATTAGCAAGATTAAAATAACAATACACCTTTTATAACAACAAAAGTCACCCTTTCCGATTCCTCGACAAATTCTCTTTTAAATAACTTGTAACAAAACTGACAAAAAACCCTGAAAATTCAAGAAACACAGCACAAAATTCATCTTGAAAATTTGTTAGCAACATTAAAATAACAAAGCATCTTTTCTAACAACAAAAGTCACTATTTTCGATTCCTCACAGAATTTCTGTTACATAACTTGTAACAAAACTGATAAAAAAATGAACATTTGCGAAACACAGCAACATTTTTTTCTTCAATATTTGTTAGCAAGATTAAAACAACAATACACCTTTTCTAACAAAAAAATCACTCTTTCCGATTCCTCGTCGTATTTTTGCTACATAACTTGTAATAAAACTGAGAAACAAATTGAACACTCGCGAAAACAGCGAAAATTCTGTCATGGAAATTTTTCAGCAAGATTAAAATAACAATACGCCTTTTCTAGCAGAATCAGGCGAAGAACATGTGTGATGAACGAAGGGCGAACGCCAACCTCTAGGCGACCAGGGCAAAAGGTAACGATACCGGACATCACTCTGGAGTCTGAAAGTCTGGCTCCACTGATACAAAGCTGGGAGGTGATGGAAGATTATACTGGGAGCGATCACCGGTATATTAACTTCAGCCTTGGAAGGACAACACGGACCAAGATACAACTCCGTAAACAGCTGGGATGGAATACTGCGAAAATCGACGAGAAACAGCTGGACAGAGTGATATTAGAAGGGAAAGAAGCTCTATTCGCCCTGCGCGATAGAGTTGAGCAAGCGAATGGAATGGAAACCTTAGTGGATGCTACGATGCAACTTATTCACCGGGCTTGATATGATTCAATGCCCCGGAAGAAGATGCGAAGCAGCATATGCACTGACTACTGGTAGACAGATGAAATAGCGGAATTCTGAAGAAAATTCCTGCAGAGTAGACGGAAAGCAACCCGGGTGAAGAAAAGAAGGGAAAATTTACCCACAACCCAAACTGATGCTCTCTAAATGCAAAATAAAAAAGAGTTGCGAAAAGCCATCAGAAGAAGCAAGAAGCAGAACTGAGTAGGCCTGACCCAGAACATGAACACTGAACCTTGGGGCCTGCGCTACGGAATCGTAACACGAAAGTTTGGAGCCCACTCAGCATGTGAGGCGATGAACCCAGGGGTGGTGGACAACATCGTTGATAGTCTCTTCTCCACCCATCCGGTGAGGTAAGGGGACAGCGATAAGGCCGCGGCCGTGGAGACACCGCTATTCACTAAGGAGGAACTCCTCGCAGCAGTGAGTGGTCTGAAAAACAAAAAGGCTCCGGAGTTGGACGGTATCCCAAAAGAAGCGCTGAAAATGGTGGCTCGCACTTACTCGCAAGTGATGTTAAACACCTACAAGGCCTGCCTGACGGGAGGAATTTTCCCACAACAGTGAAAGACGCAAAGGCTTGTAGTCATCAACAAGGGCAAGGGTGAACCGACATCCCCTGGGGCGTATTGCCTCCTGTGTATGCTGAATACTGAGGGAGAACTCCTGGAGAAGCTGTTCAATCCCCACTTGAAGGCGGCTATCCATGAAAGCGTAGATCTGTCAGCCAGACAGTACGGATTCAGGAGAGCTTCACTGTTCACGCAGTTCAAGGGATAGTGCAAACCATCAACTCTGCGCAAAGTGGAAACAACCGTTCCAGGAAAATCATGCTCCTCGCAACGTTAGACGTGAAAAACGCCTATAACTCGGCCAGGTGGGCTAACATGATCCAAGCTTTTAAAAAAATCAAGGTTTCAGAGTATCTCCTGTGGATAATCAAAATTTATCTCAAGGGCAGAGTTCTCACGTACGAGACAACAAACGGAACCAGGAGGAAGGAGATAACGGCTGGTGCCACCCAGGGATCAACCTTAGGACCAAATCTTTGGAATATCTCCTGCGATGACATGCTGCGTCTAGAGATGCCAGAAGGCACATACTTGTCGGGATACACCGATGATATCATGACAGTAATCACCGCACGTAACACGGAATAAATTCAGTGGAAGCTGAATGAGATCATGCGCCTCGTAAACAGGTGGATGAGGAACCATAACCTAAGACTAGTGACGGAAAAAACTGAGCTGGTGTTGGTCACCAGGAAGCTGATTCCCACGATAGTCGAGATGCAGGTGGGCTCGGAGGCAATCCAGACCAACGAGGCTTTGAATCACCTTGGGATAATGATGGATACCAGGCTTATCTTCTGGGTGCAAGTCAGAAAGGCCGATTACAAATGACGGAGGATACGTCCATTCTCCTGTATGGAAGCGAAATATAACAGACGCACTCAAAAAAAAAAGTAGAGACAGAGGATGGCATCAGTACAGCTCAGGGAAGCACCTAAAAACCCTTGCTCTCATCGTACTGTTTCGAGCTGCAGGACTTGTCATCAAAGGAATACTACCTATAGACCTGCTAGCCCAGGAGAAGAAACGCATCTTTGAGAGAATCCTAGATGTATGAAAGAAGATTGCAAGGGCAGAGGCCAGAGTAACTGCTCAAGAATGTTGACAACGATAATGCTCAGAAGCGAGGAGCTCTGGGAAAGGATAGCTTCCTACGTGGAAAATATTCTGCGAGAGAAGAAGAAAAAAGAGAAATTGGCAGAACGCCCGGTATAAAACAAAACAAAATAGTAGTAGGTATGAACCAATCATGTCTAAACAAAAATGTCGAAGGCCGACGAGCTCGTTGCGTGGCGCTGCCAAGCTGATAAGGGCGGCGCGTACATCTTGGTAGGGGACATATAGGTGACTAAGACCGTTCAGAAAACCCGGCATAAAAGAAAAGAAGAAAACTGGTAGGCACTACATATAGTGAAGAACACGGCACCCCCTAAAGTAATGCGAAAGCAGTTTTCGGGGGGATCTCTGCCAAGGAGGGAAGGTTGTGTGTTTTTTAGTGGGTAGAAATTCCACACTCTCGGGAGGTGCGGACCCCTCCCAAGTGTCTTTGATAGATTTTCACACATGCTCGAGAAAAAAAATCATTATAATTGTCGTTATCGTCGTTGTTGTCATTGTTATTGTCATTGTTGTTGTTGTCGTCGTTGTTGTCGCTGTTGTTATTGTCATCGTCATCGTCATTATTATTATTAATATAAGGATCATGGCAGTTGTCTGCGGTGGAGGGGGGATGACAACCCTACTTGACGCGTCTCCGGGTGGCGAGTAGGAGAATGCTCGCAAAAAATAAAGGGTAGGGCTGAAATAAAATAGGCTTCACGGACCAAACGCACGATAGGTGACGGTCGCAGACCACTGGAAGTGGCCCAGACCGTGCCCGGTTTCTCCCACCAGCTTGGCGCAGGGTCTGATGTGAGCCTAGCTCTGCCGAGGTGTAAGCTGCAACCGGGCATCAGGCCAGAAGGAAAATGAAAGAAAAAAGGAGGAAGAGCCGAGATGAAGGTGTAAAAGGCCTGCAAGGAGGAAACGCCTAGAAACCGTCCTCATCAAACCCGCTGATAGAAGATCCTATGCAGAAGTACTAGGAAACATCAGACAGCAGATCATGGTGGAAAAGACTGAGGCGGAGATACGCTCAATTTGCTGCACACGAACCGGGGACGTTCTCCTGGAGCTGGGAAGCGACACGAAGTGCATGAAAGCCTTCAGCGACGCACTAAAAGACGCGTAGGAAGAAATAGGCAGTGTGAGGAACCTGGTTCCCAAAACAAAGCTAGAACTCCTAGACTTAGATAGCTTCACAACCAAGAAAGAGGTCGAGGAGGCCCTAGAGCTCAGGCGTGCTGTATCCTATGTATAGGGCTACAAGTAAAGGCAGAGGACCTGGTGCATGCACCCGGGTCGTGCACCTGTAGAGTCTTCAGGGACGCGCTCAAAAGAGCAAACGGAGTCGGAGCATGATTAGGGCCCTACAAGGAAATCTCAACAGGAGCAGAATGGCAAACGATCTCCGCTAATACGCGAAAAGGACGTCGACCTGCTTATAATCAGCGAGCAGTACCAGAACAGGGACAGCCAAACCTGTTTCTCGGACATCCAGAAGTTTCAGGCAAAACTGGACCTTCTTGAGGATGCCATGCGGGATGCACAAGGCCAAGTTCTGGTGGCAGAAGGCTCGGTTACACAGGGACGATTTAAGACATCACCGTGGCGACGAAGGCGCTGACTTCTTGCACTGACGGATGGAAGATAATCAAAGACTTTACGGGAAGTAATCACCAATACATTTCATTCAGTGTGCTCCTTAAGAACAGGAAAGAGCCGAAAACGAGGACAAGGCGAGATGATCCAACCAAATAGAACATCACGAAGTTGGATACGACGAACCAAGCCCCTGTGATAACAAGCGGTCAAAAAACCCTAAGAAGACCAAGGGGAAGAAGCGAGGAAACTCAGGGCAAGAAGGCGTCAAGCTCTTTGCAGAATAAGAAGGCGCTTGGACCAGATGGAATCCCGGCAGAAGTATTAAAGGGAATATCTAACATCTGCCCACAGTTACTACTTAATATGTACGACTCCTGTCCAAAGAAGGGCATCTTGCACGAACAATGGAAGATACAGAGACGCGTTAATCAGCAAAGGAAAGGGAGATAGGAATTCCCCGTCAGCTTAAAGACCACTCTGCATGCTGAATACAGCTGGGAAACTTCTGGAGAAGATGCGTAAAGCTCGCCTCCTGACAACCATACAGGCCGCAGAAGACCTTGCAGACAGGCAATACGGTGTTAGGAAAGGACGCTAGAATATTCAAGCGATTCAAGAGGTCGTGGAAACTGCCAAGAGGACGCAGGAAGGTAACCACTACTCCAGGAAGACTGTTCTAGTGGCCACGTTGGATGTGAGAAAAGCCTTGAACTCGCTCAACTGGGACAATCTGATAAGCACGCTGGAGAAATTTAAGACGCAAGAGTGCCACCTACGTATTCTAGAAAGCTACCTGAAGGACACGGTGCTAATCTATGACATAGTTAATGGCCCAGAGAAAAGGCCGATAACGATCCGCCTTCTATTAACGATAACGCCTTCTATTAACTGAAGTGGATAATTACTCTGCAATAAAGTAACTTTCAAGTTATATAAATTTTCTTTTCTAAATTTTACATGACTTAATTGTATACACCTATCTACTAACGATCCTAGGCCCAGATCTGTGGAACATTTCTTAGGATGATGTTCTGCGGATAGAGATGCCCGATGAGACATACCTCTCGGGGTACGCAGATGACATCCTGGCTAAATAACAAATAACCCAAGGATAAATTTTAGAGTCAATTTCATTAAATGTAATAAAGTTCGATGGAGTAAAGATTCAAGTTTCATGTCAAAAAAAACGTAGGTTATTTTCAAACTTTGAGCCTCAAAAAAAATTGTTTAAAGAGGCTCCAAAACAGTTAAATTACATTTATGGAGGAAGAAAATTCCAAGTAATTATTAGGACGATGATCAAACAAAACATTGAACTGACAGTTACATTGATGCTATAAATGATACTAAATGGACGATAATCAACAGGTCGAATTTTCAATTGAACCACAGATGAGAGAAGCGCGCCAAAGCTCAGGGATTCAAAATAGTGAATTAAATTTTTTATTTTTTATTTTTCATTTTTTTATAACTTTGTGTTATAATATTAACTTTAATGTCAAATGCTTTGATACATCTGGTTAATATTTAGTACTTCAGTCTGAAGATTGATCGAAATTTTAGTAAATTTTTTAAATAAAAATAGAATCAATAATTCGCCGTTTATAACTGTTTTCTTCTCTAGCTAAAATTCTAATGTTGTTCAAATCAAAATAAAAAAAATGGTCCAAATTCCATGAGTGTTGAGACAGGCCTGTGTTCAAATTTCCGATTTCACAATCTCTTTTATGTTCGGCAACTCTTGTTTTTAATCTTCTACCAGCTTCTCCGATGTAGACTTTATTGCAACCAGTGCATTTTATTAAGTATATGACGCCTGATCAAATTTTCAATCTTTTCACAATCTTTTTTATTCAAAACGAAATTATTTGGAGTGTGGTTATTTTTAGAATAAACGTTAATGTTAAATTTTGTTAAAGAACATCTTTGTATTTCAGAAAGGCCTTGAACATAACGTAATTTAACCTTTAAATCTGTTTTTTTTTTTGTATTTTTCTAACCATTTTTTTTGCTTATTATTTTTATGTATACTATTGTAAATTTCATGAATTCTTTCTTTTATAACGCCTTCTATTAACTGAAGTGGATAATTATTTTGCAATAATGTAACTTTTCAATGATCTAAATTTTCTTTTCTAAATTTTACATGACTTAATTGTTTACATCTATCTACTAAACCTTTAACTAAACCAGTTTTTCGACTGAACAAATGGTAGAAGATTAAAAACAAGAGTTGCCGAATATAAAAGAGATTGTGAAATCGGAAATTTAAACACAGGTCTATCTTAACGCTCATGGAATTTCAACCATTTTTTGATTTTGATTTCAATAACATTAAAATTTTAGCTAGAGAACAAAACACTCACAAATGGCGAATTATTGAATCTATTTTTATAAACAAATTTACTAAAATTTCAATCAATCCTCAGGCTGAAGTACTGAATATTAACCAGATGTATCAATGCATTATACATTAAACTTGATATTATAACACAAAATTATATAAAAAAATAAAAAATAAAAAAATTTAATTCACAATTTTGAATCCATGAGCTTTGGCGCGCTTTTCTCATCTGTGGTTCATTTGAATATTTGACCTGTTCATTACCGTCCAGTTGGTATCATCTGTAGCATCAATGTAAATGTCAGTTCAATGTATTATTTTGTCATAGCCCTGATAATTACTGGGAATTTCCTTCCTCCAAAAATGTAATTTAACTGGTTTGGAGCTTCTTAAAACAATTTTTTTAAGGCTCAAATTTTGAAAATAACTTATGTTTTTTTGACATGAAAATTAGATCTTTACTTCATCGAACTTTATTATATTTAATGATATTGACTCTAAAATGTATCTTTGTGACTCTAAGTAATTAACGTCAGGTAATAACAAAAAAAATTTTATGATACTCAGTAGGTTATTTTTATTTTAGTTTTAATTTATTATAAGAACACTATTTATTTTAGAGTGGAAAACTTTCCTGATGAAGGCCCGCATTGAGAGCCAAAACGTAGGAAATAAAAACGATGTTTTTCAAGAACTAGAATCGTTTTTTCTGTTTGTTTTTTGGACCATAAGACCGAAGAAAGAAAACCTCATCAAATTTTGAAATTATATCAACGGTCGAAGAAAAGGGTGAAACAACTTGAAGTCTCGCTCCAAAATGTTAGTTTAGATACTTTATACGTGAATATATGGATGGAAGATCATGGACTCGACCTGGATATGGAGAAGAAGACGAAACTCGTGATGGTGACGGGGAAGCAGATAACCACTGTCATTTCGACGTAGGTAGGAACGGAGAAGATTTTGACCAAGGACGCCCTGAAACACCTAGGTATCATAAGAGACACCAAGCTTACTTTTTGGGAACAAATCAAGCGAGTAACAGATAAGGCGGACACTGTTACGACGGCGCTAAGCAGGCTTATGTCCAACACAAGAGGGCCAAGACAAAGCAAGCGACGCTTGCTGATGATGGTCGCTCAGTCAATTATGCTGAATGTTGCGGAAATTTGGTCAGATGTACTCAAAAAGAAGGCGTACTGAGAGCGGATGGCATCAGTGCAGGTAAGAGGACCTATGAAAATAGTCTCCTCTTATTGCACAGTGTCGGAACCAGCAGGTCTAGTGATCGCGGGTATGATCCCAATCGATCTACTGGCAAGAAAAAAGAAGGAAACTTTCGAGAAGGCAGCCAAGGGTGACAAGAAAGCTGGATAAACTGCAAGCATGACGAGGTCAATTATTATTTGACCCAATTCCTGCCTGGACATGGTTATTATGATCCGATCGTACCATGTAGTTATATTTTGTACAATATTTTTTAGAAGGTTTGGGCTAAGGCCAGACTTTTTTCTGTTTCTACTTTTCTTGTACACTTAACCCTTTTCAAGTTATAGCATCATAAACAATTAAATTTGTATTAAAATTGATATATTTCCAGATAGATGTCTCAGCATCTATGTATTAGACCGAAACATTTTTTTAAAAATTGCAAATTGCATTTCAAGACACGTACTCCACACAGTAAAAACAGATTTTCCGATCGAACTAAAACTTTTCTTTATACTTTTGTTGTTTATACTTTTGACGTTTATGCTTTTAAATAAACAAAAGTTTTCGTTCGTATGGAAAATTTATTTTTCCTGTGTGGAGTACCTGTCTGGAAGAGCAATTTGCATTTTTTCGAAATTTTTCGGTCCAACAGGTGCTGAGATATCAGCATATATCAAATAATTTGACTCTCAATGTGGGAACGTAATATAAAGCAAATGAATTTTTTAGGCTGTTGAAAAGGCGTGTGACGGCGTAGGAGAAGGTAGCTCTTGCTTTAGCAGTACTTACTCGTGAAACAAATAACCTTCCATCAGATCTTGTTTCGAGTGATTTTCTCGCGCGCTTGTTTTCCAAAAAAGGCAAGAGGTCAACCAGATACTCCGGCACCCCCCGGGCCAGAACTTTAAAGGCGAAGACACCGAGCTGTACGTCCCATCTTTGGTCCATCTTAAGCCAGTCTGAATCACGCAGGGCTGGGGAGACGTGGTCGAACTTCCTAATGTCGTAACAGAATCTGAGGTAACTTTCTGTATCTTTCTCTTCAGGGAAACGCTTAAACAGGAACCATAGCTCGTTCACGCATAATCGAAGATTATGGTATAAGATATAAGATAATAAGATATAAGATCCCTCCCTCCCACCCTCTCGCTGTCTGTCTGAGAGAGACAGAGCCTCTGTCAGGAACAACGAGACAAAGCCGCGAAGCAGACTGCCGAGACCCTGGCCCTGGATCTTAATATCAGAGTATGTATCTTATATCTTGTATCATATTCTTTGATTATGCGTGAACGAGCTATGGTTCCACTTGAAGCGTTTCCATGAAGAGAAGGATGCAGAGAGTGCAGAACTCCTGCCTCAGATTCTGTTACGACATTAGGAAGGTCGACCACCTCTCCCCAGCCCTGCAATTCCTTTAATTAAACGTTCCTCATCTAAAAAATGTCTCATGCAATGACATATAATATTAATTCATTTTATTGAGAATTACGGAAGATACACAACATGGTCATTTATAATATTTTAAAAATCGATTTTATAGTAAAAACTTTTTCATTAACATAATTCAAAGTTGATGTAAGAATAAAGAACACTCCTTGGTTCGAAACGAATTGATTAACCTAACTGTACTTTTGTATTTTAACCTCCTCTATGATGAAGGAAATATATTTTGTAATTAATCCTAATGAGGAAGCAAAGTGCTCATCAAACGAGCACAAGATAATTATCAATACAAGCAAAGTGTAAACGCCCGAGATCGAGTTCATAGCTAGTTTTGAAAATGCGCGAAAAGAACGTTTTTTTTTTTTTAATTGAGTTAAATGCACGCTTGTTTGGAAAGAGCTGAATATGTCGAACCTGAAATTGCTTCAGCTTGAAGTAAAGAAACATGTTATTTTGGTTTTATAAAAGAAAATCGCGATGTTTAAAACGTTCCAATATAGTGAAAATTTTCAAAATCCCAAAATTCTTAAATCACGAAAAGAAATTTGCCCAAAAAAGCAAACTGATAAAATTATTTTTTGGTTTAAGAAAGAGATATTTCAGTTTCGACATATTCAACTTTTTCCAAAATGTGTGCATATGCCTCAATCCAAAAAAACATAATTTTTGCAAGTTTTCAAAACAATCTGAATTTTTGAAGAATTTTTTTTTTGAATTTGTAATTTTTTATTATTATTCTCTAGTAAAAGCTAAACATACCAAAAATTCGCCATAATTTTTCAACTAGAAAGAATTTTTTTTTGAATTTTGAAATTCAAGAACCGAACAGAAGATATTAATCAATTTCAATTTTTTGTTTTAATTTTTTCGGATGCCAACCCACTAATTTTTTTCACTGAAAAATTGAAATAGTAATTTTCTATCTAAGAATCTCACTTTAGTCATTCTGGTCAGTTGTAACAGAAGATTCCATTTTAGGAATTCCTTTCATTTTATTTTATGTCTTATTTAAAAATTTCCATCTTGTCTTAGTGACGTAAAAATATTTCTAAAATTTGATTAGTGAAATAGATTGGTATGATAGATTCCTGGGTAGCGGATGGCAAAACGGAATCTTTGGTTAGAACTAATCAAAATAACTAAAATGAGAATCTTCGATAAAAAATTGTATAATTGTGCATGTATAGCTAGAAAGCGTAAAAGTTTCTGTGAGAAAAAGTTGGTTGGGACCCTCCGTAGCTCTACTGGGACAGGACTATCCTGACAGAAAATCTAGTCAGATATAATCGACCGGACGTCCTCTGGTAGAAAAAACGTGATCAACATGTTAAGATTATTGACATGAGCGTTCCCTTTACTAACAACATTCAACTACGATACACTGTGAAGATCCAGAAATGCACGGAGCTGAAGCAGGAGATTCTGACCCAGTGGAGAGTGAAGAAAGTCACAATCCGCCCGATCGTGATCTTCGTGATCTTTCTGAATTTTTTACATCTTACACAGAAAGCAATATTTTTGAACACTTGTTGCATCGTCCAGAGATTTCTAGGCATTAACAACGATAGTGGCAAATCGTCTTCTATAATAAAGGCCATCCCCTGTACACGGCAAATCAGACTATTACACCAAATTATATTTTTTTACCTTTTAACCTTTCTTCTCTTTTTTGTATGTCCATGTGCGTGCGTCAAGTTGTGTGTGTCGTCCAGCGTCTGTAATATTTTTGTAAAGATTCTTTGGTCTCAGTCGCTGCTAGAAGGAAAAAGGGGGTGACGACGAATGCACGGAAGGTGTATAATGTGAAAGGTGGCGTAGCACGTGAACTAAGGAGCTAAATGACCCTCCTTGAATATCGATATAAATGATTGGATCCATATAAACGGAATCTCCTGTATTGTCGCATCCCCGGTTTGAGGTCATCCCAGGTCGGTCTTGCTAGAGTTCGGAACGGGAGTGCTCCAATGTTTGCAACACATGCAAGAGCCATGTCCCGTCACAAATTCCTGTGTCAGGATAACGGGAAATTTGATGAATGCGCAATCTAGATAAATTTGCAAACAGTGATTGCCACCATCGAATCTAATGAGCACTTGCCGCGTTCGTGACCGTGTTTAGTAGCGAAGTAACGGGTCATGAGTTCGAGTTCCAGATTTTGATCCTTCAGCCGGTACCTCTGGAAACTTTTCTATATACTTTTATTGAGGTTCTGGTGATTCGGATCCCACCTTAATCTGCACGTCCCCCCATCATGCACTTGGCTGCAACTCAGTTCGTCGATAGTCGCGTATTGGCTCAGAGAGAGTACACGCAGAGACATAATGATTTAGCAAGAATTGTACATCAACAATTTTCCCTAAACCTAGGACTCTTAACAGAAAGCACACCTTTTTATAGATATATTTCAGTATCCGTTTTAGGAAAGGAAGACTACATCTTATACTGGGATGTAACTATCCAGATGGATCATTATATCCGAGCCAATCGGCCCGACACCGTAATGCGTGAGAAAAAACGAGGTATGACCATAATTGAAATTGCTTGTCTACTCAACCGGAACTTGCAGGCAACCTATACAACCAAGATCTATAAATATAACGAGCTAAGGCATGAAGTAAGGACAGTATGGACGATTGTGAAACATGCATCTATTCATCCTATTGTGATTTAGGCTACAAGCAATGTGCACGTAAGATGCACTGAACATCTCAAACATCCAAGAGTCAGTAGGGTACTGGCAGCAGCTCAAAAAGCGGTTTTACTAAACACCTGTCGCATTGTATAAAACTTCCTAGATCATCAGGAAATAGGCGACTGAAACCTTCTGGAAACAGAACTCAAATCTTTCTCAACAAAACTTTTTCGCAAGAGGTTTCAGACATCGTTATAAATTTACAAACAAGAAGGATATGTACACAGCAAGCAGAGATACAGTAAGAATCCAAAGGGCGAAGTACAGCTTAGAGCTGCTTCCAATCTAATCCTCTAAATCTAATTTAAACTAAATTGAACGAATAGTAAAAACTAGAACTTGAGTGAATCGTTTTCGAAATCATCGCAGAATTCACGAGGAGCAGACATTATGGTGTTATTATTTAGCACACATGCGTGTAATATTGGGTATTAAACACGCTCATTCATTATGCAAACAGATGTAAATGATATAGATAACAAACCAGTCGATTAAAAATATGTGCCTTTACTTAGAATTACGTGTGTCTAGCTGGTTTCTTAAGCTGTTTAAAAGGCGGGGAGCAGCATGAGAAAAAGTGGATTCTCTTTTCGATGTGTTAATTCGCGGGACATGCATCTTGCCGTTGCCTGATATTTTCTAGCCCGCTTATCTTCTACAAATGATACGAGATCAAATAAATATTTAGCAGCACCCTGCGAGAGGACCCTGAAGGAGAGGGCACAAAGTTGCACTTCCTAGGTTTTTCGCTTGAGCAACGATGGACAACAAGGTACTGCCTAATGGAAAATCGGGCAAGCACGCGTCTTTGAAGTTGCCTGTAGGGAGTATAACGGACTTAGTAGGGTTAATGACAAGAGCACGCTCCTTAGCTTACCTCGCGATGCATTCCACTGCCACGTACAAGACCGCGATACCAGCATCTAGATTTTCCAGCTTGCAGCGGACATATACCTGCGTGTCGTCCGCATATATACGGATCGTGTCCTTCACTTTACCCCCGGATACCGACTCCAAAACTGACAGGAATTTTATCAAGGGCACTGGTAGGTCGTTGGTGTAAATCCATAAGAGAGGTCGTCTGAGAGCGGCACCCTGCAGAACCTCTTTACATAGTGGCCGGATGGGTGACGTTCGGGAGATTAAGGTATCCGATATTTCAACTCGATGAGTTTTATTCGAGAGAAATTTAGGAAACCAAGCTTTTTCTTCCCAGACAGTCCTTCAGATTTTAGTTTGTCTAGAAGAATTTCGTGATCGAGAGTTTCAGGCGTCCGCGTCAGATCGAGTAGGGCCAAAATGGTGATCTTTGCAATGTCGAGTGACCAGTCTCTCTCATCTGACACACGGAGCAGGGCTGAAGCCGCCGAGAAACCCTTCCTAAAATAGGACTAGTGATCTCAAAGGAGATCCTTGTAGGAACTTGGGCGGTCACATTTTGGAAGAGGGCGAACAATACCCACCTTTCACGCTGTAGGAATACCCCTGTGCTCAAAGAGGAGTTCAAAATACCGAGTAAAGTAGACAGGCAGGATGGGCCACAGAGAAGGATCGCGGAACTATTTATACCATCGTAGCCGGTAGCCGTAGATTTAATTGATTTCACACACATGTATACCTCAATTCTTCAAATATATAATTACTTTAATAAATGTTAAGCTAAAAATTTCTAAGGAGAATAATAAATAATAAAATATGCATAAACAGGAATTACTTTCTTTTTCTAAAAATTTGTCCTTTCTTTCAAAATCTAATTTTGTGTAAAAGCACTTACAAAAAAAAGAGAGCATAGAAAAATAATTTCGGGTGAAGAAATACAGATAAGGACAGTCGAATAACTACATCCTTAATTTTTCTAGATCACAATCCAATGTGGTTTAGTGGTTAAGACGACCGACTAATAGCACTGCCGCCATGTGCTCGCGTACCGCACTTTTTATTACTCATGAGGAAAAGTTATTTAAATGATAAATAAATATCTCTAATAAATATTAATTAAAAATAATGAAGATGATTTCTGTAAAGCCAACTATTATTTAGTGCAGGTATTTACTTATCACAGTGAATATAGACTGCCAGTACTGCCGGGTTCATGATAGTTCTTCGAAAAGAATTTTTCAAATGTAAATTAGTAAACAAATTAGAAACTTCAAATATGCGAAATACTTCAAATATGACACTTACCTGGATATAGGTACCAAAAATATCCATGATTTTATCTTCAAAATACTTCGAGAATACTTTCACGAGATCACAAGCAGCCCGTCTCCTAGTATCAACATCGCTACCTTCAATATCACGCCTTATATATTCCTCAGGATTATTTTCGAACAGCTCGTGGTCAGATGCTGAAAAAATTCCTCTTCGTAAATAAAAGTACAATCTTGTCGAAAAAAAGTACAATCTCGAAAAAAATTTACGTTAGGTAGCAGATAATCTTGTTAGGAAAAGGGAGGAGTAACCCATAGAGGCCAATTCAAAGGTATGTGACTTTTACTTTTTTTTGTAACTCTTAAGAAAGTCATCAACCTCTGCATAACGTACTTTGAGTTGAAGTGCGCTATACAACAGTGCGTTATACGCCAATTTGGTCCAGATTTAGTTGGCTGTAAAATCGTATTCTATGCACATTCCTGCATCGTATATCGTCATATTGTAATGGAAATAATATTCATAACAGTATTTTTATTTTGTTTTGAAATATGGTCTAGTCATACACTGCTGTATGTTATTGACGTACCGCAACATACAGCACTGTTCTACTACAGCTGGCTACATAATGCGTTGTTTTATTATACTTGAATATAAAATAATTGATATATGCATCATGAAAAGTTTCGTTTTCCTTTTATTACTCTCCCAATAAGTTTATAAGTTTATTGTAATAAGTCGAAAACGAAAAAAGAACGAAAGCGATTGGAAACGACGGAAAATAAAACATCTCCTGAAAAGTTCGATTATTACAGACAAAAAAACCTTCAAGTTTGACAAAGTAAGTAGAATATGAGAAAAAATATTTCAGTTAAATGGCAAAATAAAATACCAAAATAAACAAAATAATTTATGACTTCCGTCTCCGGCATGATATTGTTAGGTAGCGGTGATTGTGTGGTGCAGAGTTTGGTGTAATTGTAGTAAAATTTGAAGCGAGTTGATAGTAAGAGTGTGTAAAAAAGTTCTGTGAGGGGAAGATTGTCTGTTAGAAATAAAGAAAGTGAAAAGGTGAAAGACACTTTCTGGGATTAAGGTTCATTTAGTTGGGCTGCGAGGTTAGTTTAGGTGACGTGGGGAGACCGGCGTAGCCAAGTAGTGGCGCCCGGGCAGGGTAGAGGGAGAGAAGCACGGAAGAAGGTCAAGATGGGATAGGCAAGAAAGTCTGAGTAAGGTGCGTTAGTAGGGTGAGGTAGCGCCGTAGCGTAGAGTATACGTAAGATACGGTTGTCGATGCAGGTAGGGAAGAAGAGAAGGCAGGCAACTCGGAATCGGTTGAATGAATAACAGGGAGAGGGCCAGCAAAAAAGAAAGGAATTTAGATCAGGAAATATTTCATAAGCCGACAGGTGAGAAAAAAGAGAGAAACACAAAGGGAAAGTATAGAAAAACGACAGAAAAGGAGAGATTGAAGACGAAGAGATTGGGTTCGATTGAGGGATTCATTAATGAGAAAAGGGATAGGGAAGAGAGATAAAGCAGTAAGGATAAGGAAGAAGTGGGATCGAGCTTTAAAAATCGAAAATGTTCGAAAAACCACCACCGGAAAAAGACAGGGATGGTACGAAGGACGAAAAAGATCAGGAGGAAAATCAAGAAAAAATTGGAAAAGAGGGGGCTGATAGGAGACGAAAATTTAAATTTAAAATAAATGTGCAAGATGATAATAGAGGTAACAGAGATAAAGGAAAAAAGGCAGGAGGAAAGGGGCGAGGACATAAAACGAAAACTTAGGAAGGAAATGGTCGAACTTAGAAAAGAGATGAGAAAGTGGGAGGAAGTCCGGGAAAATTAAAAAAAAGACTAGAAGAGCAGAAAGAGTCTAGTAATAAGGTAGAAGAATTGGAAAGTAGTATTGAGAAGATAGGGAGCTCGAACCACGAGTTTATTAGGGGGGGGGGAGTGGAAATGAGGATGAGAAAAGGTTGAGAAATACAGAGAATAATAGAAAGGAAATAGAGAGAGAAAAAGAGAAAAAATATTGTGATAAAGGGTCTAAGATTGAAGGAAAAGGCATTTAAAGAAGGAGAGGAAGAAGTACTAAAAAGGATTGATGAGAAAATAGAGATAGAGGAAGTGAGAAGTGTAGAAAAGAAAAGGGGGAGAGGAGAGCAAATAGCACTATTGAAATTGAAGAAAAGGGAACATAAGAAGGAATAATAGAGGATGATTTGACATGGAAAGAAAGAAATATGCAGTATAAGTTAAGGAAAATGGAGAAAGAGGAAAGAAATAAGGGAAAGAGAACGTGGGTTAAATACGGGAGAATACCGATAGAAGGTATATGGTGGGATTGGAACGAAGAAAGGGAAGAGTTGTTCAAAAGTGCGGTGACAGGAGACTAGGAGAGTAAGGAACGAAAGAGAGGAAGATGAGAAATAGTAGGAAAAAAAAAGACAAAAAATGAAAGAAGGGGAGAATATAGGATATGATACTGGAATGTAGCAGGCTTGGAAAGAAAGGATAGGTAATGTATGAGAAATTTGAAACAATGGGAGGTCGTAGTAATGATAAAAACGTAGCTAGATGGAGAGAAATGGGAAAGAGTGAGGAAAAGGTTACCAGGAGGTTACAGATAGTAGGTTCAAAACGCAAAGAGGAAGAATAAAAAAGGCAGAGCAATGGGAGGAATGGTGATGGGAATAAGAAAGGAATATAACAAGGAAGGATATGAAAAAGATAAAAGAAGAAAAAGAAGGATTAATAGTAGAAGAGGTAAAGACGAGAGATGAGAGGTGGAAGATAGTGAGGGTATATGTAAACAGAGATATGCAGGAGAAACCTCAGGAAATAAAAGAGCTGTTTGAAGAAAATAAAGAAAGGATTTATTCATAAAAGGAAGAGAACAATTTAAGGAAAAGGTAAAGAATATAGAAATGGGAGAGGGAAATGTAAGCGAGGAGATGGAAATGCTGGTAGGAGAAATAAAAAGAGTTTTAGAGGGCACATGCAAAAAAAAACTAGTGAAAGCGGGGTCAGAAACGGATGGAATGAGGGATGTGAAGATAAGAAGAAGAAAGTGCGAAAGGAATTAAGAAGACGGAGAAAGGGAAAGGGAGGTGTGAACAGTAGTCAATGGAGAAAGAAAAAGAAGACAAAGAGTAAACCAGGATATTGAGATGGTACAATGGAGAGCATATTTTATGAATTTGCTAGGAGGAGTAGAGAAGAAAGTGAGGAAGAGAGGAAAAAACGAAAAGAGACGAGGAAGAGAACACAACAAGGGAAGAAATAGTCCAGATCTTATGAATAATGAAAGATGGGAAGGCTTATATATTAGATAAAATTTTTAATGAAGTCTGGAAATATGGAGGGAAAAAACTAAAGGAATGGGCATGGACAATGTGCAATAAAGTATGAAGAGGAGAGAAGTGGCCAGAGTAATAGAAATAAGGGGTAGTGAAAAAACAAAAAAGAAAGGAGGTTAAAGATTACAGAGGAAAGATGCTAATGCCAACATTCTATAAGTTACATGTAACTTTTATCGGAGAGGTTAAAGAAAGAAGTTCAGTAAAAAAAAACTGTGCCACCGAATCAGACCGGGTTTAGAAAAGGAATAAGGGTGATGCACAACATATATATTTTGAATTACTTGGTAAATAAAATGATTAAAAGGGAGAAAGGGGGTATGATAGCAATGTTCGTGGATTTTTAAGTGGTGTTGGACTCATTAAACTGAGATAAGATAGTAAAAGTTATGGTGAAAAGGGAAATAAGAGAGTGTTTGATAAAGAGTGTATCAGAAAATTTTCGAGAAACAAAAAGCAGGGTGAAGGTAGCAGAGCAAGTAGACCCACTTTTATTAAAAATATTAATCTCAGACTTTGAAGAAGAAATGAAGAGAAAAGGATGATGACGAGTTAGGATAAGAAAAAAAATATATATACCCTGGCATAAGCGGACGATACAGTGGTGATCGCAGCGAATGACAATGGGATGGTGGGCTTAATGACAGGGTTGAAGAAATACTTGGATGGAAAAAAGTTTAATCTAGATGTAGAAAAGACAAAGATAATGATGTATAGAAAAGGGCAATAGAGTTGACGTAATGGGAAAAAGAAAGAAGGGAGTTTTTTACGGATAGAGATATAGGAGATGAGACTGGAGTTAACTATGGAGGATAGGGTGAGAAAAGATGGACAAGAATAGCAAGATTTAGATTGGGAAACGAGGTCAGGAAAGGGAAGTATTATGAAATGAAGGTTTACAGAAAGGGCCTATCAATAATGCTTTTAATTTCTACAACCTTTTAATGCATATTTGTCTACTCAATAGAAATTTTTTGCCTATCAAAGAATGCGTTATTTAAATGATTCTTGCGTCTAAAAATTCCTTCTAAATAGACAAACTAATATAATTTTAAAAAATTTGTAAACTTCAGACTTTTAACGTTCCAAAAAAAAACATTTCAGAAAAAAGAATTGGAAAAAAGGGAGAGGGAAAGACAATTGATAGATAGATGGGGGATGATTGATGAATCAAAATATAATAAATGGTATAAGATGATAAAAAAGGAAGGAGTACCAAAGTATTTAGAAAAGGGATGGGGAGA
>JAUMHM010000051.1:1096400-1107226 GCA_032362435.1 Melikaiella ostensackeni | reverse complement strand
AAAATATTTTGACGAATGGGTTTCCGCGCGAAATTTAAATTAAAAAGTCTTACTATTTTTTGCCCACAGTAGTATAGCTTATTATTTACGACTTCCTCCTCGCGCTACTAAAGAATCCCGAGTCAACGTCTATTAGAAGACATTCCTGCAAGATTTCAAAATATCGAAAAAACGCGTCAGGCTTCTTGTATCAAAGATCGTGAATAAGAAAATTGATATTACTGATAAGAGGAGGAACTCGAAACGCCGTACCCATGTACAATTGGAGGAGCCGAGTAGAAGAGCATATTCTCTCTTTTCCAGTAGAAATTGGCCACTACAATCGCAACAATTCTCCCAATGCATTGCATCTATCGCCAGACTTGAAAGTAAAGACTTGAAAGTAAGACTAGAAAGTAGCACACGCCATAGCAGAAATACGAATATTGTACAATTTTGTTCATAACTTACTTGGAAATTAAGAGAATAAAACACTTTACACAAGACGACCAGGGAGTTGTAAATTATTTTTAAAGCTTCTATATTATTTGAGTGCACCTGAGTTAGTTCCATTGTTGTCTGAAAAAAAAATCAAAATGAATAGAGAAGTCAACTTCTAATTTCAATCGATCAAAATGTATGTATTAATATAGCATACATATTTATTGATATTCTAGATCGAAAACCGATTGTAAAGTTCACTCCCAATACGTTCTTGAATCCGTTTTTAAAACCTGCTGATTATGCTTCTAATATGTGTCAATTATTTTGAATGTTTAAGTAAATTTCTATTATACAGTTTAAGACTTCATGTTTCATGAGGTGCTGCCTCACAAATTAAAATTAGATAATGTAGCTACTCATTTTATAAGAATATAAAAACATCTTACCAAGAAGAGATCTGTCAGTGGTTTAGCAAAGTGGTCCAACACAAACTTAATCTCTGTCCACAAACTTTGACTTTTGAATTCATAACGATATTTTTTGAATAGCGAATGTGCTGTATGCAGCACACCGTTAATGATATGAAAATCTCCAGTATTAAACTTTTGCACCATTTGATCAATTAAATCTGGCCACTTATCTGGAAAATCATGTTTACCAATAATCGATATTGCATCAGAAAGTTGCTTCTGAATTGAATCAGGTGAGTGCAACATAAGATTTATGATTAAATTCTTAATAGATTTTCGATCCAGTGCGTGAACACGGTCTCCAAAATCTTCTTCCTGAAAAAATATTACAGAACTTAATTATTGTCTTCTTCTCCTGACTAATCTAGATTTTAAGGTATGAGTGTCTTTCTTAATTTTGGCTCGGTATACCTAATTGTATTTACGGAAAAGGGTTAATAATATTCAACGAAAACCACCAGTATGAATATGAAATATAGCTCTTTCTAAACCTGCAATCACACAAAATATAAAAATCTGGATTGTGACTAGAAAAATTCAGTGTAAAACACTTAATCATTAAAAGGATGATATTTATGTCTACATCAGTGCAATAATCTAACAATTAATATATGTTCATAAGTACACAAATCGTATTTTGCTGAAAAAATATTTTTAATACATCAGATTTTTATACTGTACACGATTTTCATCTAATTTCGATACATTTTTACTTAGTTTAAACTTATTTTATTTAGAAAAGTACTATCATGGAAATTTTTCTTAAATAGGTCAACAATTTTTCAAAAGTTCATAAGAAAAATCTGCATGATAAGGTTTTCCAAATTTTATAAACTTTCATTCAAATCATTTTTGTTAATCAGGCACAAAGTCGAAAAATCACTTGATTTGTATAAAACTCATTTTCTAGGGATTTTTTTAGTCACATATTCAAACTACAAGAAAGAGTTTCGTAGAATACTTGAATGAATTATTTAAAACATTTGATAATAATACCAGAAATAAAATAAATTTCTTATATTTTTTCTTGACTATCAAATATCAACCCAAAAATTCTTAAGCCTAAACACTAAGTTCCAAACCGTAAGTCCTAAGCCAAACCATCCCAAATTCTAAAGTGTAAGGCCCAAAAATATAAGACTTAAAACCATGAGTCCCACGAACATAAGAGCCAAAAATATGTGATCCACAAATCCCAAGACCCACATACGATGGACAAACAGACGGACGGACACCTGACCGAAAGTATACCTGGGGGCTACGAGAACTCTTGAAATGAAAAATTCAAAATGGCAGATACAAAATGACGACTAACATTTTTCACAAATTATCAGATTTGAACAAAACTCATTTTCTAGAGGTTTTTCGAGTTACAGATTCCAAATATTGTATCAAAAATTAGAAATGCCGGATCCACAATGGGGTAAAGGAATTTCTCAAATTATGCGATTTGTATAAGTCCCAGCTGAAAATCTCCATCCATCAACCTCTAAGGATCATGCAGAAGTTCACATAAAGGTTCGCGAATACGAACCTGTAAAGAAAATCTTAACGTTTCCTGCACAGGAACTTGACGAATAGAATTGTACATGATCCTGCAAATGAACCTGCACCGACAAAGGAACCTTTGTAAGGATCTTGTACAGGTTCCCACGAAGAAAATTGAGGCACGGCTTCCTGTGCAGATTCCTTTACGAAGCAAATGAAGGCGCGAGCCAATTATTTAATGCATACAAAACCTTGACTGTCCACTTTCCTATCCATGAAATGAGATATAAAAATGAAAATTTCAATCTACACTGAAATTCAAATATAGATCCAACTTTGGCTCTTGCCTAAAATGGCCTTGAACATATAGTAGACCGACTTCAATGTCAGCAATCAGGGCCGTATGAACCATTTCCATGTGATTTTCGTTCGCAGCAAAAATATTTATTAAATTTCTTTAAATATTTGTTTGTTTTGAAGGATAAACGCTGCCTCTTGTTTTCCTGCGACATTTTTGTAACACATAACCTAAACACTGAAAGCGAATAGACTGAAGTGCGGACCGTGAGAACTGACGAAATAATGCGCTTGTAATACAGTCCGCTTTGTTAGTAAGGTACTGGACGAGTTTGCTGGCTTTAGAGTGACACTCTCTGTACCCCTTCGTCCCCTGGTCCTGGAACGAAATTCTCGAAATGACATATTGCAGACTGACCTATTAGAGACTTTCAATGTATTTTAATACAACACTTCGACATTACTGTTCTACATACTCTTGATTACTTTGTAAAAGAATTAAAAAATAAAATTTTCTCATTTCCATTCAATAACGTAGTTTCCAATATGTTTACTTAACGTTTGTCGCATAATTATCAAGTAAAAAGCTTTTTAAAGCGTTGGATTGATCACTTCATATGATTAGAATTGATTTCAACTCATAAAGATGTGGTGAAAAATTATTTTACATACTTTTATGCACGATTTGATTTTATTTTTGATTTTATTTAATTTAATTTGAATAATGCCATGGGTATAACGCCATCAGTGTCTCACGTGCGTATGCTTGCGAGTTTTCCTTTAGCGTGATCGCCGCTAATGCTGTATCCTCTGTCCACAATCAGCCGCCTACAATTTCTTATTCATCACACGAATAGAGACTGCGGAAATTTTGATTAAATCCAATAAGTTCACTCTGGGAAGCGCTATTGGAAACTTGGTGTCCGTGAAACGATCTTGCGTTTCCCTAGCTATGACAGTCAGTTGCCTGTTAGTTATTAGATCTGGGTGCCCACGTCCTTCCCTAGCGGAGTATATCACGTCGACCAGTTGTACTATGGCTTGCTGATAACTGTTTAGGCTTCCTTCCAATTCGGTGGGTAGGTGCTCTAGGGTAGTGGTGTAATTTACAAGGGCAATTCCATCTCTCAACCTGCCTATTCCTGCCACAGAATAGATTACTTGAGCTTTGTGTCTTTTATTTTCTTCTTCTGTACTTCCACCAGGCTTTGCAATTTTTGCAGTCTGACCGGATCACTCTTAGCTTAGTTGAGTTCCGACATCACCCTTTCGTAACGTTCGCTATCCTCGTACGTCAAGTCTCCTAATACAGGCCCTGTCAACTTTTCAATAAAACCGAACCAGGGGACCGTTCTCCTTCTTCGATGCATATTGGACGGCAGTTTCAGTGGAGTATTAGTCTGGCTATGTTCCTCGAGTTCTTGGACAGCGTTTGCCAGTGAAGTTTGACAGTCGGCGTCAATCTGCTCTAGGAGTAGTGGGCAATGGTACAGGAAGTTCTGCAGCCCCTCTATCTCCAGACAAACGGTTGTTCTCCAAATGCCGGTAAATCGTTGTAGGGCGATCATCAACTCGTAGAAAAGTCCCATGCTTCTAGAGAACTCACTGTTGACATAGTATACTCCGAGAACTGTATGGAACTCGTACACAGACACATCCCGCTCAGGGCCAATGGCACAGATAACCCTGTCATGGTCAGGTAACCTATGGAAACAATCCTTAGAATTGTTTCGAAGCTGGAGGGTGGTATTTTCCCCTCCCCTTGTGTCCCCGACCCTGGTATAACAGCAGGGTACACCCTCACGCACTATTCTATCCGCTCCCTCATTACCTAGGCAGTCTCTGTGTGCAGGCGTGTACCGCCATTGTACATCCAAATACTGCAAGGCATCCTAACCTTCTCGCATCCGTGCCTGTTTATGAATAGCCGGTTCCTTACTGTTACTTAATCGTTTGTTTCCCACTTCGACAGCCATTGCGTGTACGCGTTAATGAAATTCGCGTGTATAGCTAACTTTTTGATATTCGATGTTTTTACCTGGCTAACGGCGGCCTCTACAATCTCTCGAGTTCCGCCGCGTTACTCTTTTCTGTATGGTCCACGACCTTGTAGGGTCCATGGAAATAGGGAGCAAACTTCCCTGCCGGGGTCTCCTCTTGTACGTCCAAATATTCACCCTTGTCGACGTTTAGCGGCTTTGCCTTTAGACCGTACTGCGATTCCAAGCCATTCATCACCGTTATGATATTTTCCGCGGCGATTTGACGCAACTTTATTAATCGCGTGATTAGTTCTCGCAGATAGGACCCGTAAGTCTCTATTTTCTCTTCCATGGGGAAAGAGATAGAGGTTTTTGCTAAATGGCCGAAAACGAGCTCATAAGGCGTAAAATCTGTCACTTCCTGCACATGTATATTGTACGTGAAAATTGCATAGGGGAGCAGCGTAACTCAATCATCGTACGCATTGGAATGTTTTATATATTCTGCGAGAACGGAATGACTCTTCTTCAACACCCCATTCCTTAGTGGTCGGTGCCCTGAAGTCAGTACATGAGTTATGTTAAAGATCTCAGTTAACTTACGCATCATTGTATTGGTAACTGACTTTCCTCCGCCTGTCAGAGTGCATTTTGCTTACTGCGAACAAATGCGTCGAGTAAATACGCAGGCTGCGTTCTAAATGCAAATTCCTACCTTACCGACTTGTACTCCTGCACCTTGAATAACCACTTTGCTGGTCTGCCCGGTTGCTTCTTTGCGGAGGTCACCCAACAGAGGGGTTCAGGGTCGCATGCAAGGACGAATTTCCGACCATACACATAAGGGCAGTAGTTTTCTAGAGCAAAGGATCTCCTTTTTCTTTTCGTCATAGTTGAGCTCTAGGGCGCTAAGAACCCGTGAGAAATATGCGGTAGGCAGACCTATACCCTGATTTTCTTGAGTTAACACGGTCCCGAATGCTAGCTACGAATCGTCTGTTGTAAGTTTGAAAGTTTTCTCAAAGTTCGGGTACTGCAGCATGAGATTACGAGACAACTTTCTTTTTAACGCCCGACAACTCTTTCGTTGAGTCTTACCCCACTGGAATGGTTTGTCCTTCCGGAGGAGGTCGAACGGGTACCTAGCGATCTTAGCGAAATCAGCGATAAATCGCCGGTAATAATCCGCGATTCCGAGAAATTCCCGGACCGCGCGACGGTTTTGTCATGTTCTTTGAGGTTTGGAAAAAATACCACGATGTCATCCAGATAAACATAAAGTTCGGTTCCCTGCATTCCCATAAGACGAAAAATGAGATTACTTACCCATGAGAGCGTATGCGGGTTAAGCAGCACTAGGGAGTGTCTTTCTGCCAGCCGCATGTTGTGGGTAGTCCTGGATATACTTAGGGTTCTGTGCCTAAACACTCAGGTAGTAAGCGCCTAGCTGGTAGGCCTCGCCGGAATTACTTCGCACAGGAGATGTTGCATTCGTTGACAGGGAATATGTTTGCACGTGCGCGGGCTGATATCCACCCTGACCGTTGTAACATCTGCTCTGTACTACTTATGGTCGATTGGAGTAGTACAGGCTACCTGGAGAGGAGCTGCGCAAAATACCTGAGATTGGAAAATCCGCTGTGCCGATATGCCGGGCTGGGTGAGCAGGCTCGGTGCATGGTACATTGTACTTCATCGCGCCCTTGCGTGGTGGCCCTGGATACACGAGGGCCATACAGTCGCACATTTGCCGCAGGGTGTGAGTTGATCCATGGGTCGTTGTAAAAATGCTGTTCTAGATCCTGTTTATTATTCGTTCTAGGCTGGTACGTGGTATAATATACGGTATGTCCGGGAGTCTCCGATGGCCCCTGCGCTTTTCTGCATGTTTTGAATGCTTAAAAGCCTGCTCCAGCATCCTCGCATCTCGCGCATCTAAGCGCACTCGCGGGTGTTTTCCACCAATTGACCTAAGACCGCGGTTATTAGCGCGGGTTGACACGCTGGCGTGGCATAGGTGGCCGCGTTAACGATGGCCCGAATAAAGTCTGCGACCGTGGAGGTATTACAATTGATTTGAAGAGGATTCGGATTTGCATCTTTTGGGCCTTGAGGGTTTTGAACCGTTGCCCGATTCATGTCTTGCGCCGGGGACTGATCTATTACAATCTATTACAGTGTCATAACGAACACTGTAATCTGTCTGAAGCCTATGGTCCAAAACCTGTAGCCTACCACTGTATATTAGGGAGGAGTGAACACAGAATTAAAGTGATTTGAAATCGGATTTGGTTTCAAAAAATGGATTGAGCTGCCTTTCCAAAAGCCTAGCTCGGATAAAACATCAGTCAACAGAGTACTCGCTACAAGAAAACAGGAGAAGGAGTCGAAACAGAAAAGTGTTTAGAAATTTGTAATACCTGCTATAATTTTTTATGCTGATGATTACACTGAAATGATCGATTGGCAAGGCACCTAATTCTTCGAACCGACAACCACAAAAATCCTCTTAAACGATGACCTGAATGAAAACAGCAACAGGAATCTTGAGTCTATATAGACAATTAGGGATTACCTGCAATTGCCTTGTCACAATCAGGCAGTGCAGAGGTGAGGAAAAGAGTGGGTGGGATGGTAGGGATGGTACTCGATGTGCAGCCACCTCCACGTAGTGAGTGCTGGATAGTGTTAACAAAATTAGCAAAGATACTAGTGAAGAGCTGCACGAAGGCTTGAAAAGCAACGCATCGTCTTAAGTGTTTTTTCCTGAAATTAGACCTCTGCCCCCTTCCTCCCGCGGTATTCCCTTCACACACTGCGACCTTGAGCAAGTTCTTGGAAAGTGCTCACATCCGCAAATACTTCATATAAAACATATTTAACTTTGAAAGAAATTTTTACGGCACTTCCACAACAATTGCTTTCTTACCTCATTTTGACCGAAATGTCAAATTTTCAAACGCAATGCGCAGACTGAAGATGAGGTCGTAGAGAGCTTTATTAGGGCATTTTGGAATCAAGACGGACCTCCACAACATTTTCAGAGAGGTTCAGCTCGCAATTTCGAAAATGGACGAATTCGCTCCACCCTACTGTATATTCGACGGGGGACGTCTCAGGAACTCTACCAAAAGCGCACCTTCCGAGATGAAAGTTAAATTAACGCTGGTGTTAATAGAAAAACCTACGTTACCTTTACAGCATTCGGGGAAAAAATGCTGATTCCGGTAGGGGATCGACTTTCGTACGCGATCGTCAAATCGGAAACGAAGGTAGCCATTAGGGTGCCGCAAAACTTGGATCTGTCGATCTAAGCTGTATTGAGATCTGTGGAATGGTTACTGAGTTCTCCTGCTGTTCGTGTGAGGAACTGTTGCCTCAGCTTTGTCGAGCAGGACTTTTTTGAACCAGCTCTACTTCCTTGCCAAGGGAACTGAGTTTCATCCGTGCTACTGCCCCCTCGATTCTTTCCCGCACTTGCCTGCCTCTCGGCGTTTATTTCTACGTGGTATGCAGTCGAGGGTCAGAAAATTAGACATTAGTGGAAAAGTGAAAAAAAGAAACTTTCCGATGACTCTGCTTGCAGAATTGGTTTGCGGAGTAGCGTTATTTCTTCAGTAATTTCTGCCTCTTTTAGACTCAACTTTGAATTCGTTTGGGAAGTGGAAGCGAGTATTTCTAATCTACCAGCAATAGCGCATTCGATTCTCTCGTGAACCTGTCGCCCCACACGGCACTTACGCTCATATTTAACTGTTATCGGCATAGAGAATTAAATTTAAAAAAACAAAGAATAAAACTAAATCGTATCCCAACAATTTTGTGGGTTCCGTTCTGCTACACTGACTTACGTTTGTCGAATTATTCGGACCCAAAAACCATTTCGATAAGGTTTTGGCGTCATTGATCATTATCAATTTTTGAAATAATAAAAATTTGAGCTTCAAAAGTGAAAGTCAAATACAAACTACACATTTTTTTAGAGGAAATTATGCGACGCATATTGTTCCAATTTGAGAAAAAAATTTTCCAACATGAAGTTATTTTCTTATGAATTTTTTAAAATCGGAAATATAGATTCATTAAAGTGATATTTAATGGTCTGTGCAAGTAGAAAGAAGTTGACTATTCGAAAGTTGAGATAACTGAAATTGAAAGTAGCACCTCATGCACGTAAGCCTTAGCCTAGGGTATCGAAAATGCAACACCGTTTACCTTAGCGGCTAAACTTTTCTTACGATTTTTTTTATAACTAAGAAAACATAGAAGGGTACAATAGAGAGGCTCTGTAAAAAATTAGAATTATTTGCCATTTCGTTTATGAAGTAGAACCCTGAAACTATGACAGAACAGAGAGGCCCGATGGGTTGGACACTTTCGTATAGATAGCTCTTTGTATTCATTTATGCTGATAATACCTTAACAACATTTGAATTATGACGTGTATTTAAAAAAACACCAATTTTTTCTTGAAACTTTATTTGTTTGTGACCTAATTGAAGTATTCCAATTTTCTCTCCGGATTCTGGTGAGTTCTACCGTCCTTTTTCGGAATCCGTCGGAAATTTTTGTTGAATTTAACGCTGCTTAAGGAAGACATCCTCTAAGTTTTAGGAGGGCTAAACCATTTTTGTGGTCTAGAGCATTTTTTTCATAAAATCGAATTTTCGCGTTTTTCTCGGAAACAACAAAAGATAAAGAAAAATTTTAATATAAAAGTTTGTACACCAAGAAAAGTTCTACAAAAAATACTTCTGGCTATTTTGTGATATCTTACATCGTATACGAGAAAAATTCGAAAATTTAATTTAAAAAATTCTCCCGACATCAAAAATGGTTTAGTCGCATAAAACTGATAAAACTCTGTCACGTCCCGAGCAAAAGGCGAGGGTAGTTTGGAAAAATGAGAAGGAGAGACCAGTGTTGCTAATTACGTCAGGTTGGTAAGGCCTGACAAATTATTTGTTGTGGGTACGTTGTCACTAGCAATCCTATGGGGATTGTGTTCAAATAGTGTTCAAAATGAAAAGATAGGAAGGATTAAGGATTAAGGATAGGGAAGATGAGTTCATGCTAATAGTCACGTTCCGTGAGAATCGTGTACCTATCACGTTTGGTGACTTGAGTGTACTTATCACGTTCGTCAATTCTTAGAAGCTTTTACAAGAGTGACTAGTATGTTATGTCTGATGAGTAATATGAGTAACGTATCTCCACTCTTGACATTGAGTCTTGATACTACTAAAAATAAAACTTTTGATTCATTGAAATTAGGGGATGGAAATTCTACTGCTGGGAATTTTAGATTGCATTTTGTGTGGAAGACTTTTCTAACTTCATTAGGATTCTTACGCTCGTCGGACGCTCTTCCTTCACCTGGCCCGTCGCTGCGTCCTTACGGCGAGCGGAACTGTAGTTTAAAGTCTCGTTGTTCGTTGGGTTAGGAGATTGCGAACGAGGTGGAGTGTTTACACCTCCACGCGGATTATAGGGATAAGGATATTTAGTAGTTTGTCGAGGATCAGTTGGGATATAAGGATAAGGCTTAAATGTGTACGGATATTCGTATGGAAGAACATAATTATGCGGAAAGTGAGAAAATTTAGGGCAATGAGGATTTCTTGATTCTCGATAATAGTTTGTGGAATACGGAGGGTTCAAATGATGTCGTGCCTCGTACTCGAGTGCGACTTTTAACGCTGCGTCTAAACTTTAGGGGTTACGCGCTTCTACCAAACACGAAATACTGTCCGATAATCCTCGCTTGAAAGCTTCGAGGGCACAGTCATTAAGAGGGGTAGCAATTGCTCCACGTTAGCATATTTACCCGTAAGAGCCGCTTGAGCTCCTGATTTTAAGAGAATGACTCGATCAAATAATTCACTGACATTTTCTTCGCGATTGATTCGTATGGTTGAAATTTCGTGTAAATACGATGAATACGTTTTACGGGATACAAATCGCTGTTTTAGGTGTTTGATTAAATCATTTAGAGTTGTGAAACTTTTCCGATGAATGCAAGCATATCGCAAAAATGCCTAATGATCCAAATCAAACTCAATTTACCAGAGATATCAATCGCACACTCAGTGAAGCCATGATGACTTCCACGGCTGACTGTTTTGCTGTACAACAAGGGGGGGGGGGGGGGGGGGTCACAAGCCCT
>JAUMHM010000051.1:1060592-1074726 GCA_032362435.1 Melikaiella ostensackeni | reverse complement strand
CTGCTCACTTCACTCAATTTTTCTTTTTCATCATCCCATATCCACACATTCCCATTTATCCACATCCTGTCTTTCCCCATTCATACCGTGTTCCCTTTCACTCTTTCACTCCATGCTCTCTGTTTCATCATCCACTTTGTTCTCCTTGAAAATCTTTTTCGCAATAATAGAATCCGATTATGGTAATCGTGATAAGCCACCTGCACTTCTATTATTTTCCGATTTAACATATTTAATATTATATTTAAACGCAGATAAATAATGTGACTATCTCTCAAGACGGTTTGCAGCTGCTATCGGAATTGATTTATAAGGCTCTCTCATTTTTGGGAATCGTTTGAAAGACGAAGGCTATTGGCTTTTCTGATCCGTCTGGGAGCATATGAGCTAACACTGGTGATAAACCGTAATCAGATGCATCGCAATTTAATGAAATCGGATACTTTGTATTAAAATGAGCCAAAACTTCAGTTGACATAATTGCTTTTGAAGTATTTTTAAATACTTTTTCACAGCTCACAGACTATTCCCAATTTCCTGAATTAAGTATCTCATACAGAGTTCGTAGAAGATAAGCGCGTTTTTAAATAAATCTTTCATAATATGTTACTAACCCTATCCAAGCAGCTAGTTTTTTTTCGTTTACTGGTTTTGGTCCTTCAGTGATTGCTTTTATTTTCTTATCCGTATCATGCCATTCATCTTTATTTATTTTGAAACCTAAGTAAGTTATAGACCCTTTAAAAAAACTCGCTTTTTTAATTTGCTTTCAAATCATTACGAAGTAATGCTTGTAACACCATTCTTAATCTTCTTACATGCGTTTCTGTAACCGGACCTGTTACTATAATATCATCAATGAAAACAGCAGCTACACCTGATATATCTCTTGATATTTGCTCAATTATACGTTGAAAATTACCAGGCGCAGATAAAACTCCATACGGCATACGCGTCTACTCGAATAACATTTAGGGTGGGTCGAAAATAAAATAATTCTGAAATTCAAAATCGCTAGAACGCGAAAAAGTAGCGTATTGGGATCTTAAAAAAAGCATAATTAGTTTGAGATCGATAGACATGTGGTTTGGTTACCCGCGACCAAAAAAAAAGGTTAAAAAAATTTCTTGTTTGCAGAGCTTTTAAATTTTCTTGAGTTAAAATTTTTTTTACATACCTGAAGATCAAAAAAGTCTTCCCAATTTTTTGCAGATTTTAATCATCATTTTCTAAGAGATAATTCCTATTTTGTTCAGCCCTGTTTTTAGAAAAAATTCTTAACACTTCTGTAAATAGGAGAAGAATTTTTTCTGGTACTTGAAAACTTTTCAGTGACAAAAATGCACTGGGAAAAAAATCGTCAAGACTCAGAATAAATTGTGGCTTAAATATTTTTTCTGAGCATGTGTGGGTTTCTTCAGTATATAAATATACTAGAAAAAAATCAACAGGACCCAAGAGTCGAAATAAGAATTACAACAAATTTTAAAAACTTGTAATTTGGTATTTAATAGAATTATTTTCTTCACTTGTGGTTTATAAAATGAATAAACGGAAAATTTGTTAAGTCCTTTAAAGAATTGTAATTGTAAGTAAATGTAATAATTACATAATTAAGATCAAAGTCAACGACAACTTCCAGACTATAGTGTATCATTAAAAAAAATGTACACTATAGTCTGGAAGTTGTCGTTGACTTTGGTCTTTATTTATATACTTGTGGTTTAAATTTTTTTTCAAGCGTCAGAAAAATATCGTAAATAATTATATCAAATACCAAATACTAAACTTTGAAAATTTGGTGTAATTCTAATTTCGACTCCTGGGTTTTGTCGATTTCTTTTATAGTGCATTTCTATGCTAAAAAAGCCCACACATGCTCAGAAAAATGTTTAAACCACAAGTTACAAAGACAATTTCATTAAATACCAAAATATACTATTTTAATTTTCTGTACTTCCGATTTCGATTCCTGGGTCTTGGCGATTTTTTTCCTAGTGCATTTTCATCACTGGAAAGTTTCCAAGTACCCGAAAAAATTCTTCTCCTATTCACAGAAGTGTTAAGAATTTTTTCCACTTCCAAATTAATTATTCTTTTTTAAGATCCCAATACGGTACTTAACCTATTAAATAATCCCTCATGTGTCGATATAGTTAAATATTTTGGACTTTCTTCATCAAATAAAATTTGTTGATAGGCATGCGTGAAATTTATCTTTGAAAATGTTACTCCTCCTTGTAAAGACACAAAAATTTGGTCAATTAACGGTATTGTGTGTTCATCTATATCTATAATCAAGTGTGGGTTGAGAGTTACTTTATAGTTACCACAAGTTTTAACTGAACCATCCGCTTATAAAATAGGAATAATTGGTGTAGCCCATTGAGTTGATTCATCTGGGACTAAATTTCCTCATGTTATTAGTCTTTTTAATTCATTTTCTATTTCATCCTCCAATTTCAATCCTGTTGATCAATTAAAATTTGTAGCTCGTCTGCTGCTAAATGAGCTAGAATTGGCGGCGTTATAATGCCCCTTTGTCCAAGTCCACAAGGTCCGTATAACTTGTGGCTTGCAAAATTCACTTTCGGGACGAAGAACTTTCGTACGACTGGTTTAGGCTTTTCTTTTTTTGCCCTGCCTCGCTTTCGTTGCTGACAAACGGCTGCTGGAATTTCAGAGGTTTTAGCTGCTACTCTAGCTTTTAATATGATGTCTCGACCTCTCTGACGTACCTCCAGCTTTTCATCAGAGACCATGGACAGAAGAATGTTCTCCGAGTGTGCAGAAAAGGTATTTATTTGAAACGGCTTGTCCACTACTTCCCTCAAATTCCTTGTTAGACGAATCAATTTAAAAATAATCCTAGCATCTTCTGGTATGAAGTTGTACAGCTTTATGGTGAATCAAATGGAAACACAAACTCGGCAAATGAAAACAGCCAACGTGAACAGCTCAGAGCAAGGATCATCATTGGCAATGTATTTCCGTAACTACAGCTGTATTCGGAATAGCATACCGATATGCTTCTCGTGTCACTGTTGGCAATGAAAGATAATTTCGTTTTACACCTAGAGGAGCTGTATGATGATTCGGAAGTACGAAATCTTAGTCGCATATCTCAGGGTTTGTCAAAGAGAATGTAGAATAAAATAAACCAATGTACAGTATTCATGGCAACTTCAGAAAAAAATTTAATAATTGATTTTTAAAAATAATAAATTTTTATAAAAATGTTAAATAACAATAAAAAATTAACTAATCAAGGTATTTAAGGGTCGAGACGGGTGATTTATGTTTTTTCACGCAGCTCATTAGTATCTAATAATCGACTAGAAAATTTTTTTTGGATCGAAACCAAATTTTATACAGTTGTTTTTAGTTAAAAAGGAAAAGAACAGGACCCCAGGGTCTTTCATTTTCTGAGATCTGTTTTACACTATGCCCTAATGTATATATAAATTTTAGGCTATTTAGTCTGATTAGTTTGATTAAAGTTTTTAAACATCCTACATATTTTTTGGATCAATCTTGTGAACTTATATTGATTATTTATTTTATGCAACTGAACATGTTTCCAGTATTTCTGTATAGAAATAAACATCTTCAAAGTTAAAAGCTTTTCACTTCTTTCACAGAAAATCTTAGATTTTAACAAAAGAGTAATGTTTCAACTTGCTTCACTATTCTTTGCCATCTGCCTTTTATTTTAACCTTTCTTTCATGTCCTCTACTTAACTCCTTTTAAAACTTCCCTTTATTCTAGATTCGTTCAACTCCATTCTTCTAATATCTCTAATAGTTGCTTTCCCTCGCTATTCATTAACTGATTTCTCGAGACTCTTACCCCCCTCCCCCCCAATTCATTCAAGTACGTATTACCTTTTCTTCCCTTTTATTTTAACCTTCCTTTCATGTCCCCCACTCATAACTCCTTGTAATTTATAGCGAGAAAATATATACAGGGGACGGGAAGAGGAAGGGCGACTGTCGAATGTTGGAAGCGTAACGAGTGAGCCTCAGTACAAATTTACTTCAGCCTGGGGAATCGAACCCTTGGCCACCGGCTCGAAGCCCGATGCGCTAACTACTGTTCCAACCAAGGAGTGAGTGATGAGTTACATAGTCATCCGATCGCCTACTGACTCACCGCTTCCACTCTAAGCCAGTCTTCGGTGTGGAAAAGGGGGAAGCTACGTGACGTGTACCATGTACCACGTTACAAATTCCCATCTAAACATACTCGGCAATTTACTTCTTATACCTTCCTAGTCTTTACCCTCGATCCAAGTTATCGTAAGCCCTACCACATCAAATTTTTCTACGAAATTCCAGAAATCGCTGTCCTTAGTGTTAATTCCTGAAACATTCCAAAAAATCATCTTGATCTCTTCCTCTATTACTTGTATCTGCTTCCTGTTCCTTTTACTTCTCTTACTCTGTTCATTACACTTTTCACTTCTCCTCGTATTTCTTACCTTCATCGAGATCGCTCTTTCTTCTCTACCCTTTCTCTATCCTCATTCCAAACATATCATTCTCTTATTTTCCGTTGAATCTCCCTTTCATTGGATTTCAGATCATGGTAAATATACACTTTTTTCCTGCCTAATCTATTTTTGCTTTCCACTACCTCCTGCTTTGCTTCCCAAGTTTCTATTTCCCCTACTATCATTTCTTTTATCGTTGTCCCCTGTCTTCTTACTTTGTTTACCGTTCCTCTTTCCCCAAAATATTTCCCAGGTAACTCTAATACATCGGCTCTTTCATTTCCTTCCGTAATATTTAAACCTATTATTGTTAGGTTGTTTCTTCTTTCCCATCTCTTTCTTCTTTCAAACTCCCTTTCTACCCCATTCATATTCTTTGCTATTCCCTTCAAATTTTCCCCCTGTGCAGCTTTCATTTTTTTCTGTATGAGCACAAGTTTTTTTCAACTCCACGTCTGCTATCCTACCCTTCACAGTTTCATCTTCCTCCCCCTCACCATTATATTCTTGTCTCTATCTACCCTTCTTCCTTCCCAATCTTTTAGCTGTTTTTCTAGTGCCTCAATTTTTTGCCTTTTTATCTCTCTCTCTTCTCTCAGCTCCTTCACTTCCATCTCTAGCTTCCCCCTCCTTCCTTTCAATCCTGTTAACTAATTTTCCAATTTGTCATCCCTCTTTTTTAACTCTTGCCTAAATACTCTCAAATCCTTATTCGTGGCTAGCGTCTGTTTCTTTGTGCTCTCAATTCTCTTTTGCCTTCTTTTATCTCTCTAATTTCCCCACTGAGGTTTCTAATTTCCTTCATTATAATTTCCAAAGCCGTCACTCCCATTTCCTTTCCTAGCTCTTCTTCATTATTCTGTCCCTCGACTGTAATTGCTACTCTATTTCCCGTTCCTACTATTTCTATCGACTGAAGACCCCCCCCCCCCCAACTCACCCTTCACACCATGGCTGTTTCTTTCGATACTTACTGTTGACCTCATCATCATTATGATGTTTCTCTTAACCAGCTTTGCACTAAAAAATTTATCGAAACTTTCGTTCAAGTCCCATTTTTTTTGTTCAGTGCCAATATCGTCTATAAATCGCCTACACTGAGTGTCCTGACCCTTGAACCATTAATGTTACCCCACCCTATTTTCCTTTTCACCGGTCTGCCCCTACCCCTCTTTGTTACCTCTGTGGTTTTTTTCCTGCTTGGGCGTGAAAAAGTTTAAATCTCTATCAGAATGACTTTTGAATATTTCTTCCTCATTCAAAATCTCGCTTCCCTCAGTCGCTACGTTACTTTCCTGCTCTGTCATTCATTCGCGACAAACTCCACAAATTGTGACTCTGTGCTGTTCCTTCTGCCAGTCAGATTAAACCCTTTCCCTTTTAAAAATAATTTATCCCGATATTTTTACTCTTAATCTGCTACCCCCATTCACTCTCAATCCAATTATCCCCCTGTCAAAACCCTCCCTCTGCACTATCCTTCTTTTACTATCAAACTGTCAATTTACAAACCTAACTTCACTTTAATATTATACGGATTTCAACCCTTATTCGACCCTTAGTAAGTCCCACTTAATTATTGAAGATTATGCGCCTTACCTTAATTCAATTTCTACCACTTACTGTTTATCGAGAATTACTTTCATTTACTTTACACTCCAATTACACCTCAGAACGCTGCATATGGACCTTATAAAAATTTTTCCGTACAATCAAATAGCGTAATCAGTTTTCCGTAACTCTCAGATTAAAACAAATTGTTTAGACAACTGAAAAATCAGATTCTTTTTTTTATAAAAAATCACCTTTTGATGAAATGCTCTCATCCCAATATGAACTTCTTTATTATGTCTATTGGTGTGCCCATGGGCCTTGAATGATTAGGAAATTGTTTATAACAATTAAATTAAATGTTGAATACAGTTTTTATATTCTATAATCATCTTTAATATTTCTGACCAACAACGAGTTCATTCAAGTAATTTGTTCAAGGATGAAAAATCATATTGTTAAAGTAGACTATTTTGAACAATAAATACCAGATCCGTCCCACTGTGCGCTAGGACTACGCGTCAAGGACCCCGCACCAAATACATTAGAAAGAGGTTTCAGTGGATTTCTTTCGTTTTGATATTTTGTAGCGAATGACATTCTAAACAAAAAATCCTAATGGAAAAAAGTCAAAAAATGGACAGATTTCGTAGATATCGCTCCAAAGTTCGCTTTTCATGCATGCTTAGAAGAGCTCTACCAACACTCGAGGACTGTTTGGCGCCATGCTCAGGAGTCATGCCCAACAACTCTCTGTCCCTTTAATGTTTTGTAGTTTAGGACTCCCTATTAATAATATCCATGTCTGAAGGTTGAAAACTGAACGGCTTTTTGGCGGTGTTTCGCCAAACGTCGCTTTTCATGCATGACAGAGAAGCTGTACTGAAACTCGAGGACTGTGTGGCGCCACGCTCAGGAATTATGTTCAAATCTGTCCCTTTGACTGTTTGGAACCAGGTTGATAGATCATGCCCACACACTAAACTCTGATATCTTGCAGTTCGCGACCCCCAGATCAAAATAGTCTACGTCATTAAAGTGGTCTCTGTCAAAAGTTCGAAACATGAACAGTTTATCGCCAGTGTCGTATAAACAGTATTTGCAATTACATTTAAAAAAACCGCAGTCAGACCGCCTAGTGCCGGGACAGGGCCAGTCAGCACCCCGCCCAACATGTAAAAAAAATAAACGTTTTTAGGCATCTTACAAGATCTAAAACTTTTTGTAAGAATAGTATTTTCAATGAGATTTGCAAAACCGTCAGTCTGGCCGCCCAGTGCCGGGACAGGGCCTGTCAGCACCCCACCCAACATGTCAAAAATAATAGTGTTGTAAAAACATTTTATAAAATCTCCAATATTTACCACAAACACTTTATATAACAACCTTTACTTAACCACCAGTCAGTCCGTCCTGCGCTGGAACGGGTTCAGTCAGCATCCCGTCAAACATGTCAAAAAAATGGTGTGAAAATAATTTAATAATCTCACTTTTTTCCCACACGCAGTTTATTGAACAACATGTTATCTTATCTTATCCAATTCACTGCAGTGACTTTTTAAATATTATAATTTAACATGTTTACCTACAAATCTGATTAGGAATACCAGCAGGTTTTCGAAATGTAATCGATTTTATTAAAATACGAAAATAAATTATTAGCCTGGAAGATGTCGTTTTCTGAGGTCTTTTTTAGCCCAACTTTCTGAACCTTAAGTTTTCCCAGACGTAAAAAAAAGGAAATTTTCATTCTTATAAATTCAACAACATTTAAAAACCGATAGTCAGACCGCCGAGTGCCGAAACGCAGACAGTCAGCACCTCGTAAAACATGTCAAAAAAATGGTGTAAAACATTTTTAAAATCTCAAATTTTTCCCGCATATAGTTTATTAAACAACATTTAAAAAACCGCCAGTCAGACCGCCGAATGTCAAAACAGGGCCAATCAACACCCCGTCAAACATATCGAAAAATACTTATAATTTTAGAGTGACAATTTCTCTCGAATACTGTACTTTATGAAATCGAAACTTTATATGCAAATAGTATTCTCATATAGGATATAGTAGACATCCTAAGATACAAATTTCTGTTTTCCTTTTTTCGATTAGGGGTGGCCGAAAAGGCCACGGCCTAGGGCGGCTTGAAATTTTTTTTCATTATTAACAGAACACGCCTGTTTTCATACAATTGTCTTTATTTTTGCCTAGAAACAATTTTTTAAAAACACCTTCGTTTCCACTCGAATTTTTTTCTTTTTTTGTCCAAATGTCCACTCTGCAGTCGAAAAAGCTAGGAAAGAAAATTGAAAAAGGGCGGCAAATTTTAGGGTGGCCTAGGGTGGCCTAGGGCGGCTTGAGACCTAAATCCGGCTTTGGCAGTGGGTGTAGTTTTGTTTACTCCAATAATTCAAAATTACCATTCATTCTCTCACGGTAAAATAAGAATTATTGATGTTTTGTTTTCTTCGAAAATATGTTAATTAATACTGGAAAGCTAGAAAACTGAAAAACATTCTGTAGTTACGAAATATTTGATTAGTTTAATAGTAAAAAAATTCTCAAAGTTTTGAAATGAAAGCACGACTTCTTGAACACAAACTGATAAATCATCACAAAACTTTATTTTCAGCTACTCTAATGTACCTAGATACCACAAGGACACTGGACTTATTAATTTATTTTTGTTTTTGAATTTTTGTAATGATTCAACTGATTCAATTCACATTTACTATCTTTGTAATTGAGGAAAAAATGAATACCTACCTCCACAGCTGGAGGTTCGTTCGACTGAGTTTCTTGATCCGATTTATCTAGTTTTTCTTGGGGCTGATCGGCATTCACATTATTTGGCTGGTTCTGTTGTTCATCCTGTTCTTCCTGATCCTCCTTTTCTTGTTGCGTAGGTTCGCGTTTTTCAACAAGACAGGCTGAAGCAATGGTAAGAATACCATTGAGGTTCACTCTTACTTTAACTTTGACTTTGGATGATTCACCTTCTGGAGTTGGTTTAACGTTTTTTATGTGAAATATACCTACAATATAAAGTAAAAGTTAAGTTAAATTTAACGCACGGCGTATTGTCTAAAAATTGGCTAGACTCCACGGTGAGACTCAATCAATTCTAAATGAAAGTTGAATGCTAATGGGATTTTTTTGTTGATTATGAGTGTCTGCCATCTCACGGCCATTTCAAAATGAATAAATAAATATAATCGATCGGACCCGTTTTGGAAAAAGCTGATTTTTGTGTTCAATTTGAAATGTAAGAATTTTCCTAAAGAGATGTACTCAATGTTGCATAATGTTTTTTTTCACTAGGGTTTTTTATGGAATATGTTTTTCTGACATTTAATGAACATTTGAAGTTGAATCATGAATCAGAGTAAAATTGTGTGCAACCATAATAAAATTTGTTGCATATTAGGAAAAATGTTTGCAATTCGAATTAATTAAATCCAGAAATGGACTGTTTTTAAAAAGGCTTGATCGATTATTTTCATTTTCATTTTTAAATGTTCGCGGGATGTCAGAGAACCACAATAATTGAAAATCTGCAGTAAAAAAATTTTAGATAACATTTACCACATCTTTTTGGGCAATTTTTAAAATATTATATTAATTAGATACTAAAATCTACTTTTTTCAAGAAGGGCCCCACCGACTTTTTTAAATTTCCGTCTTCAAATGTTCGCGGGATGGCAAAGAACTACAATCAATGAAGAAATCTATTGAAAAAAAATGTTGTACAATATTTACTATATCTTCTTAAGGAAATTTTTCCATTTCAAATTATGTAAAATACAAAAATCGACTTTTTCCAAAAAGGTGTAATGTTGCAGTTCGCAACCCACAAGGCACACTTTATGGTAATTTTTCAGTTAACCCTAGAAGTCCACACTGGGGGCCATTGGACACCAGCACTTTATCATTTGACTATCCCTTTTAGACAAAGGTCGATATCAATCTTCCGACCCAATTTAAATTCGTTTTAGGTATCTGAGGACGGGGCACATCGGTTGCCGTCGTCAGTTAATCCTCAGGTACGAAACAAGGTAGACACGAAACGTGACTGGGGGCCATTGGACCCCAGTGTGGACTCACTGTTACTTTTTCGTACGGTAAGTGAAATTTTCCTTTTAATTATTATTATTTTTTTTGCAAAATTATGTGTAAAAATCAAATTTTTAATAAAATATTGCTTTAAAAATAGCACATTATATTTCTGGGTGAAAGTGGTCTGTAAGGCTAAATTGCGACATGTTATATATTTTTATGGACAAGAAAAATTCCTTCAGTGCTTAGAGAAGATCCACACTGTAAAAACTAGATATCTTTTTTTTACGGTATCACTAATTAAGTGTCCTGTTTTTGAATAGGGAAACTTCATGTTGTTATTTTCAATATAAAGCAAATGAATCTTCATTGGTTGCTTGGTTCTCACTAGCGGTCTCATTTTCGTAACACTGGAGACTGTCTTTTTTAGTCTTATTCAATACCTGAAATTAGCCCTGGAATAAAACTTTTTTTTTACAGTGCATTCTAGAGAAAAGTAGCCATGGCTGCATATAGGTTAAGATGTCACGACGTCGTTAGAAATGCGTTAATGGAAAAAGATAAGGGGTCCGTTGCTCTTCTTGCCAACGTGCGATGTCTGACGATTAACGGTCGGTCGCTGCACTGACTGTGCGTCTACACACGAATAATTTTATAAATTGAAAACTGAAAAAAAATAATGTAGACTATTCCTTTCGACCTTTTTGAGCTTTTGCAACAATTCGTTTGTATGTTTAGGACAAACAAAATAAAAAACACGTTTTTGTGCTTTTGAATTTTCTCATTTTTGATCCCTCTGAATAATTTAACTTTTTGAAAGGAATTAAGGTGGCATATTTTTTTCTAATTCTCCAACATTTCATCTTTCAAACCATAGGAGAAATTTGAAAAAAAAAAAATAAGAACAAAAAAAAATTAAAAATTAAATTCTCCGTATCTTACGCTTTTTTCTTCGGACGCTTTTTGCAAAAAATTTTTTATAAAGTACATACATTTTTTTAAAGTACTTTTGTTTCTAGAATACTCTAAACATCCCCAAGAAAAGATTATGACCATCACTGATGACAACAATAATTTTGTGGGGTGTAGGGCACATCTTAAACTTGATGGGGGCCAGTGGACCCCAGTGTGGACTCAACGAGTGCTCAAATATGTGTGAACTTCTAGGGTTAAAGACTTAAGTAAAAGTACATTTTAATAATTTCATGTAATTCGTAAGTAAGATGACACCCCTTAGAAAGTCGTTATCGCCAGGCTCATCGCAGAAAGCGGAGAGAAGGAAAACTTGCGCTTACTTAGAGCAGTGAGGAGGCCCGTTGCCTGGCAACGTGGGTCAGGTGATCACGTGATCGTGATGCAGCCGGGAAGGAAGTTCAACAGGTAGAAGAAAATTCTTGAATGTTCACTTGGTCTTTGAAGCTCAATATGAGCTGGTCATTCGAATCTCTGTCAGAGAGGTTTATGCGGTCTCAGACGTTTATCAAGCGTCTCTGATTAGTTCTCGGTTACGTGTAAAGAGGTGAGTGGTAGTGGTTCTGAGTTATAATATCCATCTTAGTGGTAACGTGCAATGTGGATAATGTTAAAAGTGTTTTTTATTAGTAAAGTAACAATTCTTTTTTATGAAGACGTAAGTTGTTCATGTAATTACATTAGCAATTACATTGAAGGCTTTCTTAGGGGTGGGTTCGCTTACACGCTGGCTAGCTAAAGATTTCTTTGCTAATTGCGCAGAGGTGCTGAAGTCCGTAATGGTTTTTCTTTTCTTTCCGAGGGTTTGCTTTCATTCGATCTCGTAAGGCTTTACGGACGCAGGCAATACTGCGTTTCTTTTGTCATAATCTTTCAACTCACACGTTACGTTTAGAGATCCAACAAATGCATTCATCCCTTGTATTTCTAGGTTTGCTTAGTTCATACATTTAAAATTGATTGCAAGTGAAAATGAAAGCCAGGTGCTCCCCTGCAAAAGTGAATCAAAATGATTTTTGAATAGAAAATATAATCTTTAAAGTATATTTTCCAGTACCTATTCTCACCTTATAATGATCCGTGCTCTTCATGAGCAGCCTTCTTGTTTTATTTGCTAAGGGTTTGTCTTTTATCCAAATGTTACAGAGTTGGAGTAAAAGATTTTATTTTCAACGAGGATGTTAAGGAGTTTCTGATTTCTCTCGATCAAAATTAGTATTCGTGAGTTCGTTTCTTATTCTCAGCTCGTTTTTCATTACAGATTTGTTTCGAAACATAAAAGTCTTGGTGTATTAATGACGACGCCTTTCGGGAACAAACTTTAAATAAATTTATAAATTCAGGAGCTAGAATGCTCAGCTACTTTCCTCTATTTAATTTCCTTTGAGATAGGCTGAGACTCTACGGGACGCCAGAAAGACTAAAGTCAATTCGCTGCTCCTACTGAAACCTTGGCACTAGAATTTGAATTTTCCTGCCACTTCCACTATTAAGCGCTTTTGCCAACCTAACATCTGAAAATCTCAATAGGAAATCGGTTTGGGCTACCGACACAAAATATTCTGTATTTTCTACAGGATCTGGATTGCTCCAGAAAAGCTCCAGGATTCTTCGATTGACTCAACACCTGCCCCTTTGGGACTCGAGGCGATCCCAGTGTAGTGTTTTGAAAATAATTAATGTGCAGGTCTTAAAGATTCGATTTTCTATTAGAAATATTATGAATATCATAATATTATTAACATCATGAATAGTATGAATGTTTCTCTATTTGATAATAACAAAAATCCATTTTTCAACTTTTAGTTTTAAACTATTTATTTTAAAATTAGAAACTGTATTGACCCGGTTTTTAAATGTTTTTGTATTGCGCGTCGTTTGTGTGATGGAATCGGAACAATTGGAACGAACCATGGAACTGCTTGGTCAATGGAGGGCGGAAGGGGGGGGGGAATGATCGGGAGCCATGCAACCTGAATCCACTCGTATCTCTAGGCGTCCCATGCTCGCCAGACTCAGGTCAGTCTCTCCAACTTTTTTCTCACACTTTCCCCGCTCACGTGACTTTCCTGACAATTTGTAAACGACCACGATTCTTGTTTGCACGAATGCATCGTGGAATGAAGGAGAGGCTCACTTTGCTGTCCGGGTAAGCGAAACTCGTTCGGTTCTAGCCTCGTTGCATTACTGGGGATCACGGAACTTATATGGTAAGTTTGAGTAAGGGATGTGTAGGAGAAGGGAGAGGTTTTAGATCAATATAGAAGTCATCACGTGTTGTTTATTGAAACGACACACTCGTGCCACAACACCGCTCCAAAACGGGTCGCTGATCAATCTCTCTAGCCATCACCCCAGGTGAAGAGGTTCACGAAGCCATCATACATCACGATACACACATGAACACTCAAACTGACCAATGTACCCATAGGAAGATCCATACTCTCTACCCCAGCCACATCCACTAGGCAAAACTCTTCACGAGGGCCCATTAGTATCCAAAATTTTTCGTTTCAGACATCACTCTTCTTCTTATAAACAATTGTTCTCCATGCAGCCCTATCCTTGCATACATCCTTTGCTTCTTTTACATCCATATATCGTTTTATGCAAGCACTTGTGTTTCTACGACTCTATATCTCTTCGCCTTAGAGTCTTATTCACACATTCCAACCATTCTTTCTTCGGTCTACCTCTGCGTACGCTACTACTCACTTTACCTAAGTACACTTGCTTCGTTAAATGTCCTTCGTCCATTCGCCCAACGTGGCCAAACCATCTCAGCAAATTTCTTTCACTCTTGTCAAATAATGTTTTTTCTACACCACATTCTTTGAGAATCCACTCATTACTCACTTCGCCCATTAGCATTTTATCGCACATATTCCGCGGAATCTGCATATTAACCGCATTAAAGATACTCCTATCCTTGTCTTGATACGTCCAGGTTTCGCTACCATACAGCACAGTGGGTGCAAGCACATAATTATACAGGGTGTTTCTTTTATCTTGAGACATCGAAATATCTCAAGAAATACGCATCTAACGAAAAAAATGTCTG
>JAUMHM010000051.1:1045405-1057608 GCA_032362435.1 Melikaiella ostensackeni | reverse complement strand
TTTTAGTTCTTCGTTGTTCATATCTTTGAAAGGACAAGAAAATTGCCTACGCCTTTGGGTTTTACAACTCCTTTCTAGATTTCTGTTCACAGACATCTGGTACACTTAATGAGACAAAGGATCAAGCAGGACATCGATACCATGGAACCCGCTGCGGCTCTTTTGTGCCTCCAGTCCCAATAAAAAACCGGAAAACCATAATGTGCGATAGCGTGTTATTGATGTAATGAACTGTTTTAAAAAACCCATCATTGAATTTGTTGATTGTTTTGGAAAATTTTAAGCCTCAGTAGAGCCTTCCAGCTTGATTGGAAGCTGAGTTAGCATCCTTCGCTCTTATTTACTGCCGACACCAAAGTTATAAATATTTTCGAATTTTTCAAAAATGTATGCATGAATAGAACTTCAATGTAACTACTTGATTTTTCGCGAAAGAATTCATGCATTTTTCCACGAAATACAACGGTTGAAAGTTGAACAAGTTATAAAAGGTGCTTTTAACCACGTTTTTTCACCTTTACTGTAGATTTGCATCGAAACTTATGGACGCATCGCGATCGAATGATATCTTTCTTATTCTTAATAAAATGAGGATTGACAAGATATTTTTCCTTTTTCTAAGCGATATTTTTTTATTGAATTATTTAATGATTTGTAGAGGGGCCAGGATTTATGAAACAGATAGTAGGATTGGTAAAAAATCAGTGCTCTTGACATGTTCTTCAGAAATCCACAGTGTAGATAAGTTCTAACGGAACAGTGGATAGTATAGAAAACTTGCCTACCTTCAAACGCGTGGGTAAACCTGAACGTCTTTGACAAGAGAAAGCTGACATGACACCCTGATCCGTTGCTTCATGCGAGGCGCAATACTATTGCACTTCTTTTAGTTTCCCAACAAAATAGAAACAGTTTTTGTAAAAAATAGCTTCGAGTGGAAGAAGAGAATAATATTCAAAATACGTACGCCAAAAGTTAGACCAAAATATTGAATCGTTCAGCCGTCAACTTGTTCCATGTAAAACCGGAGTCAAATCAATGCCTTTAGAAGGAAAGGTCCCGTGGAGAATAGGTGGTGGATGTACTGGGGATGAGGCAGTGAAGCGGTGTTAGGTTGGAAAACCGCGCGGCGTCACGTTACAAAAGGTACACTCCCTAGTAGCAAGATAACTGAGTCTGGTATACAGGTACATTGCAGTCCCGCTATAGAGACCGTCTCGGGAATACGTTCTATCTCGGGACCCTCCGAACCATCAACAATCAGGGCCGTATGAACCGTTTCTGTTGGAGTTTTGTCTTTAAACCTTTTTTTTTATATACTTTCGCCATTTTTGGTTTTATCATATCATAATGAAAGTGAAAGTGTTCGTGCTCGAAAATCAAACTTTATCAAAGTACTGATTTTTAAGTATGTACGTACATATATCAGGGTGGCTATTTTAATCTACTTGCTTTTTTCATACACTCCTGCGATGTTGTGGAGTTGCTCCGCTGACCTCGCAGCGCCTCTCTCTCGCCCCCTTGGACACCTTGTCTTTTACAGTGGGAAAATTTATAGCAGGACTGCAGTGTAGCAGATCCTGGCCGAGACTGGTCATGATATACACCAGAAAAAATTAAAGCAACGTAAAACGGTTCTAAATAGGTTTCTTCAATAGTTTTACACTTTATTTTATCCCTTTTTGGAAGAATATACTACGGAGACGTCACAACATTTCAGGAGACACTGAAATATTGAAAACATAACATATTGTCGTATAAGCCTTCATGTTTGAGCATGCGTGAGGGCCGGAAAAAATTGGAAAATTCTCAAATTTCCTGCTTACCTTAGCTCACATTCTTAAGTAATATGTATAATCTATAATGATTAAAATTGAATGATAATTTATCAAGGGAGGAAAACAGAAAGTTTTGTAATAAGAAATTTTAATTTGTCTGCCTCATAATTTTTTATATAGCATTTAAAAGAGGAATAAAAGGAAATATATTTACATGAGTGTGGATCAAATAGAAAAATATTATCTGTGTGAAACATAGACTTTATTGTAGGAAAAAATAAACGAAAAAAAAATGAGAATTATGAACTTTTACAACTCTTACATACCTAGATAAAATTGAAAATAAAGCTGTTCAATATTACCTTTTACGTGATGCTCGCAATCGAAAACGTCTATGCATATTCCCAACATTTATAAATATTACAATCACAGATACTTTGTATCTTGAAAGTATACAATTTTACATCAAAGACATTTTAGATTTTAAAAGCACGAAAGCTTTAAATTTCAGCCATCAGAAGACAGTTGCGAATGTTTAGACGTGACAGTTCTATTTTTGACCAGCGGCTCGCAACATTAAACAATGAAGATTAAATACAGTTCTTTATCCGAAAATCGTAAAGATACCGAGATATAACTTATAATTGTAAGAAAGGTTTTCTTGATTATATTAATCTTCCGACGTTTCTTCAGAACCATGAAATCTCACAAAATCATTGTCTGGAGTACAACGATTGTCTTTGATCTCATCTTCCGAAAAAGCTAAAAATTAAGAAAAAATATAAATCATTCTTGATCTAGGAGGAAATTTCGAAAAAGTTCAAGTGACAAATCTGTGTACACTTGAAGTAATGATTATGTCATTTTCAATTTGAATAAGTTAGACGAGTTCCTTTCTCAAGTCTTCGTTTTTTATGATTTTTTCATAGAAGTGATTGAATTTTCAGTGCTCTTAAATACAATCATAAAAAAATCATTTAATTTAAATCAAAAAATATCAAATTTGACCAAAAAAAAGCATCTAATCAATTGTTTACCCTAAAATACTAAAAAAAAAAAATAGAAAACAGGGGCTTTCCGGAAAACACAAACCAAGAAAATGTAAGGAAGCATAATACTTTTTCGTAGCAACAAAAAAACTTAAGCTTTTATAAAAAAAATACTTTTTCTAAGACTCACACTCTCATTACAGTTTGAATCAATCAGTTGTGGTAAGCTCCTTGGGAATTCTTATTTTTGGCTAATTGTTTTCCTTAGAGCTGATCGTAAAATAGAAGTTTAGTAATGATACTCAAATATTTATGGAAACCTCGAAGATGTGAAAACGATATGCAAGGAGAAAAATAGATATTATAATAGAATATCTAGATATTACCGGTTGATATCTTAGCGATTTAAGAATAGGACGGGAGTCTACATATTGAAGCAGACCATCTGTAGGTTTTAAAAAGTAGATTCTCCCTAACAATATCCAAGACGTTAAACGTAATAAGGGAGCGTCCATTAACTATGTAAGAGAACAAAAGAAAGAATAGCATATTGTGATCTTTATCAGATTTTCGTAGATCATATTTTCATCTCTCTCATATTTATTCTTTTGTCTCTTACGTAATTAATGAACGCTCCCTAATTTATTATATCGAACTGAAGTATTACGAGATAAAGAAACTCAATCAGTAAGATACTGAACTAAAATATCTGAAATCATGCATACTTTTGTTTGAGACCGCGAGAAACCGGGAAATGACAGTGAGTTTATTTTTTGGCAGAGAAGTTTTCAAATATTTAGTAGAAATTCTTTCGAATCACTTCAAATATCACTAACTTAATATTATAGGAAATTATTTAATTTTTAAGAAGATCGATTTGAATCTTTTTTAAACTTTAGGAATAAAAAATTCTTAATCTGTCAAAAATTCAGCAATTTTCAAATTGAAGAATTAAACATTACAATCGTCCTATTTGGATTGAAGCTTTACGAATTATTTTCAATTTGCATATAATTTCGAATTTACAGATTAATAATAATTAGACGATACTCAAAATATAAAAACGATTAAATTTGAACATTTTCTAATTGCAAACTTAAAACAAATAAATTTTTCAAAATTTATTTGTCTAGTATTCTTTTAGAATATATCATTTTGAATTAATTGATTTATAATTGTATGGTTTGCAATTGTTTAAAATTGAACTAGGTGTGTAAATTTGAAAATCCCAATATTTCAATAATTTTTCTAATACTTGTAAATCGTTAAAATTCTTAATTCTACACAATTAAAATGAAAGTGATTCAACTTGAAAGGATTCTGTTATGGAAGAACATTTTTATTTTCACAATTGAAATCCTAATAAAAAAAATATTCATTATGAAAGGAAGTTTAGAATCCTTTAATTTAAAATGGTCGAAGATTAAAATGATGTAATTTGGAACTTTTTTTGGAATAATAATATTTTCAAGGTTCATTATTAAAAATTCTTCCATTTTTATCGAGTAAGAAGGGAAGACATTTCTCCTTTCAATTTTTCTCTTACTTAGAAGAGGGCGTTTTCATGAACACTTTAAACAAATTAAAGGCGGGGAAATTCTGTGTTTTTATCATTTTCCGCGTTAGAAATGAAATTTGTTCATTTGTATTACTTTATTTTTTGAATTGGAAAAACAAATTTCGCTTAAACATTCCAAATGGGTCAAAATCTTTAAGATTCTGTACTTTTAACATATTTCTTAGGACCAAAATGGTGAATTTTATATTTACAACATTTTTATCAAGCTAGAAGGGAGGACAATTTAGTTTTGGAATTTTTTCTAAATTTATTGAGGACATTTTTTTAACATATTCAATGATTTGAAGATGGACAAATTCTGTTTCCATTAATTTGGAAAGAAGGACATATTATTTTTCAACTTTAAGCTGAATTAAGAAAGGGAGATTTTTTATATTCAACATTTTTATAGATTTGGAAGAAAGGAAATTTAAACTTTGAACTATTTTCTGAATTGAAAGAGAGAGATTTTTTATTTATAACATGTTTGTTGAGCTGCAAAAAAGGAAATTTTGGTTTTCATTATTTTCCGAGTTGGAAAAGGGAATTTTTTTTGTTTTTATGAATTGGAAGGGCACTTTTTTTGAAAACATTTCAAATGGGTTGAAGGTGGACAAATTCTGTACACTTAAAATTATTGTTAAGGTCATAAGGGGAAATTTTCAATTTTTCTCTGAATTGTAAGAGCGGATTTTTCAATTTTAACCTTTTTATTGATTTGTAAGACAGAACGTTTTTATTTTTATCTGAATGGAACAGGCAGATTTTTTATTTTCAACCTCTTGATGGAGTTCGAAGGGAGAGACATTTTTTATTTATAACATTTTCATTGCGCTCAAAAGAAGAATATTTTCTTCCTTATTATTTTCTGAAGCAGAAAAGGGCATTTCTTTATTTTCAAAGTTTTGATTGCAATTCAGTTTTGATTATTTTTAATTTTAACAATTTCACTTTTGAGGGCATGAATTTCTTTTTGATGGACCGGAGGAATGGTTGTAAAGCGGAAAAAAACGGGAAATGCTGGGGATTTTTTAGTTGAACCTTAGCGGCCATCTTGTGTGAGATGGTTAATTAAAATATTTGAAATGACGTATATACAATAGAATTTTATGGCCAATCAAATTAATAGTCAAACTGGGATATTCAACTTCAATATTTTAGATTTTATACTTTCAATATAAAGAGATGTTGCCCTTAAATATTTTGTATGTTGCATAGAAAATATTATATATTATGCCGTAATATCAATATATTATAATTTAATATCCAAATTTTTAATATCTATCTTCCTCCATGTAGAACTTCAGAACACCTGAACTTACTTTCGCCTTTCTCTGTCCTATCTTCATCCTCCTTCATTCTTTCTTGTTTTCCTTTGGTCTTGTTTAAGTTAGCATTAAAATCTAAATTTTGGTGATATATTTGTTCATAATGTAGCTCTATGAAATCTTTTCCATAAAATTCGTTTGAATCGAGTCGCATTATATACCTGCCATGTTCATTAAGCTCCATGATGTTGTCTCTAACATACAGATCCATTTCCATGAAATTTCTGTAATATAGACTAGACTCCATGGGATTTATGTACCGTAGATCAGGCTCCATGGGATCTGTTCCCCGTAGATCAGGATGCATGGGATTTCTGCGATAAAGATCAGGCTCTATTGGAATTTCTGTGATGTAGATCAGGCTCCATGGGATCTGTTCCACGTAGATCAGGATGCATGGGATTTCTGCGATAAAGATCAGGCTCTATTGGAATTTCTGTGATGTACTAGATCAGGCTCCATGTCATGTCTGGGATGTCTAGCAGTGGCATGTTCTTCACCGTTGATTCGGCGTTCGGAATCTTGTACACGTTGTTATAGAACTTTCAATGCATTCTGCATCTCTAAGTCGAATTGGGCTTGATCGAGTAGTGGAATGCCACGACATTGCTTGAACGCAGCTACAAAAGGCAGAACAATTTGTATCCTAAAAAAATTTGAAATCCTCATTTATTATGAAATAAAATATTAGAAATAAAGATGTCAGAGAGATTAAGAGAATAGTTTCCGGACACTTGCCAATGAAAAAATCTCCAATTGAAAAATTATTCAAATTGTGCAATTCGAAATTTTAAGTCATACGAATTGAACGATTATTATTTGGAGGCCTTCTAACACAATTTTCAAACTGAGTTTACATACAATTGAAAGTTTCAAAATGGAATGAATTTACGTTTAAGGCAATCAAGAGTCGATAGACTAAAACGCACTGTTAATTTCCAACTATTACGACTTTCAATTTGAAATTGTACAAGATTGAGTATTGAAATTGTCTTCCTTTTAAATTTTTAATCGCGAATTATTCGACTGCACATTTTCAGTTTAATTATTTCACTATCAAAGGTTTTATTTGACATCTTCATATTTCATGAAAGAAGAAACATTTAAAGCTAACAACTTTGATATATTTGCAATCGAAGAATTATTCCAATTTAATTTTTTTCCAAATATTGCGCTTACGAATTTGAAGTAAAATTTTATGATTTTGAAGGATTCATTTCTGAATTATATTAAATTTCTCACACTTCTAGTTTAAAAGTGTTCCATGTAAAAAAACCACGCTGAAATTATAAAATTGTTAGTGTCTTTATTTAAAAATTATTCGGTAATTTCACTTTCAGTTCTTCTATTTAAAACATTTTCAATCAAAATTTCCCGTTGTTTTCTTGTGATATATGTGTTTTGATTTTGCACTTTATTATTAGTCAAGAAAGTACTAAAGGATTCTAGGAAAGTTCACAAAATTAATATTCTCTAATCAGGATCGATATGATTTAACCAAGAGGACTAGTTCACGATAAGATTTAAAGAAAATGCCTTGAAATAAGAAGTCAAAACATCACGTGTATCAGAAAAATGAGATATTTAATAATTTCAAACTAAAATTTGAAACAAGTTAGGAGGAACCTTCGAAGGCATGTAAAACATAAAAATTGTCCTTATTATTCCTTCAATGTTACCAAGGTCTGAACTTAGTAGAAATAAGTTTTAAACATTCAAGAACTTCTTTTACTTAAAAAATGGATTCATGAACGATTTTACAATTTAAAATGATTACGATTTATTTATTCTAAGTTCAGATCCTGGCAGAATTAAAGACAAAATCAGCACAGTTTTATCAAAACATGGATTATATTCGAAGGAATATAAGCCGAAGGAAATTGTATTATTTACACGTTTTTTGCAATATTTCCAAAAGTGTGGTTAAAAATATTTTAACTTAGTATCATATATAAGACGTATGAATGTTATATCGTGTACCCTACTTCGAGCAAAAAATGCAATTTTTTAATGATAAAAATTAGCTGATTGATTCTTCAGTTTGTGGAAAACATGTGTAATATGAAATATTCGCCTTTAAGATTAATAATCACTCAAAACGTAACACAAAAAAAGTATAACAAATTTTTTTTTCTAAATAATTGGGAAAACTTCCACCAAACATGATTCAATTAAAAACAGCATAAGAATTATTCTAATAAATACTAACATGAATAAAAAGTCAAATTTGAAAAAAATTTCTAATTGAAAATTTGTCAGAACAAATAAATACTTTGAATTTCTCAAAAACATGGAAACAATTTGTTGGCAAAATTCATTTTTTCCACCATTTTTAATTTTGAATTTTTTTCTTAAAATTAATAATCGAAAAACCTAGTAGCAGATGGACTATGAAATGACTGAGATATTGTGAGACCTGAAACCCCCCGGGAAAATGACGGCCAATTCAGAAGGTAAACAAATGTATGTATGGTATGTATGTATGTATGTATGTATGTATGTATGTATATTCAATCTCTCCCTTTTACGGGTTTGAGGGCCTCCGCTCCCTGTACATATGTTTACATTCCAGCTTTAACGTAACTTAACTACTACTTACATTCTAATTCTTCGCCTTACTTAAAAATAACAATCATATTAATAATAATAATTGGAAAAAAATAAAAAAGATAGAAAAGAGCGATCTTCCAGGGCTTCCGTTTCCTCTTACCATAGAACAAATTTTTCAAGGACTTCAAGGTTAACTTTTTGCTAGTTACTTTCCTTTAATAGGATTACCCGCTTGACTCAGCCCTGTTCCCTTGCTTTCCCTTAGTTCTTCCAATTTCCTCATCCATGTCACTCTCTGTCCATTCCCATCCAAAATTCATCTTACGCACTCATCCACACTCAACTGTCCATGTTGCTCTCCTGTACACCTCTCCAATACGTGTGCCCATGACCCTATTTCGTAACCACACACTCTACACAGATTCTCCTTGTCATCTAACCAGAATCTACAAACTCTCACTCCTTCTCCAATTCTAAACCGTACCATCCTACTCCATTTATCTTCCTTTCTTACTTCGTGTAAATATTCTGGTTCGGTCACCCCTTTGACCATCATATACCATCTATTGTACCTCGAATCCATAATCTTCCTCCATCTCTCTTCTCCTTGCCTCACTAATAGCTCTAACTCTATGTCCTGCCAGTCCAGAACCCCCTCTCGTATGTCACAAACCCTCCTCATTTCTTTCTTTCTTCCCCCCATTTCGAGTTTCCCGAATTGCCTCTCGTCTCCTTGTTCCGAATTTCGCCCAGGCATACTTGTGCTATTCTGCTTCCCTCTCCTCTTTTCAGCTTCTCTTCAAACATTCAGGCTTTCTTGATCTGTCTAGTTAGCATTTTTTCCCTTCCTAATTCTTCCCTTAACATGTATCCTGGGCAACTCCAACTAATTCCCATTACCCATCTCAGAAATCTCTCATGCATGCTTTCTACTTTCCTATGTTCCTTCCATCCCCAGACCTCCACTCCATAACTCAATATCGCCCAAACTAACGCATCAAATAACCAGACCCTCATTCTCCAATCGTCATTAAACCTTCTCTTTTCTATACCCCATACTTGGGCCATTACTTTACTCGCACATTCTATTCTTCTCCTCCCATGCACGTCGCTTCCCCCTCCTGCCGCAAATCAAAAACCTAGGTAACAGAACTCCTCCACAATTTCCACTGTTTGTTTATTTATCTTCCGAACGTAATCTATTTTAGTCTCTCTACTTCTGTAGCACATCACTTCGGTCTTCTCTACGTTCACCGTCAAGTCTTTTGCTCCCACATACTATACTCCTCGAAATATCTCATCATTAGTTTCATCCCCTTCTCATCATTTGCTAACAGAATTACGTCGTCCGCGTACGCTAGAGAGTATAGTTTGCTATTACCCAAAATCGTTCCCCCTTTTCCTTTCTCCCCTAGCTTCTCCTCTAAGTCTGCCAGCAGCATATTATAAATTAGCGGACTCAACTGGCACCCTTGCCTTAGACCTCTTCCTGGCCAGAATATCTCTCCTTTTTTCTTACCTATCTTCACCCTAATCCTGATTTCTGTAAAGATTTCCCTTATCCTCTCCACAAGACTTTCCTCCATTCCCCCCCCCCACCCCCCGTTCATTGCCTGCAATAATACTTCTCTGTTTACTGAGTCAAAAGCTGCTTTAAAATCAACGAACAATGCGACTAATTTCCCTCTTTTTCTGCCTAAATTTCTGTTAACCAAGTAGTTGAGTACGAAAATATTATCTACAGTCCCCATCCCTTTTCTAAATCCTGTCTGATTGTATGGGATACTTTCTTTTTCTTCTATCTAACTCTCTAACCTTCCCCTTTTTTGACAAGCGGCACCACTAGCCCTGTCCGCCACTCTTCTTGCCACCCTTCTCCTCTCCATACCTTGTTGCAGATCTTCCACATCCCTTCCTTAACCCCTTCTCCTCCATACTTCATCGCTTCATTCTCCATGCCATCCTCCAATGTAGCCTTGTTTCTTTTAGTCTATCTATTGCTTCATTCACTTCTTCTCTTGTTATTTCGTTCCCTCCCTCCATTTCTCCTTGGACTAACTTTCTATGTTCCCCCTTGATCCTATTTTGCTCTCCCCCTGACAGACCCTTGAAATAATCCGTCCACTCACCCATTTCTATTTCTTCATTCACGCCCTTCCTTCCTCCTCTCTGCCTATTTATCACATCCCACACCCTACCTTCTTTGATCGCTTTTTCTACCTCTTCCTAGTATTTCTCCTTTCCATTTTTTTTCCTTTCCAGCATCCTCTCGTGTTCTCTTTTTCTCCTGTTGTATTCCCCCTTCTCCATTTCCTCTGTCCTCCATCTTTTAATACACTCTTTCAGTCTCTCATAACTGTCCCTACACTCCTCGTCCCACCAGCCTCTCTTTCCCCTTTCTCTTTCTTCTTTTGTACCTACCTCATCCCTTACCTTCTCAATCGACCCTTTCAGCCTTTCGATTAACAAGTCTACTCCTTCCTCTTCTTTATACTTAACATTCTCCTTTTCCATTTTTTGTTCAAACTCTTTTGATTTAGCTTCCCTCCAGACTCCCATTTTCGTGTTCCTTTCTCCCCCTCTTTCCTTTCTCCCTCTACCGTGCTTACTAACGCCACCTTTCAGTGTAGCTATTACCGGGAAGTGCTCAGACTCTATCTCATTCCCCACCTTCATATTCCTTATCATATTTCTCATTCTTTCTTCCGCTAGGATGTAATCTATTACTGTTCCTCCCTTACCTATGAACGTGACCTCTCCTTCATCTCCTTCCATGTTTCAATTACATATAAACCATCCTGTCTCCCGTACCATGTCTAGTAACCTCCTCCCCTCTCGATCTGTCTCCCTATGTTTAGAGCTCCTCATACAGGCTTCCTTTTCTACATTCCAAATCCCCCCCCCCTTTGTTCGCCAGTCCAGGCATTCAAATCACCTCCTATCAGAACCAACTCATCCTTCTACTCCTCTATCCACCTCCTTATTACTCTCCAGCCTTCCTCTTCCCCTCTTCTTCTATACACACAAACCACCGCTATTTTGACTTTTCCAACTATAATCTTCCTTACCATTGTTCCATCCTTTTCCTCCCTGTCCCTAAAAACTAGAACCTAAAAATTATTCCAGATTGAAAAAAACTTTAAATTAACAAAAAAATTTAATTCAGGCATCACAAGTTCAAAATTCATGGGAACTATAAACTTGCCTCATTTAAAAATAATGCAAGTTGATGAGTTTAAAATATTAAAAAGAGATATTTTAGACGTGAATCAATCCTTTCATTGAAGAATAATTAAGATATGGGCGTTGGTAAAATCGGAAGCTAATTTATTTTTAAATAATTCAAAGAATGTAGAAATTCCTGGGATTTTTAAACACTTCAAAATTCAATTTAATGTGGTTAAACGAAAGTTATTAATTTTATTGGAATTAGAAAAGCAGGAACTAATTTTTGATAGATTTTTTTCATATCTGCAAATATTTCAAATCGGAGTTAAATTCGTTTCATTTTATGCAATTATTCTTCTTTCATGATATTTTTCTCTTCCTCTTAAAGTCTCTGATTTTTCTAGAATAGAATTTTCAGGGGGAAGTTTACAATTATTTGAAATTATCTTCGAACAAACATGGAAAATACCTGGAATTTAAACATGAAAATTCTGTAGCAACCAGCGTTATAGCTGATATTGAAGTAGGAGTAATCGATTTATTGGTCTATGACACTTTAAAATTTTTGGCAATAGGGACATTTAGAACTATTGCAGTTGAATTTCGGTGAACCTAAACATGACCAGATAATCACTTGTAATTTTCAACGTAATAAGGCAAGTAAAATATCGTTGAAAACGCAAAGAAACTTAGATTTCCAATATAATATTTATAAATTACTAATTGCAAAATAAAAAATTGTATGTTTTGCATTTTTTCCTTGTTTGGTACAAAGGACCCCCTGCTGGCAAGGCTCGGCGGCAGCATTCAGTCTGTTTCATACCCTTTTGGC
>JAUMHM010000051.1:1035104-1045305 GCA_032362435.1 Melikaiella ostensackeni | reverse complement strand
GCCTATACTCAAGGTCTTCGCTCGAATAGTCAGTGCTGCATCAGAAGTTGTTTACATTGCGACTCTCTGGGCATATAGTTTTGTACGTGTGCCGGGTTCAGAGATTATATATGCGGTCCAGAGTGTTTACTTACTCGTCGCTTTAAATCCGGTTGGAACTAGATGTTAATAGCCTCCATTACTGTGCCGTCCAGACTCGAGGCCGGCACAGTTACTCGAGATAAGTATATGTGAGCACTTCACCAATACCAGAATCGTTAATTTCGACCATAAATGACAGATGGCGGCCACCACTGGTACCGCGACCCCAACTGAGACAGTTCCCCTTAATACCTAAGAATCATTAATATACTTGGAAATTCCTTAACATTTTGTAAATCTATTAACATATTTTAAAATCTCCTGAAATATTTCAAATCCATTGAAATCTTTTGAAATCCACTGAAATGTTTTAAAGTTTTTGAAAATTCGTTGGTATCTTTAAAAATACCCGAAAACATTTAAAATTCTTCAAAATCTTTGGAAATACCTTGAAATATTTGAAAATATTTGAAATCCTTTGAAAGCCCTCGATTATTGTGCATAAATTCTTCGAAATCCATTAATATATTATAAAAATTCCTTGGATCAATCTGATGATATTTCTTTAAATCTCTTCAAATTCTTGAAATCTATTGAAAATTCTTTAGAATCTTTCAAAATATCACAATATTATCAATTGATTAATTATTGCGAAATTCCTTGAATTGCCTTGAAATCTTTAAAAATTTCTTGAAACGTTTGAAAGCTTTGAACATTTTTTAAAATGCATAAGGCCCAGAAGAGAAGGGACCAGGTTGACTGTACCTATATGAAGTTACGTATAGAGTCATGCAGCCAGATAAATTCTTGCCATTTCAAGTCTAGAATGAACCCTCTAGTTGGAAAACGAGGCATCGAGGCTTTTTTTAAGTTGGAACGTAGGAATACCAATTTTTGAGAAAAATGCAGTTAAAGTTGGCGAGTGCCATAAGCGCTAATGTTTTATTTTTTTCCAAACTAAAAACTCGCCCACTTCCGTTTCGCTCCAAAACACGGGAATGATGTTTAAAGATAGAGCAAAGGTCAAGGCATCACCCCCACGTAAAAACTCAGAATCAACAATTTTCACCTTGACTCACAACAACGCTCATAACTCTTAAAACAGAATCGACCATATGGTCCCTTTTTTCGAGGACTTTCGCCATAAACTCCCCCTCCCCCCCATCCTCCTAAACTGTCCGCGTGGTATATGGACGACGCCAAACTACAATTTTATTGTTACTCCCGAAATACATAAGGGCTGAATTTCAATTAAAAGAAGCATAAACAAAATAGTCTTGTAGCTGTTAAATTGGAAGAAAATTGCAAGTAGTTTCAGAAAGTTGCAGAAAATCACAAAAAAACTACAGAAAAAAATGGTATAACTGAAGGGTGTCAAAGCATAACAGCTTCAACGTTATCTTTCACAAAACCGCTTTCATTGGCTCAAAAATTCTCTAAATTCAATTCACGTATTCTATAAAAATGGTTTGCCCCGAAATAAATTGGATACAATCAAGAGCTTATCATACTCTTCAAATCTGAACCGAGGACAAAATAAATATTACGTAATTACTGAGTGATGATAAGAAATGTTTACCCGTGGAATGAAAATGCCTGCGAAGCTTAAAATACGAGATTCATCGCATACGTAAAATCATTCTTTTAAAAAATAAATATTTGACCTGCAAAAATGGAGGTCAGAAATAAATTACATCTTCTTAAATAATTTATTTTATCGCAGTGTTTCATCATCTTGAAATTCGGGAGGACTACGAAATCTTGCGCTTTTGGTTAGTCGTCCCGAATTTCGGGATAACTAGCATTTTTCACACATTCTTTGACTTCAGCTGCATATTATTGAAGCAAAAAATAAAATATTCATAAAACAAGAATTACTTTTAGCCGAATCACTACAGGCTTCAATTTTCTTCATACTGTAATTGGCCGTGGTCCGGTGGTTGAAGCGACTTACTAGTAAGGCTGCCGTACCGCGTTCGCGTAATCGAGCTTTTTTTATTTTCTTCCATTTTAACAAATTCGCTGCAAATTCAAAAAAAAGATAAAAGTATCATTGAAAAATCTACCCGCTTCGCGGGTACATGCTCATAACGTGCTTCGCGCTCAGCTCGATTCGCTCGCAAGTTTGAGCGCGCCTAGGGCGCGCGATTCGGTCGTCGCGCGTCGCGCTCGGTGTTATATGTTCTTCATGTACAAATTACTAAATTTGTTTTTGATTTTAAATGAAAAAGGAAATTTATTCACTCAAGGCTCTATTGGCCTTAAGGAATACGTTTTCATCATAATATTCGCGCTTTGTATTAGATTTTCTGCGTTCACCGTATAATATGTACAAATAAATAGTTGGAAAAACGATTAAAAAAATCATCTTGACTTACGATTGGTCCTATAAAGAAATGTTTAACAGCAATTTTATTTGACCTTTTAAAAGCACAAATTTGAATTTTCGATTTTTCAAGAAAATTCAAAAAGTGATTATGATAATTTTATAGGGCTTTCAAAAAGAAACGTTTTTCTTGTCCTGACTTTTTTTCATATCGTGCATTGTTTGGCTTGAAACTTTTATTTCCGTTCCTTTTTTTGAATTTTATAAATGCTATAACTCTCACAATTTCCTTTCCAGCGAAAAAAGTCAACAGGATAAATTGTTCGACTTTCTGAATACTACGAATATTCGTACATAGAATTTGTAAATTTGAAAAAAAGAGGTCTAAAAAATTTTTTAAATGCTCTAACTTTTAATTTTTGTTCAAAATGGCTGGCTAATGAACTCGACCTCCATTTTAGGACACTTTAAGAGTATACCAAAGGCCAATCCAGTCGGTCGATTCTTTCGAAAGTTATCGGGCTCACAAACTAAAAATCTAGAGACACACACACCCACGCACACACATAGACAGACAGACAGACTCATTCGTAAAAACATGTTTTCGGGTTCAGGGGGTTCCAAAAAGTGGACATTTGACAAAATCGGTGGAGGGGGTCAAATTTTACACAAATCTAATACATTCTCTGATGAGAATGTAAAAATATTCTAAAAGTAGCTTAAAAATCACCAATTCGAGACGACTAGCCAAAAGCGCAAAATTGCTAGTCATCCCGAATTTTGGGACGACTAGACGCAGCCTTATTTTATATTATTTTCGCTCATCTTTTTAATCAGACAATTGTCGGACCACTTTTCCCCTCAAAGTTCTTAAAGTAAAAAACCTCAGCTTTTTTTCAGCCTAAAATAAAAGCAAGTAAATTAGTAAAAGTAGGCGGCAGGCGCCTACAAAAAAGGGTTTCTTAGCCCATTAAGTCGTTAATAAAGTCGCTCAAATCTGCCACTTTCCTCCCCGCATTTCCTCTCACTCCACTTTACTCCCCTCACCCCCTCCTCGTCATTTTCCTCTACTTCCCCTCACTTCCCCTTCCTTGTACGATGGACGGACACAGTGATCAAAACCATAAGGTAGGGCAATGTTGCCAACACTGGCTACTTATCGCCATTCTGGCACCTTTTTTTGTATTTGGCGACCAATTTTTTGGAGTTTGGTGACTGACGGTAACTGTGGCTATTTAAATCCACTGTTGGCAATTTGCTGGCGAGCCGACGATTTTCAACAAAGTTTATGATAAGACAGATGTTTGAGTGCGAAAGTGCCCTCGATGTCGGTCATTATTGCTTAACTCAATCGAAAGATTCACAGGCATCTGCACACAAAATTTTGGATTCGTAGATAATGGCGGATACAGGGGGCACTTCTCCTTTTGGCGATTTCTGGCGACATTTCATTTTTTTAAGCTGGCGATTCCCATACATTAAACTGGTCGGATCTACTCAGCTTGGACACGGAACAGTCAAGAAGGATCCCTATTTTTCACCTAAATCGAAGTGCCTCAAAGAGGTTGTTGCATGTATTCTTTGTCAATTTGTTGGTTGATTTTTTTCAGGGACAGGAAATGGGGTCAAAAATAATCACAAAGTGGATTTTGCTGAGTTGGTGTATGCCTAATTAAAAAGGGACAGTATTTGAAAATAATGGATATCGGGACAAATATAGTTAAGAAAAAGATTTTGCTGAGTTGGTATATGGACATCTATAAACGGGTGTCTTTTCAAATAATGGAAATAGAGTCAAATATAATTGAAATGTGGATTTTGCCGAGTTCTTAATTGTCGTTGTCAAGTTAAAAAAATCATTTTGTTACTTTTTGACATAAATTCTTTGTTTGTTTTTTACTGTTATATATGTTCATTCACAGCAGAGAACAAGGGACCCCAAGGTTCAGGTTTGCGAACCAAACCAATTCAACTCGGATTTTCTTTCAATGGGTCATACATTTTCTGTCAGTTTTCCGTCGAATAAACGGCTGAACCTGTGATTTGTGAAGACCTCTGCCATAAGGGTTTCCGCCTGGAGCTTCGAAACCCTACAAATGGTCGAAATTCAACAAAAATGAAATTAATTTTTCAATTAGTGAGGTTACGATGTACCGTTACGAATTTATCTTCATATCAAGCTAGCTCAATGACTTATGAAAGCAGTAGAGGGGACAGTTCGCAAAGGAAAAAGGTTTCTCAAGGGGGTTCCACTTTGGAGTGCGACAAGAAGAAGGACAATACACATATTAAAATCAAAGGGTCCATAATTTTAATATAAATTCATAAAAGCAGTTCGCAATAATGAATTCCAAATAATCACGTTTCATACAGGGTGTTTTTTTAACTTGAGACATCGAAATATTTCAAGAAATACGCATCCAACGAAAAAAATGTGCGTAATAAAAACTTTTTATTTTCGAGACTTGACTATTCAAGCAATGCGTTTCAAAACGAAAGACAAAAAAGACGTGTTGATTGTTTTCAGAGGAGCTTTTCAACTCCAATCAATTTGATTTTTAACACACCCTCCACTCACCTGGGAAGAGGGTTAAAGTGGAGTAGAAAAATTAGAAAGCTCAATTTATTCTTAAAACGCAGGCTTCTCATTTTCACTTCAGGTATGTAAGCAGTCAATGAGTTAACTACTTTTAGTGCTGCCCAGGAACAACGACGTGGACACAGTAGTTGTGTATTACCTTTGGGGTGCTTTTTTGGTGAGTTTTGACATTTCTTGATAAACTAGATTCTTTAAATAAGCCTATAAAAAGAAATCCGGCACCGTAAGGTCTGGCGAACTGGCAGGCCAATTTACCGGACCCCCTCTGCCGATCCGGTGACTGTTGAATTCGCGATTCAGTACTTCACGCGTGATTGCCAAATAATGCGCTGGACAACCGTCATCTTGAAACCACATATTCTGTCGCACTTCCAAGCTTAAGTCTTTAAACAATGCTGAAAGTTTATTTTCCAAAAAGTTACGATATTTGTCACCGTTTAAATTACCATCAATAAAAAATGGACCGATAAGTTTTATTCCAATTATTCCAAAATAAACGTTGACGGACCAAGGACGCTGACGCTCAACTTCGCGCAGCCAGTGTGGGTTTTCTACTATCCAATAATGCATGTCATGTCGATTAACCGTACCACGGTTCGTGAAAGACGATCCGTGTGAGAACAATACTCGAAAGAAGAAATTCGGGTTCCCTTGTATCTGCTAAAGCGCCAATTGACGAAATGTTACTCAGTTATGAAAATCATTGTCATGAAGTTTGTGATGCAGTGAAATATGAAAGGGATGATTACGTTTCAATACCTTCCAAACACTGGTCAGAGACATTTAAGAAACACGGCTTAGTTGTCGAGTACTAACATAGGAGTCATGAGCGGCTGCGGATAATATCGCGATTTCATTATTAACTCCAGTAATAGTTTTTCAACAATTCCTTTTTTTGCTCATACACTTCCATCAGTGGTGAATTTGTTCACAACCCGGTAAAAAAAAGCGCGTGACCAGAGTCTGGTATAGCAGATACTGGCTTAGACTGGTCGTGATATACACCAGAAAAAATTTAAGTAACGTAAAACGGTACTAAATAGGTTTCTCTAATAGTTTCACACTTAATTCAGATTTGTGATGCAATGAAAAGTCAACTTTGAAAAAAATTCTAATTAAAAATTTGTCAGAACAAATAAATACTTTGATGTTCACAAAAATATGAAAACAATTTATTGGAAAAAATCATTTTTTCGACCTTTTTAAATTTTGATTTTTTTTCTTAAAATTAATAATTTTAAAGCATGGTAGCCGCTGAACTGAGAAATGACCGGGATTTTGTGAGACCTGAAAACCCCCGGGAAAGTGACAGCGAATTTAGTAGATAAACAAATGTAAACATCCGATTGAAACTTTATAAACTATTTTCAATTTTTAAATAATTTAAAGTGGATAGATTCATAATAGAATGATTTTATTCAATTTTAAATCATATTTTCAAACACTGTTTCTGTCTAAAATATTCTACTTTTAACCATTTGCAAATTGAAATGTTTTAATTTGAAAAGGAATTTAAAAAAAATATTTAGCAATATTTGTCGGTTTATTTAAGATGAGCAATTATAAATCAAATATTCCAAAGTACACAATTTGAGATTGAAGTGTTTCAAATAGAAAGCCTTGAATCGTTAAAACGTCTGAGTGCTGAATTCAAGCTTTGAAAGTTAAAATTTAAATTGTTTCATTTTGTTCAATTTTTAATTTGCAAGTGAAATTTTTGAATTTTGATGTACAAATGACAATTAAGCAATCATTCATTTCAAACCACATAAAATTAAAATAATTTACTTCTCATTTAAAAAGTAAATAATTTTAAACGATTAATTCAAAAATATTCAATTTTTAATGTTTCTAACTTAAAACTGCTTTAAAATTATATAATTTTAACACTAAAAAATATAATAATTCATTCTTCAATTTAGAGCAAGAAAAATGATAATTTGGATTTATATTTTCAACCAGAATCAAATTTTGTAGTTAATATTAAAAGTTTCCATTCAGTACGTATAAAATATTTAGGCTCTGAATTACAAATTTTTTAAGCTTGAATTTCGAAAGTTTGAAATTTTAAATATTCAAATTTCAAACTCAGGATCATTATACGATCGAAAATTTGCTAGAAAAGAAAATGTTCTCCTAAATGCCGTGTTCATAAATAACAAACTCAGACGCAAAAAAAAGTAGAAATAAGTCTAAAAAATACAATACAAGAAATTTCTCCGTGCTTGACTTTTATGCTAGCATTAGTAGTATAGCGAGGGGGCTTCTGTGATACCTCACTCAGTAAAACAGTAATCGAAATTTTAAGAGAGCTGAATCAAACTCATGGTTCGCTCAACGAGGTGGGTCCCTGTTTTACCGCTTCGGCTACCGGCTAGTAACTACAAATGTGATAATTAAGCTGTTTTGTTATTTGAAATTGAGTATTTTAACTTTATACATTGAAGTGCACTCACAAATTTTAAGTTTAAAAATGATTTTAAGTTATGAGAATAAATAGCTGATTTATCTAAGTATTCCCGAGAGCATGAAATTCCAAAATTCAAACCAACGATGCTTTTGCTTTTGCTTAATTCAAAAACCTAACCTAAGATTACAAAGTATGCTATTATACAAATTTTTATCTAAAATTCGCATTTTTATTCATCTTGATCAGTTCTAACAGAAGATTGCGCTTTACCATTCGCGAAACCGTAAATCCACCGTATCAACCTGATTGACTGATCAAATCTTAGGAGTAGTTACGTCAATAAGAGAAGGTGGAAATTTTTTATTAAGATATTTTATGTGGAAAAAGGACCACCTTTAAACTCCGCTGGAATTCCTATCCAGAACATTTCATTTGCCGGACGACTGCTCTACCAACTGAGCTACGGAGCAGTCCATCTAACCTTTTCTCACAGAAATATATACGCTTTCTAACTATACATACACTATTATACAAATTCTTAGTGACTTCAGGTAACTATGGTTTGTAATTCCTTTTACTCGTGTGCGAAATTTGCATTCAACCATCGCTCATTAATTCAAATCAAAGTAATAGAAAAAATATAATGATAAGTGCAAAGATTTTTATCTCTTTGAATACAAATTTATAAATCACAAGACTCCCTATGGTATAGACAATTTACAAAAGTAATTACAGTTATTGCACATATTTTAATACGATGAGATTACATAATTGTAAATATTTTCAATACAACAACAATATACATATTAACTCTACCTTTCATTTCTCAGAACCTTTCATCGAGTTAGTACGAGTGTAGACTTGATATATAACATTAGGTGATAGTGTAGATTCAACATTATTTCAACGTTGATTCAACTTTGGTTTGATGAAGAACATAGTTAATTACATTTTTGATTTGTCTACTCAACTGTCATGTGAAATTATCAAAGCCCAGCTACTTTTCAAAAGATTTTATTTCCTCATTTCTTCAGAACCTTCTCCCCAAGGTAAATATCTGAATCTTTGAATTTAAGAAGTTCGTTTGTAGGATCAGCCAGCTTCATAAGATATAGTCATGTATACGGGAATCCCCACAGTCGATATATTATTGTTGCTTCTCTTGACCATTAAAGTACAGTGAAATAGTATTGTAGTAAGTTTTGGACAATTTCTACTCTTCAGGATTTAAAGTTGAGCTTGCATAAGGATGACTGGCTTGCAGTTTCAACGATGAGGCTCATATTTCATCTTTTTAAATTAAGCACTAATGATAATTTGCATTGTAAATAATGAATTCAGATTGTATGTAGTGAAATGCAGAATTTGATTTCGGGGTGTACAAGACATACTGTTGATCCATCTACAGGCTTTCAGATACTAAGCGGTAAATTAAAACTTCACACTTTATATTTTTTCACAAATTTAATCGAATTATAGTATTCGCCGTGATATCTCATACAGAGATCACCTTTAAGACAGGCGTTTTTTGTTTCCAAAAGCATATTTTAATCTGTTTATGGAAGGTTAGACACTCTCTGAGGTAGAAAGACAGAAAACTTGTTTTCTATAGATACGAAAAACGCAGTCGTTCCAAACTTTGTTAAACATTTTTTATATCTGTAAGTTCATATTTTTCATCCAAGTATAGTTCTTTTAGTTTCTTTCATATAAGGAAGCCATCATTAGGACGGTTTTGTTCAGTTTCGTGAGGAAATCCATCCATCGTCCGCGATTGTTAAGCTCTTGCTGCTTCTCTTCACGATCTGGCATCTGACAGTGAACTGATGGAAGCGAAGAACTGGCCTTCTATGAAAGGCCCTCATACCCGCCACCAGATTTCTGGAGATCTTTTCTCAATATTACATTACATGATGCAATAAAGTTCTAGCATCGATTCAACGTTAAGTTAATGTTGATTCAACGTTGGCCTAACGTTGATTCAACGTTGGCTTAACGTTTATTCAATGTGGACTTAACGTTGATTCAACGTTGGCTTAACGCTGAATCAACGTTGGCTTAACGTTGACTCAACGTTGGCTTAACGCTGAGTCAAAGTTTGCTGAACGTTGATTCAACGTTGGCTCAATGTCGATTCACAGATCGATACCTTCATATTACTATGCGTTGGCTTGCAACAGGAACAGTTTAGGCGTACTTGAAAAAAATATCTACAGCTGAGAGTGAATACTTGTAGCTATTATTCTCGTGGGCATAGGATAGCATTTTAACCGAATCTGCCTGGCAAGCCTCGTCTATACTACACATTTGCTCGCGATGACGTGGATAATTCTTTCTAGCAGGCTAATGCAGTTCTGTGACCACTATCAACTTCTCGCATTGACTCATTATTGGTTCAACATTGATTCATCGTTGTTTCATCGTTGGCAAAAAGTTGATTTAACATTGCAGAAAGTCGTTTACTAGAAAACAACACCCTATACAGAAGGGGGAGGAAACAATTGTGGAGTGTCGCTTCAAATGGATACCATCAGTTTTGTACCATGTTTCTTCATCATATTTTACTTCACTCTGAATGCTTGTTATTCTTATATTTTTATAAACACCTGGAACCGTAGTTCTGAAAATTCAAAAACTACATTTTGTGCAATAAAATCATACCGTTTTCCTCATTCCAGCTCATGAATTTACCCGAAAATTTTAAAACAATTCTCCTCTTTCCAACTCAGGAATCTTTCCGAGAATATTCAATCAATTCTCGCATTCCCAACTGAGAAAACTGAGA
>JAUMHM010000051.1:984527-1003893 GCA_032362435.1 Melikaiella ostensackeni | reverse complement strand
GACTTATAATTGATCTTAAGTATGCTCAAAATATATTTATTAAAAATTTCTCTAAATAAGTTTGAATCCATTAATTGTTTTTTTTCTCTGATATCATATTTCTAAACGTTAAATTAGGTTGAGACGGTAAATACCAAAAAAATGAAGGCTGCGAATTTATTATAATTTAAATTATATATTATACTAGTATATATATATATATATATATATATATATATATATATATATAGACATATTTTATTTTCCATTTTTATCAATTCTAATCTTATTTTAAGATCCACACATAATTTCAACGAAGGAAATGAGCAAGGATTTACGAACAAATAAGTTAAATTGAATTTATTCATTTTCAAAATACATTTTTGTTTAATTTATAAGAACTACTTCTTTGTGTAAACATTTCACTTTTTCATTGCAGGTATTTCAACTGAGGTAAATATGATTCTAACCAAGTATGTCCACATAATTGTAAGTATGTCTCAAGACCAGTCTACACTAAGATTAAAATTAAATTATTAACTAAAATGCTGAAATTTTATATTTTTTATACTTTATCTCTCTTTTTCTGTTTATTCTTTTAAGCAATACTTTGTAGAATTGGGTAATATTTATAATAGTTGGGCAATTATGACGATAATAGCCCATTTCCTCACCCTATTTGGAAAAGGTTATCCTTAACGTTTCTTCTACAATAGAAAAATGTTATCACTTAGTTAATCATTATTTCTGGATAATTATCTTTATTTCAAATATCTATTCGATCCTTTTCCATTCATTAATAAAACCCCAAAATAATATTTCGGGTATTTTTACTAACATTTTTACAATTAATTAAATTTATTTATAGACATCTTCACTTATGACATTTGTGAAGCACTAAATTCTTCATGATCAATTATGAAGATATCGTGCTTCCTTATTGTTTCGAAGTGCTCCATCATTTATTTATAATTTATTTATTCGTCAGTGCATGGATAAGCCCACAGCTTCAATCGATCCACAAGTACAATTTTTGTTTTGTTAGGAGCCAATCGAATTGAATCATATCGCCCTCCTATTGATTTTTCAATCATAAAAGGTCAATGATAATAGGGGTCAAATTTCTTGTCATTTCTTTAATTTATTTTTTAATAGACCTTATATCCGGGTTTAAAGTATTTTTGATTCTGTTCCTGGTCATTGTATCTTTTTGACTTTTCTTTTCCTTCTAGGATTTCCCGGGCCATCATTTGACAGTTATCCAACTTCTGAAAGAGATCCCGTATATAATCCATGTACCTGCGATCTGGTAGATTTGCAGCAAAACTGGGCGGCATGTTGGCTTCTTTACCAAACAGCAAGCTTTAAGGCGAAAACCCTGCAGGCTTGTGAACACTTATTCTACGAGAAGACCGCAAACCTCATCCATTTATCCCAGTTTCGAGCATCTTTGAAACTTCTCAGGTATTCTATTAGAGTATGATGATTCCTTCCTAGATGTCCTAAACTTTGTGGATGATAAGCGACAGATTATATTTCTTGAATTCCAAAGCTCTTACAGAAGGTCTTCATGACTTGACTGATAAGATTCGATCCCTGATCTGCATGTATTACCTGTGGACAGCCATACCGAGAGATAAATTGCTCGGCAATAGCATGTGCCATTTTGCCTTGAATCGATTTTCCTTCACGGTATTGCATCTGAATACTTTGAGAAATTACACTCAATTGTCAAGATATGAAAATTTCCTCTAGGAGCTTCTGGCAAAAGTCCTACCAAGTCGATTTGAATTTTCTCAAAGGAATCCTCGGGGGTATTAGTGATAATCATTGCTTGACGAGTTTCCCTACGAACCAACTTGTTCTTCTGACAAATTTTAACTCTCTGACAAGTTTGACCCCCTGCCACTGACTTTTAAAAATCCCTAGTGATTTCGTCTTGTTAGTTCATTGACGGAACAACAATTTCACCGGGGCAAACGATAATCATCATTGCGGTTCCCGAAAAATGTTGCTGAGAAATCTGTGTCGTTGCCAGCAAAGTTAGCTGTCCCAGATTGTTTCCATTTTTCGATACTTAATTCAGGTTGTTCACAGCTTTTTAAGAGCCAAAACCGCTCTCGATCCTTTCTTTAAAAAAATGGTTCATCAGTTTCATCTCTGATAAACTAACTAAAAATATACCGGTTATTCATTGCGTAAGCTGCCACATCACCTACCTGGGGGTATTCGTTTTTTATTTCACTCAATGACAGTAATTTGTGGTCAAGTAATTCTTTGTTTGTTTTACAGGTATTCTCTCCGTCTCCCAAAACAGAATGTAAATTGTATGTAATGTAAAAACGACAATGGTCGCCTTTACTACGGCGAGCGGAAGGCTATGTACGCTCGCGGAGAAAAGACGGCAGGTGTAAAACTTTGAGAGAAGGGAGACACGGATATTGGCTATCTCCTTCCCAACAATGCCGCTCTTGAAAGTTCCGCTACTCCCATCTGATCTACGCGCGCGTACCCAGCCTTGCGCTCGACGGTGTGAAGTTGACCGTTGTGACCCTTGTCCGTAAACACTTGATCCTAACTGAAGGATATACAAGTTTTGTTCACAATTTGAACTCGTGTCAAATTTTCAGGATTGTTGATGAAATTACTACTGCTGGAGTTCGCGCAACACGATCCCTTCAATATGCTCATTCCACACACAATGACTTCCCAGTCATTCTCATTTCCATCTACAACGTGTTCCCTTATGGCACCCCAATTAGGGTTGACGACTGATTGGTAATCCGTAACCTCTGTTCATTGAGCGCACAAGTGACCTCTAACGAATTTGACAGGTCTCAAGATGTGGTACTTGAGCATACTGTTCCAAGAGCTCTCCAACACTACCGTCCTTATAGCTGTCCCATTCAACTCCCCCGACGTCAAGAAGACATTCACGCTCAGAACTGGCCAGATGCGAAGCGGAACCGACTGTTCCATCGGAGAAGGAGATGATGAACTGACACTATCCAGTGGATTCCTTGACAATGCATCTACATTCAAGTCAATTTTTCCAGGTTTATATAAACTATGGCATAGTCATAATCGCTGAGCTCTATCCGACAACGTGCAAGTCTCTCTCAAACCCTGCAACCAGACTAGAGGTCTGTGGTCTGTCACCAGCGTAAAACTACACCCATAAAGATAGTGTCATAGTAAGAACAAAGAGTTTCCAGAAATTTGCTTACAGAAGAAATGGCGCAGTACAATGTTTGTCTCGCAACGTCTCGAAAGCCAATTGTTGCTCGAGAGTCCATTCAAATTTCACCGTTTTTTCTTAAAGTTGTGCCAAATGTTTTGCTACCTTAGCAGAATCTAAGATAAATTTCTTATAAACCCCCACGAGTCTTAAAAACTGTTTAATGTTTTTCTCGTATTTTGAAAAAGGAATTTCTTCACCGCCTTGGTGTTTCAAGGATCAGGCTTGACACCCTCTCTAGAAATTACATGCTCCAAATACGTTATTTCGGGCTTTGAGAAATAGCACACTTTAGACTGCAGTACCAATCCTGCATTTTTCAATCGTCCTAGCAAGGATTTAATTTCTCAGGAATGATCATCAAGAGAAGGAGCATACACAACGATGTCATCCTTATGAAGAAATAATTCATAGCCTTGTAAACCAGTTAAAACGTGAAATTTTATCCCTTGAAACGTTGCTAGGGTGTTTTTCAGCCCGAATGACATTATAACTTATTCAAGGTTTCTATGAGGGGTAGTGTCTACGAATTGCATCCGTATTAAAAGGAGAATGTCGCGACTGCCTTGTGAAGATAGGTTTATTGTCAATGGTGGTAATTTTATGATCATTTACCGTCGTTGACCCAAATTTATCACCCGATGAAAAAAAGTGAAATGAATACTCCAAAAGGATAGGAAGAAGACTTGACTTTTCTTTCCATTCAAACTCTTTGAATCAAGAATTTTGAGAAATTCGGAAAATCTAGAAGCTAACACCTTCTGTCCTTCCACAGACTATAAATCTTCACAAGCTCTTGGTAAAGTGCGTATCTGGTTGTATTCATCCAATTCAACGGCTGGTATTGTTTATTCCATATTTTGTTCAGTTAAATTTATAAAATAAATCCTAACTGTATCATTTTTGTCTTCAACCAGGGATTTCCGGCGAAAATTCCTGGACCATATTCTAACCATCTTACGTATCCCTCAATTAGATGAGTTCTTGTTAACGGAACCAGTACTAATTGTTTTGTTGTTGTAGGCAATCTAATGGTGGAGCTACAGGTTGATGGATAATTCTCATCGCCCAGATGAAGCCGAGCATTCACGAAATCAAGGACAGCACGCTGCTGCCTGAGTGAATGTATTCCCATTATACCATCTTCAGCTATAGGGAAGGATTTTGAAACTACATGAAATAATCTCTCAACTCCCTGCAGATTAAATTTTGCTTCTCCTAGAGCCGGGACCATGGATGGTCCGATTCATATTAAGTACAATATTGGTTTTCGATTTACTATAATATGCGAATCTGAAACTGTTTTTTAAATTGGACTTACGCATGTTCCCGTGTCTATTAATGGGGCTCCCTTTTCTTTTAAAAGATACAATGATCAAATTTCACAACCCCGACTGGTGCTATGGAATTAATCTTTTCAATTTTGAAGATGACTCGTTTTGAGAATCCTTATTTTTAGAATCTTTACTCCGCATTCTTGCCTAATCATGCTTCTGTTGCAAACAACATTTTCTCGAATTACTGAATCACTAAATTTCCTTATTATCTTTTTCAGCGTTGATTTTGAGCTACTGTTTTAAGTGTATTTTGTATTGTTTCATTCCGAGAACTGAAACCCGGCGAGTCGGGATGAACTGGTCAAGAGACAGACCCATGAACCCATCCCCAGCATTGCACTTTTTAGTTGGCTTCAACGGCTATCTATAGCGTCGTCTGAAGGTTCGATTTCTTAGCCGTGAATGACCGTATAAGCGTTGAAGTCTAAACCATGTAAGAAATTCCCAATTATGGTTTCTTCAGATGCTTCACAACGGACCATACTTCTAGCTCCTGGGGTATTTTCCATGATTTGGGAAGTAAGCTTGTTGAAAATCTGATTGACGAGACCCCCATAATCTGGAAATGACTCTTCAGGTTTGCTTTGAATGTTTGCCAATGCCTGCAGTATCTGACTTAAATCTCTTTCATGAGAATAAATTCGCTCAAGGTTCGTTCATATGTCATCAAAGTCGAAGTCACTTCTATCTTAAATATAACGTGCTTCACCTGTAATTTTATTCAAAATCAACATAGTCAAGTAAGGTGCGTCTCGATAATAAGTCAAAGCAATAACAACCTTACAATACCATATTTCATAAATAGTTTAATGGACATATTTCTTCCTGTGAATTCTGGTATCATATCCCTGACTATACGCGCAATTTTGTCTGGACCGGAAATAAGGGTTTGAGGTAATAAAGGTACCGAAGAAGAGGCCCGCATCCGAGTCTCATATCCCAGCAAATTGTTCCCACCTTCGCCATTTTGATTCGAGTTCGTAGAACTTAGCATATCGCTATCAGAAGAATCGGGAGTTACTATCACTCCAGACTACGATTCCTGATTTAATCAAATGATCTAACAGGATCATCCTCTCTACCTAATCCAGTCTTTATTCTATTTCTTTCTACACTTTCATTTTCTAATCTGGTATTATCATTCGGTGCCTCCTTAGCAGAAGCTTTAGCATTCCTGGCGCCTCCAGGGCCATGATGCTTAGTATGACGTATGAGTCCTCTTTCTTGTATTATAAATTTACGCCTTCACGTGAATTACTAGCCATGTTGTTGCGTCCTAACTTTTTTTTTCAATGAACAATTCTTGATGCATGTGTGAGGATTCAATTATCGAAGATTGAAGAAGATTTTCCCATTCATGAAATCTCTCGGTTCCGTAACCCTCTTCTGTGCTGGGCCAGTCCAGCGCTGCCGGGTCCCTCTTCCGTTACGAGCTGATTTTCGTTTCAGAAATTTTTCCTCGATGAAATAAGGATGTTTTCTCAATCCCTCAAGCCTTACTGTTCTTGAAGAAATGGCCTGAACTATTATTAATAATTCTCTTCCTTTTTTCTTCTAGGTAAGCGTTCAATTCCTTTCATTTCTTGGGGAATATTCTTTTTGCTTGTCGGGGCTTGCAAAGAACTACACCTAAAGTCTTTAGTTGCGATCAATCTCTCCCAGATCTCAAATGCACTCATAATGAATAGAATTGACAACCGACATTCAAAATTGTTCAATTAAATTTGATCAACAATGTTAGCACAATACTAAATAGTTGCACTTAAAACTTTCAAATGTTTTCTCCGCTGACAGCTCCGTTATTTAAAAAACGAAGGATCGCTGGTGCCTTATTAAACAGGTCATTTCCATTCAATGGCCGTTGAACTTGAGCTTGGTCTCAAGTGTCAAGTCCCAGTGACCTAGTTCTGACGATATAGCAGATCCCAGTCCGCTGTCACCAATTTGTTACATCCCCGGCGCTGCAATGTATTTAATTTTCGCTGTCGCCGTTTGTGCTTGACGTTGATTCATAAGAATAGGAAGGTTGCTGTCGTTGACTGGTAGGAACCAATAATCGGTAGAGCTGGTCAGGTTCAAAATTAGGAGCACAATTGATATGTTGTTTCACAATATATTCACTATCTAATATTGTTAACAAGTTTCACAAGTTGAACTGAATGCACACAATTTCAAGTGAATTCATTTAATCCAAAATAGATACACATAATAATTCAATAGAACTTGTGACTAATTGTCGTTTACAATGATATTAATTATATACTTAATTATGGGCAAAACCGAACGCGGCGTCGCGTACGCCTTTTGCAACCTAGATCTAGGCTCTTATTATTATCATCATCGATTGCACATAGCTATGTTAACAATTCTTAGTCAAAGTTACAAGATCAGAGAGTCGCAGGTTTGACGTGATGATCATCGTTTCGGAGATACAAAAATCTGATGTTTTGCCGCTCTGCAAGCTTTTTCGTTACCTTTGATTTGGGCGGAGATTTGCCCCTTTTTTGATTAAGACCAATGAACTGCTGACGTCCTGGAGTCTTACAGGCGTTTGACCAATAAGAGAATAGGTCATTTTACCCCGCCTACCGGATATGAGTCATTAAATGACTCATTCGATGATTGACGCCTTTTAGATATTTGGAGTCCAAAGTCCGTACTTCTTACGTCGTAACCCTGTCTGAATGGCGCCAAGAACCGATTTGTTACTAAAAATAGAAATATGAATCGTCGGACACCTTACATTAAGCGACGTACCAGCCAGCCGACCTGTAAATGAAGGAGTTTGAAGAACAAAAGTAAAGACACGAGCGTTATGTAGGTGTGGTAAGTATTTCATTCTAACGAATTCGACGTACAGCGGTTCGCAAGCAGAACGGATGACCACCTCTAAGTGCGAGAGAGACAGTAGCGTAATAGCGCGAAGGCCAATAGTGCTGGTCACTGATCAGAGAAGATGACCAGCCCTGGGCGTAAGAGAGAGGAAGTTAGACGTCATGTGGTGTGTCGTTGCGCGTTTGTTCTTCGGTGGGTGAAAAGGGCGAGGTTCCTGCCGAGTACTGTCTGTTTCGTGACAAGACACGCCTTTGTATGTTCGCCACGCCTCGCGAGAGTCGCGAGAAGCTGGCCGGATTGGGAAGGAGCTCGTGGAGAGAGATGCACGCGTTTGAGCTTCGTGCGCGCTGCACTCGCGGCTCTCATCTATACTCGGTTCTGCCATTCTGCCGGCGTGAGGAAAACATTCCTTACCTGACCTTAACTGACATGTCCACGCTTACGTGCGTAGGTATGTCCACACCAGGGCAAATACAGTTTCTTCCTTCCCCGCCATGGGGGTGTTCCGGCTGATCTTTCTTACTTACAAAGTCTTGAAATTAGAATCGTTTCGTTTTTCCAATACATCTTGATCTCGTGGCTCATCACGCACTACTCTTGATCCCGGAGTTTCTCTAAAAGTTGGGAATGCCGTTCTCGAGATGAATTGTGGAAACCAAATGATGGTAAGTCCTTTGTTTCAGATTCTCCCTCGTGGACTAACTCGAATGGCCAGGCTCATTCTAGAGATGAGATGCGTTGGGGAAAAATTTCACCACCCTCAGTCCCGGAGATATCGATGTCAATTAAGAGCTGGTTTCAGGATTGGACTTCTGGCTGAGGTCAGGCCTTGCGGAGAGGGAAGAAGAGGATTCATTGAAAAATATTCTCGGAAAGGGAATATCTTCTTGGATGCTCTAGAATTGAATCCGGTTATGCTGCTGTCAACGGGAGAGTCGGCTGTGAAGAATGACGGGCATTTTCAAAATTCCCATTGCCTAGCAGGCTCGGCGTTGTCAGCATTGGGCCAGGGCATGAATATGTTAATGGTCAATACAGATAATGGTGTCGCTGTTGTAAAACTTCTCGAATATCTTTCCGATAGTGAAAAGCTGATCACACAACTCTATCATGCGGAGACGATTCCTCGAAGAGCATTTAGCGCTCCCGCTTATAATGAATCCCTCAGATCCATCCAGGAAAAATCAAACAGAGGCGCTTTCCTATTTTAAGATAACCTTAATGAGAAGATAAACACAGTGAGCTCGTTGAAGAAGATCAGGAAGACTACTGAATCACCTGTCCCTTCGAAAAAGGCTCTAAACAACCAAAGCTCAAGATCTTCAAGCCCGAAGAGCTCGTTCACGATGAACTAGAGGCCTTCAAGAACGAGCAGCAATTACAATGCTAAGTCGACGCATCAACCCCACAAGAAATCTCAACCGACGTCTGAAGCGCGACAGGAGCGGAAATAGAGGTTACAATAACAGGCCGCTTGCAAAATTTTCTTCCAGCTTGGAAGAATATTACTACAGACGCCCTTGTCCTTCAGTCGGTAGAAGCTTACTAAATTCCGTTCGAGTCCTGCGAGACCGAATAAAAAGGGCTACACTAAGGTCCTAGAGCGGGCTAAGTTTCGAACCTTGCTGTTAGCTGATGGCAATTATGACGAATCCATGTTTTTTCCAGAATTCCTACGACCTAACTTATTTTAGTTTCGCAATAACATACATATGTCACTAAGCCCAACACGTCAAAATGTTTTTGAGAACGAAATATTCTCTGACGCATTTATATCTGGTTGTGGGGCGTATTGCAAAGGCGAATCAGTATATGGGTTGTGGAAAGAAGAGGAAAAATCCTGGAGCATAAATCGGTTAGAACACTTAGCGGCCTTTTGGGCACTTGAGACTTTTGCGCCCGAACTGCAGAGTTGTGAGATTCTGTTGCGGATCAACAACACAACGGCGAATGTCTACATGAATAAAATGAGCCAAATTCAACACCCTTATGCTGATAGACAATCTCGGATTCATAACGTAGACAAAGAATGGAAGTTAGCTGATTATGCCTACAAAGAGATCTTGCAAACCTTCGCGAGCCCTCCCATAGATTTGTTTGCAACTAGTTCTAACACAGAATGTAACGTCTTTTATTGTTGGATTCGCCACCCCGACGCAGAAGCTTACGATGCCTTCACGATCTTTTAGAAAAATAAAAAGGATAACGCTTTCGCCCCTTTTCCCATGATCTTAAAAACATATATATTCAGTGATTTGGAGTACCAACAAACTGTTAATTTCTTACGCCCGTTTTATCAATAACGAAGTTATTCTTCCAAAGGATGCATTAATTTGGTTATACGGTCCAATGAGAAAGCAGTGGATTCAGATGCCAATGAATCATATTTTTATTTGTTAATTTTAAAACCAACGTACGTTTTGACCATTCATTGCAGGTCTCCTTCGGAGATAAATATAACCTAAATCAAATTAAAATAATTCAGAATCATAAACTTGTACAAAATTTAGAATTATAGTTGAGAAACTTGTGTAAGATTTTATTTTTCTCCTATATTAATATTGAGATCCCCAAAAAACATTTCAATTTGTCGCTATTCTATAAGAAACATAATTTTTTGAGTAAACAAAAAATTGGTTTTTTTACAAGAAAGTTTAAAAGAAAATAAATAATTAGCCATTCTGGCTATGCAACTACAGCTCAAACTAAGTCCGGAGTCTTCTTAAATTTTCCCCTCATATTATTCCCATTATATTCCCATACTTATTATTTTTGCGCGGGTAAGTATGGGAGAATACAGATGCATGGTATATGGTGGGATTGGGACAAAGAAAAGGAAGAGTTTGTCGAAAGTGCGGTGACGTGAGACTAGGAGAGGAAGAAATGGAAGACAGGAAAATAAGAAATAGTAAGGAACAAAAAGAGATAAGAAATGAAAGAAAGAAAGAATGGAGGATATGATACTGGAATGTAGCAGATTTGGAAAGAAAGAATAGGGAATTTAGAAGAAATCTGGAACAATGGGAGGTGGTCGTGAAGATGGTGACGTGGCTACATGAAACGGGATGTGAAGGGAAAGTGGAAGGTCATCGAGAGGTGACAGGTGGTAGATTCAAGATGTAGAGAGGAAGAATGAGAAAGGCAGAGCAATGGAACATTGTTGATGTAAATAAAAAAGGAATATATTACAGGGAAGGATAGTAAACAGATGAAAGAAGAAAAAGAATGACTGATAGTAGAAGAATGGGAGAAGACAGATGGAAGATAGTGCAGGTATATGTAAAGAGAAATATGCAGAGGAAATCTGAGGAGATAAAATAACTAATGAAAGAAAATATAGAAGAGATTAGCTTATAATAGAAGGAGATATTAGTGCGAGAGCAAAAGATAGAGGAGGAAGGAAATATAAAATATGTGTATAGTGGTAAACTGTAAGAAACGGAAAACATGTGAGCCCTAAGGAATTGATTAACATTGTGAATGAAAAAGAAGATAATCTTTGCGCCAGTCAAAACTGATGTCAGAAAATTAATTATGTAAAATTCGAGAAAACTCTACACCCGTATGAAATTTAAATGATGAAATATCATGTTACTGTCTCTTCTGTTCTGTCTCACTCAAAGTCTTACCCTTACAGCGTTATCAGGAGTCCTAGTGGTGCAAAAGCTTACATCTGTTCCGGGAGTAAATTTGTACCGATTTCCCCTCGTTGACGTGACCTGCTCTGATTGGTACATAATACCATAAGTCTTACGCCTTCGTCTCAGGCACGGATGATGATGATTTTAGTGGAGGGAAAAGTATAACCTCAAGATAGCCCCCACCCCAAACCTTTGATGCCGAAAGAGATAGCGACTAGTATATAAGCATTAGAAAAATCTCGCACTGAATATTCATTCGGTACGCCATGCACGAATAATCAGTATTTGATACAATGACGATCTTTGTTGGAACTTTGTTTATCGCATTGGCGGTTTTTCCTAATTCTGTTGGTAAGTTTATAATAATGTCATATCATATCTGCAATCTTAGGCATAATTTTACGCCTCTCATAGATGGAAAAGAGTTTCAAAAATTAATCATCCGAAGTCTGCTATGTCTATGGATATCAACTTTTTCATGTAATTTTTTGCAGTTTTCGATTACAATTACATTATTATTCAACAAAATATACAGTAGTCTCTTCTAGGATTTAAAATTTATGATCCAAATTTGTAATAATGGCCAACTGCTTTAGGTTAGGTAACATTATTGCATGCACTTCCTCGTTCAGATATTCTCAAATGGCAAGGTTCTTTATTTTTGTTCGCGCGCTCAGAGATTTAACGCTCTAAATCTAAGTCAGTAGAAATTTTATTAATTTTATTTGTAATTGAGTGTTGAAGTAATTGAATAGTAATATTTTAGCATTGAGATCTTTCCATTTTATTCTGCAAGAGTCGGTCGCAGCGTGCTTTTTTTTATTTTAATGCTCACATACAATAATTAGACAAGGTTTCAAATAATTCATTTATACGATAAATTTTCCAAATATTCCAATTTCATTCTGAAATTTGATTTTAAAGCGCAAAAGTGTAGAAGAATTTCACATTTATGTGCATTATAAAAGCTAGAAAGAAATCTGTTTTTTTCATTATTAAATTTAATTTAATCAAGTCAAGCAACTTCTCAAATTTTTAATTCCTATGAGCAAAAGTTACTCTATTGCCAAAATAATAGATGAAAATGGTACTTAAAGAAATACTAATTTCACTATTTTTCAGAACTTTTGTATCATTACTTAAATCAAGGTATTCAGAATTTCAAATTCAATCTTATATCAGTAGATTAAATTCTAATCCCTTTTCGGAAAATTCTAACCCTATTTTCAATTTTTGAAGGCGAAATATGAAAATTGTCGCCTTGAAAGACGACACTCTGAAGATTTCTCCACACTCCCGCGAATGAATATCTCTTAGGGAGAAAACGAAGAAAGCTGAACTTACAGGGTATTTAAATCATTATTTCCACTAATCACGCTGTGAATTTCACGTTCATTGCGATATATTTTCTCTCAATATAGCGATTTTGAAAATAATCCAAAATATCGCTGTATTGAGGTTTAGCTGTATAAGAGATTACAACTAACATAAATTGAAATTGCCTTTCTTGATTGAATGGCCCTAAATTTGAATTTTGAAAGCTTTAGTTAATTTCTTTTTCTGTATCGGACATATTCTTAATGATTAATTGAATGATTCAAAGAATTAATTGATTGATTCTATAAATTGAGTGACATATATTTTATTGAAATTGTTAAAAATCTCAGTACAAAATTACTAATTTGCCATGTTTTTTGCTTTTTCTTTCCAAATATCTAAACATTTTCTATATGGTTATTTCGGTACCAACGCAAAATTTACAGGGTGATTAGTTCAAAAACGGATTCAAATACTTTGTGAATTCAGGATTTTTTTGTTTCTTCCTAAGAGTTATTTATCCAGAAAATGTGGAAAACCTTGAAAGTGTCGGCTTCCAAAGTAAACATTTTAATACTGAAAACTTGGATTGAATTCCACAAGAAACGATCAAAACTGAATCTTCTGAGGTGAACCTTAATTTAAAAAACTAAAGACCTCGATTTGAATAACGCTACGAGAGTATTGTAAAATGGTCATATATATATATATATATAACAAAAGAATGGAATAGGAATTAAGAACGTGGAGTTTATAAAAAATTGATAAAGAACGTGATTATACAACATTTTCAGCTTTATTGAAATAATCACAAGGCAATATTGCGAAACTTGTAAATAGGTTACGTCACCTCTACCAATATGATGTATTCATGAGCTACTGCTTCGGAATAAAAAATGAGAATTATTTACACACCTTATCTATCTTACCTTTTTTAATTTGATAGAAGAACGCGATTGTGAAACATGTTATACTTTGTTAAATGAATATGAGGGTCCTGTTGCGAAACATGTGAGGCTGCGTTTCATCAACCAATGTAACGTATTGACCTTAGTTTATTCACGTTGAAAACATTGCTAAATTCTTTAACGTACTTCAATTTTATTCTTAAATTTTATTTTCAAAGTGCAAAGGAGAAGAAAAATTTCACATGTATGTGCATTATGAAATAGAGAAAAACTATATTTTTATGATATAAAACTTAATATAATCAAGTCAGGCATCTCTTAAGATTTTCATTTTCCATGAGCAAAAGTAAATATATTGCCAAAATAATAAATGAAAATGTTACTCGAACTAATCACCCTGTAAATTTCGCGTTAATCCGATCTTTTTTGTCACAATAGAGAGTTTATGAAAATAGTTCAAAATATGGCTATGTGGAGGTCTGCTTATGTGAGAGATTACGACTAACATAAGTTGAAGTTGTCTTTCTTGATTTGATAGCCCTCGATTTGAAATTTGAAAGGTATATTCAATTTTCTTTTCTGTATAGGAAATATTCTTCATGGTTAATTTAATGATTTAAAATATAAATTGATTGATTTTATAAATCAGGTGACGTATATTTTATTGAAATCGTAAAAGATCTGACTGCAGAATCACAGATTTTTTTTCAAATTTCATTGAAATCGTAAAAGATCTGACTACAGAATCACAGATTCGCCATGTTTTTTCGCTATTTTTCTCTTAATTTCCTAAATATTTTTCACATAGTTATTTTGATAGTAAAAATTCCGAGACCAACGCGAGATTTACAAAGTGGTTAGCTCAAGAATTGACTTAAATAATCTGTAAATTCAAAATTTTTTGTTTTTCTCTCTAAGAGATATTCATCCACAAAAATGTGGAAAATCTCGAAATCGTCAACTATCAATGTAAACATTTTTAAACTGAAAACTGGAATTAAATTCCACAAGAAACGATCGAAATTTAATCTTCTGAGGTAAACCTTAATTTTAAAAACTAAACACTTCGGTTTTAATAACGCTACGAAAGTATTGAAAAATGGTTATTTCTTTGTTCTTCTGCAAATACCTAGGTAAGAAGACTCTCTAAGTCTGAACTAATGAAATTCTATTGATTCAATTAGAGAAAAGTGAGTCACTACAGATTATTGGAAAATCACTAATCCGATGGTGAAAAGATACTAATTTCATAGATAAAAGTTAAGAATACATATTGTAACCTTATGTTTTGTGCATATGAGAGTTATCTTTGACAATATAAAATAATTAATATTATTCTTCATTATTACAGCGAAACAGGGATCTCACCAGAGAAAAGATCAAGCTTGTGTGTATAAAGAAAAACACATTTATTCATAGAAGTCCTACTCTAAGATACTTTACATTGTGAAAACCCTAAGATCCTAGCTATCTTATGAATTATTAACATAAAAGAAATATCTAATTGAAAGATTCGACACAATGCTAATAGTACTCACTATTCATTCGAATATTCAATCTATCGAGAAATATAAGTTCTGATCATAAAAACTATATATACTCTTTCCTATAAAATCCTTTTCATTTAACCTCAAAAGCACGCATGTAAATCTAAAAACACATTATCACTAAAGCAACCTCTCTTGAAAATCTAAATTCTGGGAATATTGGTTAAGCTTGTTATCAATCCTATTTGTTGAAGAACCTAAAAGTCTATATCCAACACTGAGAGCTATACAATAATTTTACTTATTCACAGGACAAAGAGTGATGTATAAAAGATATTACATTCCTCAGATTCAATCAAAAATTACATATAATACATTTTATTTCTATGTAGGTCATAGATTCGATAATACTACACCCAAGATGTATGAATGAAAGTTACATTCTATGGACACTATCGGTGTCAATTTCAAGGAACCTGCTATTTGAGAGGTGCTGATCTCTCGCTGTGGGACGTAATTAGCTCTAGTTTAACTTTTCCGTTGTCAAGGATACGCGAACTCAATGATCATTTAGACTTTATATGACTATGACTCTCCATTTTCTTGCACAGATGACAGAGTATACTCTGACCTGCCCATAAATGAAGTTTGACGATAATACTGTGGATCACAATCCAAATCCTGAATTCCGCTCAGAGCAAAAGTAGGTAGTTTCGGTTTGCACGAATTCCGCTTAAAGGGTTCGCAAGTGACCTTCCCATTAGAACTAATTTCATCATTACGACCGTTTTCAAAATGTAAAGAAGGCTAAATCAAATAATATCTTTTCAAAACGTGTTCCGCATGTTCGTACATTGTATTAAAAATAATTAAGTTCAAATAATTTGTAATCAAAACTCTAAAATGAGAAGAAATGTGAAATGATAAAAATTCCCTGTCACTTGAAAATGTAATTTCGTTAAATTCTTCAACTGCAGTTTTGATTTTAGACCATTAATTTGATACGTTACACAAATTATTTTTTAACTACATATTAATCATAAAAAGAAATTTTTTGAAATATTTTTAGTGAAAAATTAAATTACAAAGCAGAATTTTATTCAAATAGTATCACAGCTACATACAAATTTCGGAGTTTCGTATTGTAAACGAACCTCTCCAGTGGACAGAAAAATGGAAGACGTCTTCACGACATTTTTACGACATCGAAAAAAAGTCCTACTTCCATATTGTAAAGATATCGTCCAGACATCTTTAAGAAATTTTTATGTCGCAGATATGTTTTTCTGTCATCTTTATATCACGAACATACGACGTCTTCGCGTCTTGGAATTAATCAATTGAAATTTTGTGTGTGAAAATTATTGCGGAATAACACGAAACGTCTTTTTCTATTCATATCATTTACAATGCGTGTAAGCATAATAATAAGCAAGATGAAGAAGTAGGACCTCATTTAAAATTTCAGTTTTCATTGATTTAATGACAAATACACATTTAATCCAGGAGATATTTCTCATCTGAAGTTGGATAAGAAGGTTGCAAACAATTGACAACCACAATTATCTGAAGTCGGATAATTTCTATCAAGAGGCGAATTCACAACCACATTCACAACTATACACAAAGTTTTCAATTGTTTGCAACGATTTCATCCAACTTCAGATTAAAGAAAACTCTGGAATTCACAATGTATCTAACTTAAGTAGTTGAAAATAAAATTTTGTAGTTCGAAATAATAATTAGATCTGCTCTTTAAGCCTTCATATATGTAAATTAAGATTTATTTCTATTTTCGTTCGCAAAATAATTAATGAGAAACACTATAAGGTTATTTAAAATTATTTTTAGATTTAAAACATATTGGGAAAATCGATTACTGTCATTCGTAAAACGAGGTTTTCTAAAAAAAAAATATTACTTTCAAGTATACTTTCTCGAGGGAATAACGTGAGAAGGAGTACGTTTTCTATGAACATTTTATTTATAAACCTACTCACTCAGCCGGCCTAACACACACCTTCGGTGCCTTGAAATTACCCCCAAATCCAAAAATGTCAATTTTCGGTCTTGTGGATTATTTATAAATATTCTAAAGTAATTCCTAATTATTTGAACAAATTGCATTTCGGCAACAAGAGTCTTAGGGAAAATGAGATTCCGGACAAATGAATACCTACCGCCGATGTGGATTATACTCGTAGGCAAGTCCCTGGTCCAAACGAAAAAAATGTTTTGCTCGGGAAAAACCGTTTCTCGTCAACTTTTCGTTGAAAAAAATATAAACAATAAGAAATTGAGAAATACGCTTCGAAAAATCTCTTGTGAATTTAATTCGCTTCAATTTCAGAAAAAAATTGCATATCGGATAAATATTAAGAAGTGTATATGTTTTTGAACAGCAAGTTTCAGATTCATCTCAGCATGCGACAATCTTTCATGTGTGAAATAATATAATTAAATTATACAAAAATTCAAACAATTCTGAGGTACCAAAGATTTTTGACTCGGCGCTGCTAGTCGATCGGTAAAGCTGAATGTGAAGCGAGGTCCTCAATTGTAACATTATTCTAATGCTATTATATATGAACAGAGCATTATTTACTGATGTCTTTCTAACACCTGGATTTATCGGGGCAGCTTTAATTTTTTAATTCATATAGGATAGTTGCTTCTAAATTTAATTGTATCGAACATCATTCTCATAGAATTTTTATCCACAAGAAATCTGATTTTTCGACGATTCAATTTGTCCTAATCAGGAGATTGGTCCCAAGTATATACATCGGCACCAATCCTGGGAGGACGATGAACCTGAAACGAAAAGCTCGATTAATTACAAAAATTACGATAGAAACTATATTTTCCTAATAAGACTTCCAATTGGCGTTGAAAACGAATTTTACTTTCTTTAAAATTTCAATTCCAGAATTTTTGATCTAGTTTTCTTCAAAGGAATATTCACGAGATGAAGCTGTCCGTCAATCCAGTGTCGATTATGGCTCTTGTTTCAATAATTCTCATTGAAGAGTTATAGTTAATTTTATTTCGTATTTTTCAAAGGAAGTGAGTCCACAGAATCGAAAATCGAGTTGCCCTTAAACCTTTTCGCCATCGATCGATATTGCTTTGACCCATTATGATTTGAGATCAATTTTACGCTTTCTATTCTATCGCTTTAGTTTCATGGAAATTATCAATCATTATTCTGTATTCCGATTACGCTCTTCAATTTTCACAGACCAGATTTCGCATTGTAGATCATAATTTTTCTCCCATCTCCTAATTGTGAACGACTAGGACTTATCTTATAAATCGATTTTAATAAATGAAACTGAATTCCGTGCAAACTTTTAGTGCCATCTTTGCCACGAGATGCCGTTTCATTTTCCTAACTTTAAATTGTATGACATTTTTCCTTTCCTTTTTAGGACTCAATATATTGTCTAATAAATTATTAGTTTTTGTTTCTTTACCTGTCTTTCGACACTTTTTTTTATATGTTGGGATAAGAAAATCCAGGCTCTATTCTGGGAATTCAATTAATTCCTAGGATACGTGAATTCCGTATATCAGAACTTGTCACTTATTTGAATCGTGATAAATCGTGTTTGACGTTGCAGAAATCTCATTGGATGAGCTCCCATATGTTGATGGGTCGAAGATCCAATGAGGCTTTCTTAACTTTTGCCAGACGTATCACGACACAAATTATTTTGACCGACTCCTTCTCTCGAACGTGTCGCTATGGTTTGGAACAAATCAAGGCGTTAGCTTCGGATCCTTGAGCTCCCATACTTAGATGGGTTGAAAAAGGATCTTTCATGGGTGCATAACGTTGATCTTATCCCGACATGTCACTAAGAAAGGAAAACGTCCAAAGGTTACATACCTGTCACTTTATTCAGGTGGATAAATAATATAGCCCTTTTTCTCAGGGTGAATTTAATTTGTTCTTGTGTTCCTAGCCATCCCTGTAAGCATAAGAAGACCCTATACCTCGAAGCGATCGCGACTTGAGTTGGAGAACGCAATGATTTAGTTGGTTATGGAGAGTCTCACGCCAAACATGCACTCGTAGTGAGTGTTCAGCGGAGTATGATTTCCTCGACGCTCCCTCGTATCGAGTGCGGTCTCGCTACCAAGGACCCGTTCATCCTTTATTATCGAGTGGGTGCGCATGCGATTCTTCTGGTTTGGCGTAACCGTTGCATGTGATATATCTTACTCCTTCGCATAAGAATTCGTGAGAGCCGCTCAGTAGCGTATCGTCTTATACCTTCTCCCGCTCCACTCAAGTTAATAAATATAATCATGAAATTATACCGAACCGTTTCATAAAAATTCCATAGACATATTCAATTATTGTCAATTTGAAAATTGACCTTGGGAATACTATGCACTTTTGAGTTTTTTTAAAAGAAATTCGAATTCTTCTATTTGGTTCAGTTCCGTTGGAGTCGAACCGAAGGGCCTATAACAAAGCCACCGAGCGCGTCCTCAGGTTGCTGATGGAGGGTCCCTGTGCCAAGGGTTTCTGCTGAAGAGATTGACTACATAACATCTGGGAAGCCTTTTACGGTGAGGGTCCGAAAGTTCGCTCACGAACTGAGGATCCACCATC
>JAUMHM010000051.1:944887-984427 GCA_032362435.1 Melikaiella ostensackeni | reverse complement strand
TTTGAATGATTATTGTCCAACCAAAGTCAACCAAAGAACCAAATTTATCAAAGTAATAATTTTGTGGACATATTTAGTATTAAAAACACCCTTACTTGTACTTTTCTCAGAAATAAAATTTACTGAAGAGGGCCACTATCGTGTGCCGTAACGTCTGAAGCAATTTAAATTGTATTCAATCATTGGACCCTAAAGCCAATTCGATCAACAAGAATTCCAAAATAATTGTACAATGAAAAAATCTAATGTATTATAACTATATTTGATTCATTTTTTGTTTGTGAGAGGCAAGGGGACTCACGTTAAAAAAGCACCCCGTTTAGTTTTTTAATTCTGAAACATCTCTGTAGGTCGTTTTCTGTGGTTTTTCATGATTTATAGACTTTTTCCACCGAGCCAATGCCAGTGAAATTTGCTGTATTCAAATAAAGAATTATTAGTAAGTATTTGAATTTAAGAAAACGATGAGGTTTATTATCAAAAAATTATCCACATTTCTCTAAAGTGTTTTTACATTCTCATCAGAGAATGTATTAGATTTGTGTAGAATTTGATCCCCCCCGTTTGTGTCAAATGTCCACGTTTTCAGACCACCTGAACCCAAAAAACATGTTTTTACGAATGAACAATTTATCCTAATGACTTTTTTCGCTAAAAAGAAAATTGTGAGAGTTATAGAATTTATAAAATTCAAAAAAAGAAACGAAAATAAAAATTTTAAGCCAAACAATGCACGATATGAAAAAAAATCCAGACAAGAAAAACGTTTATTTTTGTAAGCCCTACAAGATTATCATGACAACTTTTTGAATTTTTTTGAAAAATCGAAAATTCAAATTTTGAGCCAAATAACGCGGAATACGAAAGGAAGTTGAGATATCAAAATTGATGCTTTCACGAAGACCTGTAAACTTGTTTCTAAACATTTTCTGGTAGGAGGCATAGTTTGTATTTTGAGTATAGAAAATGGTATTGGAATATTTTTATTTTAATTTTTGAGCGAAACGACGCGAGATAAGAAAATAATCAAAAAAGTAGAATTTGTGCTTTTAAAAGGTCAACTGAAATTGCTGTTAAACATTTCTTTATAGAACCAATCGTAAATCAGGATAATTTTTTAATCGTCTTTTTTAATTATTTATTTGTATATATTATGCAATGAGCGCAGAAAATCGAGCGCAAAGCGCGAATATTATGATGACAATGTATTCCTTAAGGCCGATAGAGCCTTGAGTAAATGAATTTCCTTTCTCATTCAAAATCAAAAACAAATTTAGTAATTTGTACATAAAGAACATATAAAACCAAACGCGAAGCGCGACGACCGAGTCGTGCGCCCTAGGCGCGCTCATATTTGCGAGCGAAGCGCGCGATGAGAATGCGCCCGCGAAGCGGGCAGTTTTTTTTCAAACTATTAATATGAATATTTATAGATAGATAATGATAGATAATGAATGTTTTTATAAATTTATGGGTGTTGGATTAATGTTCTAACCTCAAGATTCAATTATTATTAATCTAATTAATCAATTAAATTATTTGTATAAATAATATTAATTCATTGAATTATAATATAATATAATTATAATATTAAGATTAATTTTATATATTATTTTATATATATATATATATTTTTGATGTAACTAAATATTAATAATATATATATATATAATAGTATTAATATCAATATTCTACACACCTGAAAGAACATAACCTCAAAATCGACGCACATAAGAAATTAAGAATCGCGCGAAACATTAAAATTGCAAATTTCTTCATTTTCTTTCAAACGCGGATCGAGATATAAATAAAAGACCACCGAACTTTCCCGAAGCTTTCAGACCGGCAATCGTGCATCTTCGAGTTTTCGCATTTAGAAGGGGAGAAGTCGGTTACGCGCGCAACCACAGTCATGTGCTACGGTTTCCTACTCTTTTCACACATAAAGCTTTAATAATTGTGTCGAGTGTATCTCGTTTACAACCTGGGCTCACTGATGCAGTTACATGTTTCCGAAAAATATGAAACGTTTCGTCATTTTCCATAGCAGTAACGTAAACCGTCTAGGATAAAAAGAAGTTCCGGTTGAATAATTTGAATAAGTGCTTAAAGATTAATCAACAGAATAAAGTCGAATCTACTTATATGCACGTATTGAAATTAATATCTTTTACGCTTTTAAGCACTTCATATTCATGGTAAAGTCCAAAACCTCATTTCGTTTTTGTCTGTCTTTTGTGGTCAAGTTGATATGTGTGACCAGGCACACAATCCACATTATTTCTGATGATCAGGATAGCAAACAAAAAATTGTACAAAATCGAAGGAATAGTTAACACACCATTGAATATTTTAATGAAACTTGTAGTCCGCTCAACAAATTTTCGCGATTCGCGTTTTTTTAACACGTATAGTACATGTGATATTGTTGCGGGCCTTACGGGTGGTTGGTCATTACTGGCATTTCACTGTGACTAAACCGAAATTTGTTATTTAACACCAAAGTTTACACATTTTTCTATGTAACTTTTCAGCGATACCATTTCTTTTAGGACTTTCAAATTTATTAAAACAAGCCATAAATCTGTCTTATTTTTCATAATGACAAAACCTGTCAATTGAATAATCAATTCTCATGAAAAAATGCACATTATGTCTATTTTTTGATAAATAGGCCTCATTTTTTTGCGGATTCAACGCGGAATGTCTTGCCAAAGATTCCTTGCTGTCATATTTTTCATAGTGTCAAAAACTATTAGTTATGGAAACAATTTTTATGAACAAATTCACATTTTGCCCGTCTTTCATAAATAGGATTAATTGTTGTTTCAAAACTTAGCACCTCATATAAATTTGAAATATAAGACAGCAATGAGTTATATTGTGGAAATATGTTCAGCTTATTTATCCTATTCGTCCAAAAATACTCGAAATGTGCATTTTTTAAAAGCAAATTGGTTATAGGATTAACAGTTTTTGTCATTGTCAAAAATATGACAGCAACGAGTCTTTTGCAAGACATTTTGAGTTGATTCCGCAAAAAAATCAAGCTTGTTCATGAAAAAATCGTCAAAGTATGCATTAGCTTATACATTTTTGAAAAATAATCATCAGTTTTTATCACTATGAAAAATATGACAGCAAAGAGTCTTTGGCAAGATATTTTTAGTTGATTCCGCAAAAAATAAGGATCATTCATAAGACAATAGTCAAAATGTGCATTTATTTATAAAAATTGTTTATATAATTAACAATTTTTGTCACTATGAAAAATATGACAGCAGCAAAAGATTTTTTTGCTTACTTTAACCCACTGGAAATAATTTTTAGTTAGTTATTACATTGATTTTTCATCAGCTTCAATGAATTCGAAAGTATCAAAAGAGATGGTACAGGTATCACTGAAAAGTTAGAGAAAAAAAATTAAGAATTTTTTGTTAAATAACAAGTTTTGATTTGGTCGGAGTGTAATAATTGCAGTAACTGGTTTTACCTGGAAGACTTATGGTCAATTCTAAAAAAAAGATCAAAATCCGTTAAAAATTGTACTGTCGGGCGCTTTTTGTCCAAAAAGGTGCTTCTTCCCACCCTGCCTTTCCTGTATCGATGAAGTTATTATAGAAGTAAGTGTTGATTTCCCTGTTGACTTCCATGTGACGGCATTATTTGGCCTCCTACGTTTCTACTTCCCCTCATTTCCACAGTTTGCCACTCTCTCTTTTTAGATATTTTCTTTTTTTCGAAAAGCTATATACTAGGCTCAATTATTGCCATAACGAAACCTCTACCTGGGAGCAGGAACCTTTGCAATGTACCTTTGTAAAACCTTAATTTTTATGTTTGGAAATTCAGTGGAGATTTGAGCGACCCTACAGATTTCGACATTTTTTACATTCTCATCTCAATGAGAATGTGTTGGTTTTATGCGAAAATTGACTTTCGCGGATTTCATCAAATTTCGACGTGTTTGGTATCACTGATTGAGAAAAAATGGGTTTTACTTCGGTGTCTGTCGTCGTCGTCGTCCTTGTCGTTTCTGTCGTCTGTACACACGATAACTTTCGAAGAAATCATCCGATTGGACTGCCCTTTGCAAAATGTTTTAATGCCTTAAAAGAAAGAAAAATTTCGTAAATCACCCATTTTTGACATGCGGTTCTGGCTTTATCCATCGAAAATGCTTTTTACAAAATCAAAAATTTCATTTTCCAGCAAAAATATAAGAGATAAGAAAAAAATGTTGAGAAAAAAAATTGATCGGCTCGAAAAGATCTACAAATTTTCTTGACATTATATTTTTGGTAAAACCTATATTTTTTGTTTTAATCGTTAAAAATGTTATTAGAAATGAAAAATCCTATTCTCCGGCAAAACTATGCAAGATATGATAAAATGTTACTAAACAAAATTGTTCAGCCTGGAAAGATCAACAATTTTTTTATCGTTTTCCGATGAGGCTTTTTTGGACATACTCTAATCGAGGGCGAAGCGCAAGACACGTGAAGAGAATGTATTCGTTGAAGCCGAAGGAGCTCGAACAAAAGAATCAAAATCACACAATTACAGTTGTCAGTAGTTTGATCATTAATTTTAAGAGGTTTGTGTAAAAATGTGGGGAAGTAAAAAGACCGAGCGCGAAGCGTGAGACACAATAGATGTGCGCCCTAAGCTGCAGGTCGGAATTCTAAACCAATTGACTTGTTTTTTTTTAAATTACGCAGTATAAAATTCCTAATAAACGTAAGATTTTTGATTTTGTTCATTTGAAAAATAATTTATATCAATAAAAAATTCGGAAGTAAAGGAAGAATGGAAGTATTATATTTTTGATGAATTGAAAACAATGCAAATGAACTCAGAATTGTTGACAATTCATTAAAAAATACTAATTCAATGTGAATAATTCGTTTCACAATAAAAATGATTATTATTAAAAATATTCATAAACAACTGCACAGATTTACTTCTTTCCAGAGTTATTTATTTTTTTGAGATAAAAATCAAACGAGGTTTGAAGCTTTATGATATTTAATCCGAAATCTTTGTAAACAATTAATATTAATAATTTTTATGAACAAATGTCGTTAACATATCTCAAAAACATCATTTTTTCTCACAAAAACTCAACTGTTAATAATAATATAACACTATTTAGGATTGAAAAATTTCACGGGGATAATAATTTGTACTTTTCGTTATTAATTGTTATTATTATTAAGAATGTACATCAACAATAAGCATTAATATACAGTCTCGTGAGAAAAAAAGTTTTTTTTTCAATTACTTATTGCAATAGATATGCTTACATAAGTACCAGGTACTCGACATTGTAAAAAATTATTTACGATTGTTTTAGCTAAATATGCATAAACAATAGGTATTGAATTTCGTATTAAGTAAATTCTGCTTATATGTGAATAGACCAGGAGTACTTTCAAAGCCCCATTTGCAAATCAAGTCTGAAGTGACTAGAGTGTACTAGTGTTTATGTATATTTATTTATGACAGTTGTGAATTCTGTTTCACAATATGCGAGTACCTGGTACATATGCACATCTATTGAAAGAAGTGATTGACAAAAAAATTTTGTTTTTCTCACGAGACTGTATATTATTGGTTATCATTGATGTATTTTGTTTTTAATAATAAGAATAATTAACTAGAGATACAAATTATTATCCTTGTGGAATTTGCCAATTGTAAATTGTGTTATATTATCATCAATGGTAAAGTTTTTGCGAGCGATAATGATGATCTTCAGGCTTATTAACAAAATTTCTTTATGAAAATTATGAATATTGATTTTCCAGAAAGATTTTCGCTTGAATTAATTCAACCAAAAAGTGAATCGGTTAAAAATTGCGACCTGCAGCTTAATTTTTCCGCGAAAATCGATTCCTGAACCACTGTGCATCAGACGTAAGCGTGGGATTATATGTGAATGTGTCGGTGCGTGCAATTGCGTATTATTAAACATAAATTAAATGCTGCAATAATATACAAACCTTTCTTTTCGCAAATTTAAAATAATTCGCATAGATCCGAATATAAAACCAGATAGAAAAAAATTAATACATCGACCAAGTGCCAGATATAATCAAATAAAAATTCGGACACAAGAACCGTATAAGTATCCATATGAAATCCGAAAAATTCCGAATCCCATTGTACCTAGTCACCTGGAAAACCTGGAATTGTCGAGGAATCTGTATATACATACCTGGAAAACCTGGAAATTGCAGGGAATTCTTTTTAATGTCAGAAAATTTTTTTGAGCGTGCTTAGTTCTTCTTTAAATTGTAACATAGAATCATATCACAATGTTGTATTTCATTCGTAGAATGAACTTTATAGTATTGGTACTTATTAGTTATTGGTACTTATACTTATTTAAATCAAACTTTTTAAAATCATTTTCACCAATCTCAGGAAAACATCTTTTATTCGAAATATAATTATGTTAAACATGCACTGTATTTCAAGCATAAAAATAAAATAAAAATTTGTTCGGATTATTGTTCAAAATCATAGACTTTAGGAACAAATTCAGGAAATGGTCAATAATGCGTTTAGTATTGATAATTTATTTTAATATTTCCTAGTAATAATTACTATATTCAAAAATGTCCTGTAATCATTTGTGAAAACTTTCTAAATTAAACATGTATATAAATTCATTAAAAACTTGTACCATTAAGCAATTACTTCTCCTTCTTTGAAAAGTTTCGTTCAGAAAGGGAGAAAACTTAAAATTTAATTTTACGTATTAATAGTACCATTTTACATATTCAAAAATTATCTGCAAAGACTGAAAAAAACAAAATTTACAATAAACTCGCGAAATCGTATACATATTCCAAAAATATTCTGTATAGATCCGTATAAAAAGCTATATAGATAAATTTTAATATGCCACCCAAGTGCTGGATAGAACCAGATTAAAAGTCGTGTATAAATACCGTATAAGTATCCGGTAGAATCCGATAAAGAACCGAGTAGGGCAATATCTGGGGCTCTATCTGGTGACATTATACTTATGTCCCGTCAGTGACCACGAGTGGATAAATTTTACGTTAGAAGAAAATATATAACACGTGCGCTTATGGCTCTCGCTAAATTCAGTCAGCAAAAAGATTATGGGAAATTGAAGAAATCCCACAGGAAAGACATTCAACATTGGATGAACGAAAACGTGAATCTCATTTTACAAAGACTCACTCACGCGATAAATCAGGGCCATATATTTTTCTTTTCCCTTTCAAAGAGAGTCCTCGAATCGACATTTGAGATACTTATAATACTGTGAGAAAAAAATTTCTTGCAGGAGAAGCTTGCTGAACTTCTCAGCTCAAAGCACAAAATTTATGGTGCAAATTTATATACAAGTATCAAAATCTCAACCATTTGGACACTATTCCAGATAACAATCCTAATTTAATTAATCAGCGTCCTACCTCGACATTAAATCATTACAGAGAGCGAGGTGTAGCTACTCTGCGGAACTGACGGACTCTAGTTTGTGAGACCCAAACTAAGGAGCGATCCTTCTAGGGGGTAATAGCAAGGCCCCCTGGCATATCGAGGGCGCGAGTCCTCATGCTCCCAAGCCACGATGTGATCGCGGTGTCAAGGGCTGAATGGTACCAGGGTTAGCAAATCCTTGAACACCCTGGCGTGCCCCCCTTAGTAGAGGCGGACAGGCCGGGGTCACAGAGGAGGTGTCGTAACGGAGACTTTGGGACACCAGGTCGAATCCCATAGTATTTAGACCCACCCTCTGCATGCGGGGCTCTGCAGGGGGTGTTCTTTATTCCCCTAGCTATTCGCGGGATCATTATCGATGAAACCCGAAACAAAGAAAGTCAAACCAATGAGGGATCCGTTCCGAGTCCCTCTTTCAACCCACCGCCAAAGGTGGACGAAACTTCAGGGAGCAGTCCATCAGGATAGGTGCGAAGTTCCGAAAGCGATGGCGACAATTTTGTTGACATCGTTAAGGACCAGCTATCGGGGCTCTCCGTGAGCAAGAAGAACTGTAGCGGTGCACGAAGGAGGAGGGACCGCAAAGCGCGGCTCTCAAACAGCAGCCAAGGGACCCCACAGGGGGCAGTGGCTGGAGGAACTTCATCTGGAGCAATTCCTCAGGGTCATGAAGCGGCAGAAGGCCCTGGATATACAGGGACCTACCTTTGCGCAGATGGCTAACAACGCCCTGGTGAGAGTTGTCGTTGCGTCAAGTTATCCGGATGCCTGTCTAACTCTCGAGGATTTGAACAGGCTGAGGGAGAAAATCTCTTAGGAGATTGACGCATTACCCTGCGAAGAGCGTGCCCCCAGATTCAACAACATCTTCATTAGGTCGGGGGCCATTGTGGCAGAGGCCGCAGACATTTCGTCGCGAGACTGTGTAGTAGAGAGAACTCCAATGTTTAGACTTAAGGAGGGACTGAACTTGGAGGTCAAGGGGAGGGAATGTCTGGAAAGGTACCGCAGGGCGACCGTAATTATTCACAGTACCTCCGAGGATCCGGCGGTCGACCTGAGGCACCTAAGCTTCCAGAACCCGACTCTACGAACTGATTCGTGGAGGGTGTACTCCGACAGGCAGGGATCCGGGGTGATGGAGAGAGGCTGGATCCTAGTTGTCGGCCTTCCCGAATCCGCAATCAGAGTCCTTGCGGCTCTAGATTACCGACCCTATTTAGGGGCCGATATGGTTACCTTCCGGGTGACTCATCTGGGACCTGTAGGGAGATCACATGTCAGAATAAAAACGGGAGTAAGGTTCTCGATTTAACTCCATGCTCGGATGGACTTAAGAGCAGGGTAGTGGGCTGGAGAGTTTCCGATGAGGAGTCTCTCTCGGACAACAAATATATCCTGTTTTGATTGAACCTAGAAAAACCTGTGGTTTCAAAGATTAATAACCCCAGAAATACACTTTGGGGCTCATATAAAGATGAACTTAAAGGCAGGCTTATGGAATTTCCCACAAGCTATGGTACCATAGATCAGTTAGAGCACGCCGCGCATTTTCTGCGAAGAGCTCTGATCACATCATATGAGAACAATTGCCCTAGAAGCACAATTAAGTCCAGGAGGGCAGCCCAATGGTGGAACACTCACCTCGAGAAACTACTTAAGAAGACAAGAGCACTGTGCAATAGGTCAAACAAAACTAAATTGCCTTCGGACTGGGACGTCTATAAGATGGCCCAACAGGAATACAATACGAATATGAGGATGTATTAACATGAAGATTGAAGGGGCTTCTGCGAGTAATCGAAGACGATTCCGGAAACAGCTAGGCTCCACAAGATCCTGGCAAAGGATTCGATGGCTCGCCTCGGACTTATAAGGCTCGATGATGGTGAGTTTGCCGAAGACGAAGAAGCAACGCTGAATGACCTAATGAAGGTACACTTCCCGGGTTTTCAGCGAATAAGAACCGACAAAGAGGTGGAAGAATGGGGCCAAGAGAGTGAGAGGGCTGACTGGAACTTCGCCTCTAATGTCGTTGATCAGAAGAAGGTGGAATGGGCCAGAGGGTCCTGCTGTCCCTTTTAATCACCAGGAGCAGATGGCGTGTATCCAGAGCACTTACAGAAGGGAACGGAGTGCGCCGTTCCTCAACTGATGAAATTATTTAGGGCAAGCATTGCACTGAAACACGTGCCATCGGCATGAAAGAACGTCAGGGTGGCCTTCATTCCCAAACCTGGGAGGGAGGGCTACACTGCTGCGAAAGATTTTCGGCCGATCAGCTTAACGTCCTATATCCTGAAGGCGTTAGAGAAGCTGGTCGAGAGATATATCAGGGATGAGGTGCTTTTAGTCTCTCCGCTGCATAGAGGGCAGCACGCCTTTCAGGCTGGTTGCTCGGTAGAAACTGCGCTCCATGCTGTTGTGGCAAAATTGGAGCAGCAGTTGGAACAGAGGGGGTATGCTGTGGGCGTCTTCTTGGATATAGAGGGTGCCTTCAGCAATACTCCTCCAGAAGTCATCCGTCGAGAGGCTTCGAGGTGTGGCGTGCCAGACCAGTTGGTAAGCTGGATAGGAAACATGCCACGTTGGAGGAGACGCGAAACCAGATGGGGTGAAGGCCTAGTCAGGAAATGGCGATACGGGGGTGCCCATAAGGGGGGTCCTGTCACTCCTTCTGTGGTGCATTGTAGTGGATGGCCTCCTTCTCACGCTAAATAAAGAGGGTCACTATAACCAAGTGTACGCGGATGACTTTGAATCCTAGTTAGGGGGGCTCATCTTAATACGTTGATGGATATTGCAAGGTCAGCGCCACGCATCGTCAAGCTCTGGTGCAGTAGCTCAGGGCTCTCGGTTAATCCGAAAAAGACCAGCCTGGTCACGTTCACGAGAAATTACAAAGTGCCGAAAGTTGACGCTCCTGTATTTTGTGTCAGGAGGCTGACGTTTTCAGATTCGGCTGAATATCTACGAGTAATGCTAGATAGTAAATTAAACTGGGCAAAGCTCCTGGAGACCCAATGCAGGAAGTTTGTCATGACTTTTTGGATGTGCAGGAGAGCCTTTGGGTTGACGTGGGATTTAGGGCCAAAAATGCTTGTATGGCTCTATTCTGCTGTCCTTAAACCAAGGCTCCTATACGCGGCCGTGGTTCTGTGGCCACGTGCGGAACTTGAAACGATGCAGGACAGGCTGCGACGATTACAAACGCTAGCGTTCAGGAATTTGACGGGAGCAATGAGGACTACGCCCACTGCGGCGATGAGATTCATGCCCTGTGAAGAGCCACTACATGTTGCGATAACTGCAAAGGCGGCTGATGCGATGGACCGCCTGGCAAGAGTAAACAGATGGACTCAGGGGGTTAGACACACTAGGCTCCCAAGTGACATCATTACACTGCCGATTCTAGGGATGAGACAAGAAAAAAAACGACACGCTTCAACTTTACCAAAACTTTCCGCGTCTACATCCCAAGCAGAGATATGTGGAAAGCAAACGGTAATCCTTTTCTCCAACGGGAAATCTGGTATACAGATGGTTCCAGAGGAGAAGGAGGGTCAGGAGCAGGAATTTATGACAGCAATTGAAGGAGAGGGATAGGGATCCCGCTTGGGCGGTATGCTACTGTCTTTCAGGCGGAGGTCCTGGCCGCACTTCACTTCGGGACTAGCGTTTTCCTGCATAGGCATGGCCATCAAGAACTAAATCCGAACAAAGCACCGGGAATACTGGAAACAAATTCAGGGTTGCCGACAGGCAAAAGCCATCCTGGGCCATACGTGCGAGGTGGACATAGCCAGGGAAATCCTGGGTTTATCAAAGAAGGATATAAGGACGGTAGTTCAGATGCTCACAGGGCACAACCACCTGAACTATCACATGCATAAAATGGCGTATAGACCCACGACAGAATGCAGAAAATGTGGGAGGGATAATGAAACATCCCTGCATGTATTATGTCAGTGCCCGGCATTAGCTAGGCTCTAACAGCAAACCCTTGAGGCCCATTTTATGGAACCTCAGGAAATTACAAAGCGAACAGTGATCGATATATGTACTAGGCTTCATTAGGAGGTCTGGGGTCAACTACTGAGAGCGAGAGTTAATGGTGTGGCACAATAGGCCTTATAGCTTGAGCGCCAGGGGAGCCGTAATGGGGCTCTGTAAAACTAACTAACTAACTAACTACTCGTATAGTCAATAGGTGTGGATTAGGATGATCCTTTCTCATCCGAATTTCGAGAAAAATGAAACCAATCTTAAACAGACATATTCTGGTCCCCAGAAGACTGAGTTTCTTTCAACCCAGGTAGTTAAGATCCCCGATAATCCCATCATTATACGAGTCATCACGACCCTAAACATAGTCTCTTGTTTATTCTTTTTCTTGAAAGTTTCTATGAAGAAATGGTGGGGGTACAGACTTCCATAGATATATTAGAGACTGTTTGAAGCCTCTAGATCTCATAAATCAGAAAAGGCGCTTTACAACATTCGGGTAGCTAGTCTGTTAGCCAATCACGGCTAAGTAAGAAACACTTAATTTAAAAGCACAAGCTAGACCATCCGTTCTTAATAAAATATCGAATAATATCACTGATCAAAAAAAAAAAGATACCGAAATGCCTCTATATATTTAAAATACCAATATTGGCCAAAACACATAAGGATAGAAATTAAATGTTTACGTTTGTCATGCAATATGAAAACAGCTTCAATTAAAAGAAATTCACAATCCGAAGAAGTTCTCGCCAGCCGAAGTTCAAAAACTTAATATTGTCACTGATGATGGTATTGATTATTTCTCATGAGTTAGGAAAATTTTGATTGAGAAAGGCCAAAGTGCATTACATATACAGAGTGTTTTTTTATCTTGACACATCGGAATATCTCAAGAAATATGGTACGCATCCAACGAAAAAAATGTCCTTAATAAAAACTTTTTATTTTCGAGGGGGAAAAGCAGCTCCGCAAAAATTTATCCCACCCCCTGGAGGCAGTAGGGAGGTAACTTTAAAATTTCAAATATGAACCTATATTTTTCATTGCCGATTCAGATTCTCCATTAGAAAATACGTAAGCTTTATTCGAAAAAATCTTTTTGATTCGCGCAACCAATCGAAAAAAATTTTTGGATTATAGTCACGTATTTTTCAATAGAGGATCTGAATCTGCAATGAAAAAAATAGGTTTCCACTCGGAATTTTAAATTCATTTCAGGAAATCATCCCATTGTAAAATTAATACTACGTCATGCTCACTTGCGATCATTACATGGTGGTACTCAGCTCACTACAACAGTACTCCTTCAAGAGTTCTGATTTATCAAATCAGCTTCAATAATCCAAAAATATATTCATGAATGTGTCATTCGCGCTCGATTCTACAAAACTACAAAGACACAGTTAATGAGGTCATTGCCATCTGCACGAGTTACTCCATCTAAACCATTTGCCCACTGTGGAGTAGATTATGCAGATTGCAGGTTCTATTGATTTGGGCCTTCAACATGGGCGGCTGGACATACAAAAATACAACATTCAAAGCCCATATTGAATATTTTTTATTATTTCACGATGGGCAGACTCCATCACAAAACTATGAACAGTGAATTGCTCTGTCTTAGTGTAAGCTGCGACCGGGCGTCCGTCCGTGTATTCTGGGACCGGTTGAACGAAGGCTGGGCCTCAGGAAACTGAGGTGTGAGTTTAAAAATGGGCATTGTTGAAAATTATTGATAAAATCAAGTAAAATATCCTCATTGTTAATTATAACTGATTTTGAAAGAAAACTGTGGCGTACACTAGACAAAATTATTTCAGCTTAAAATTGTTTATTTAATAATAGTTATTAAGAGTTTTAGGTTTTTGCTTTCTCTTTTGGTAAAACTTGCGAGTCTTATTTATTCTCAATGTTTTAAGGCTCATTTTATTCCATGAAATTCCTCTGATACGTTTTGAATTAGAAAATGTTATTTTATAATAATATTGTTTATAAATTTAATAATTGTATAATTCCTAAATAAAATTTCTCAAACAAAAACGTACGTATATAAAACCTCTACCAGACAACGGAGGGCATCGGGTACTCCGTCATCGACTACATAGGCCTCCTTGCTTATGAACTCGGGCTGAGAATAAGGAAGGAGAGGACAGTAAAGCAAGCAATACGTTCGACAATGAAGAAGGAAGACAACCTTCCGAATCTAACCCAGGCACGTCCAGGTGATCGCGTTTGTGCCAACACTCCGAAAAATTAAAGAAAATAGTCCGCTGAGCGTACTTAGAATGTTGAATTTATTATAATATGAATAAAATTGTTCGACCTATATAACAGTTTACGAATGCATCTTGTTTTTCCTGAAATTTCAGTAATTTAGAAAAGTGCCAGAACTTATAAATCACGCCTTATTGTTGCTTTAATGACACATAATTAAGCAAAAATAATTGATATTAGTATGTAATCGATAAATGAACATTCTCGAAGCATAATTTAATAGTTTATCATGAATTTATAATTTGTTTTCAACAATTGTATTGTTGTATACAATGGTAGCTGATTTTTTAATGATTTTGGATATTTATCACGTGATTCACGTTTCTGAACGAATTAAAAGAAATATACACACATTAAGAAACAAAAATAAATTTACTTCTCATTGTTATAAACAAATATTATAAATTTTTATGCATTTCTGCGGTTTTTGGCCTTAGGCATTAAATAACTCTAACTTTTTTACACTTCATTCATAGAAGTTCTAATAAGCAGATATCTGTCAAATAGAACTCATGATAAAGAATTTTGGAAAACGAATTAACGTTCCAAAAATTCACTACAAGCCGAATTTGAAGCGACAACTCCTCTATTCATGAGAGTTGCTTTTTCCAATTTAGCTATCGCAGCACGCATGTGATAATTTTGGAACTTACATTTGGTCAACCGGATGGAAGAAGATTCCTGGTTAACCAATAGGGTGTATCGCAAAAATAAAATTTTAATATTTTTTTCGGCGGAGGGAGGGGGGGGGGCTGAAAAGTTTCTAGTGGGTGCTAAAATGTTTCCTGGAAGTTTGAGCAGAATAAAAAAATTCTCTCAGTTCGCACAACAAGGTCCAAGGTCAAAATCGTGAAAAATGGAATTTTTGTCGCTATTTTCAAGCGAATAATTTTTTCTCTTATCCAAGTGAACGGTTACAGTTGTATACTATGATGATATAAGTACTTATATAGTATAGACCCAATCAAAAATTATCTTATGGTCGCGAACTCAATTTAAAGTACTGAAAAATGGTAAAAATCGCGAAAAATTGCGTTTTACTCGTTACTTTCAGGTCAATAACTTTTTTTTTTAATCCAATCGAACCGTAAACGTTGTATACTATTGTCATAGAAGTCCCTATACAGTATAGACCTCATGAAAAATTATCTCATGTTCGCAAACTTAAGTTAAGGAACAGAAAATGTGAAAATTACGACAAATTCCATTCATCTCGTCATGTTTAAGACAATATATTTTTTTTTGATCGAGTTGAACGGTAAAAGTTGTGTACTATAATGATATAAGATCCTATGCAGTACAGACCTCATCAAAAATTATTTTATGTTCGCACGTGAAAGTTAAAGTACAGGAAACGGTGGAAATCACGAATAATTTTTATTTTCCTCGTTATGACAATTTATTATTTTTTGATCACGTTATGTCCAGAAACTTACTGAAGCACACGAGAATTTAATACAGTATTCTGTTTGACTTAAATCAGGTGAGAAGTTTCCTATGAATGAAAATGTTTGCTTTCAAAGACTGGCAGGGCTTCTCGGCTCTGAAAAGACAATCTGATGATTCCATCCTCTGCCTTAGATGAATAAACTTGGCGAGAGGCGATTGTGACCTCTTTTACACATCTTTCAACCGCTTGAGTGTGACATGGAATTTTGGAAATATCTGGGAAGGAAAGATGAGTTATGTCTATCCTGGTGAATTCTAGTAAGTCTTCTTTTGACATCGCTCTTGTTAGAGGAGGGTCCGTTACAGAACAATTACTCCAATCGATGAGGTATACGTAATCTTTAGCATCAGTTTTTCGAACATTAAATTCGAATTTTTCAATTTCTTTTTACCAGATTCTCTTGCTGAGAGAATACGAGACACGGCTTGATTACGAGTTTTTTGCCTTTAGTCGAATAGCATGTTGATCAGAATATTCTCCGCATGTCCGAAATATCCATTGTTTGAGATCATTTCATCTATCGTCTCACGCAGATCATCTTCATGGTATCTTGTGAAACGAATGCTGCTCCACAAGTGCTTGGGGCCGTCTACGACTATTGATTGACATTTTATTTGAAACCACATGGGTACAAAAGCACATGCAACAAATTTAACTAGAACTCGCAATTCGAAGGACGGTTGTTCTGTTTCTTTGTAGGTTCGGACTATTCTACTTGTCTCGTCATAAATCTGGCTTCTGACAATTTCCCGGGACTTCTTTCTGCCAACTTTGTGGTGACTATTAGAGGATTTGAAGATTGAACTGGTTCAAAGTTGACAATCGTTAGTTTTTCACACGAAGGTAACGTTTTATCAATAGGATCAGAGTAGTCAGTAGGACCAGATGTTTCACCATCAAGTTTTATAAACAAATGCTTTAGTCGCAATTTGTTTCTGTGAAGCTGACAGACGACCAATTGTAATGTTCTTTCCAATTCAATTTCTAGTCTTCGTATAATACCAGAATGCTTACCAGTGTTTGCAGGACACCCATCGCATCCGATACAATTCAGGTAGGATAAATTAATCCTGTTTTGATGAAAAAATGCCAATATTGCACTTGAGACATCCTCAGCTACCGGAGATGATGAAGACACGAAACCTAAATATGAACCTCTAGGTTCTTGAATAAGAGAAGTGTGTTCTTCTCGCTGTGTTTATGCTTCCATATTCTATTATTTACTCTTTCTATAAGTTTCGTTTCATCTTTTTTACCATTGAAGTAAAGACCTTCCAGTTTTACAACTTATGATAACTGTTGTCTTTGCAGTTCTGTGTTAGTTCTTATTCTTTCTCGATAAACTTTCCTTTTATCAAAAAATACTTTTATTAAAAACCCTTTCACCTCACGAATGTACTTACTTATATCATACAAAAGTGAATAAGCTAGAGCTGCAGCACTTCTATTTTCTATTACGAATCCATCACAAGCTGCTGAAAATGTTGAACATTTTATTCTAGTTCGTTCTATTGATTGTATTTTACCAGGAAACCACTGCCCATCTTCATCTTCCTCTTCATATTCATCTTCATCTTCATCTTCATCCTCATTCTCATCCTCATCCTCACTATCATCCATCTCATCCCCCTAGTTTAAAAAAAGTAACTTAAACTCTTAAAAATTGCTCAAACTGAGCATTTGTTTATGATATGTTGTTACTAATAATCACAGGATTGTCATTAAATGACAAAATAGTTTACTGAAGCATCACTGCCAATTTAAACAAAGCACTTTTTTGAAAAAAAAAGTACTTCAAACTCTCAAAAATTGCTCAAACTGCGCATCTGTTCATAAAATTTGTTTATAACAATAGAAAGTATATTTATTCTCGTTTTTTGATGCTTGTTTATTATTCAAATTTAGTTAAAAACCAAAATCACGTAAGACATATCCAAAATCATTAAAAAATCGCCTACCATTGTTTATAACAATACAATTGTTATTGAAAATTCACTCATTCATGAGAAACTATCAAGTTATGCTTCGCGAATATTTATTTATCGATAACACACTAATATCAATCATTTTAAATCAATTACGTATTATTAAAGCAACAATATCTTAAATTTTACCATTTTTTTTAACCTTATGTTTGAATAAAGTAAATAAAATAATTTTTTTTTATTGGCCTCAAAGGATCTTTCAAGAATTGAGTTAGCTTTAATTTAAAAAAATTGAAATCGATTCAAAATTGTAGCGGGAAGCGTATTTTTAACATTTTTTCGTCATTTTGCCCCACTGTGGAGCGTGGGCACGAAAACAGAGCCCAAAAAAGGGCGAAGCTACCAGACGTAGAGAAAGCGAACAGGAAAAGGACCAGGAAAGCAACCTCACGTCCCTGGGAAGTATCTGAGGGAAAACCGAGCGAAGTGTTGCCCGTGAGAGGCCTATCATACAGCGCCACTACTGGCCCTCAAAAGGAAAGGAGGCTATAACCATCAAGCCAGCTGCCAGGAAGAAGTACGCGGATGTTCTAAAGGACATCAAAGTGAAGGTTAAGCCCAAAGACCGTTGCGTTACTGTAACAGGCATCAGGCTAACCAGGACAGGTGATGTCATGATCAAAGTGGGAGCTAAGCCGGAGGGCAAAGAGGAGTTCGCAGCTGCTCTCTCAGAAGCTCCTACAGATGCAAAAGTGTCCAACACCTCGTTTCAAGAGCCCAAATGGTGATCTACGAACTCGTGGACCACAACTGCAGTCATAAACGTAGAAGAAGCGGCCTGCCACACAACTGGAGAAACCTACCCAACTCAAAGTTGGTTGGGTGAACTGCCGGGTAAAGGGGCACAAAGCGGAAGCTCGACGATAAAGGTGCCACACTCTCGGGCACGTCGCTCGACAGTGTACAGAAGAGAACTGCAGCAGATGCTGTCGGAGATGCGGAAAGAAGGACCGCAAGGTAGCGTAGTGCCAAAACATGATTACTCCGCGACCGGCCCCAACTGCCAAACGAAAAGCCTAATGAGGCACATGAGGAGGTCGCCGAAATACGGCGATATGATATCCATGACCTGCATCCCTGAAGTAATGCTATGGCTGAGTCCGGGGAAGTAGGTAGTCATGGAGAGGAGGTGAACTCAGTGGGTATTACTTTGGTCGAGTCCCACACTCCATGCGTGAATGCATTCTCACCTTCTCTATATAAGAGAAAAAAAAACTTTCCAAGGTGCAGATAGGCAACTTAAACTAAATTTCCAAATGGTAATATCCGATCCTGCACCACATGGTTTGTTCGCAGCTAACGGCATTGAATGGAAATTTATTCCACCATGAGCTCTGTACTTTCGAGGTGGTGGGGAAGCTTGTGTCAAAAGCTGTAAACACCACCTTCGTCGTATCATGGGATCGAAAAAATTATTTTTTGAAGAGCTCAATACATCACTCTGTCAAAGTAACGCTTGTCTGAACTCTCGTCTATTAATAGCCTTGAATACTGATTCTAACATGTCACACCATATACTCCTGGTCACCTCTTGGTTGGAGATTCTTCGATCGCGTTGCCAGAGCCTTCGCGTTTAGATTTAAGCGAGAACTCTTTAAAACGTTAATCTCATTTACAGGAAAAACTGCAAACGATGGTCGGCATATTACTTTAATACCCTGCAGTAGGGTGGTCCTTATTTTCGAACCTTTGAAATGTTGCGCTCCATGCCCATGATTCCGTGAGGTTACACGTGAAAAAGATGCCCACCAAGTTTGTACTTATTCGGATGATATTTAGATGTGTCCCCACCACTTTTAAATTTCACATGTTCAAAATTAAATTAACTTTCAAAATGTTATAACTTTGTCAAATCTAATCGAAATATAACGCCAACCTGGAGAGTGTCAGCTTTTGGCACACTGGAAAAATGATCATGTGCAAAAGTGATAATTTTGAAAAAATTCCAAATGGCGATAATCTCAATTTTGGGAAGATTGAATTTTTCATATTATCCAACTAAATTACGCCAAACTTGATCAAACGAAAAAGTCTATAGCTAGAAATAAATTAGTAACTTGTGTGATTCCGCCATTTTTAATTTCTTTAAATTTCTCATGGCACATACTACTAGCTGATTTTGAATGATACATCTTGTCTTTTGAAGAAATATGGGGCAATTTTGATGGAAAATACTGAAAAAGAAAATTTGTCAAAAATCGATATGACCGCCATTTTGAATTTTCTAAAAATTTGTCGTGGCACATATTACTAATTCATTCTCAATTATAAGCTCTGTGTTTTGACCAAGGTGGGCGTAATTGAGTTTTAAAATATGTAAAAAGTTAATTTAACAAAAATTCTTCTGACAAAGTTATAACATTTTCAAGGTTTGACTCAGTTTGCCCCATGTAAATTACATGGGAAATTTCAAATCGGTGGGGGTACCTCTGAATATTATCCGATTGAGGTCAAACGTGGTGAGCATCCCTATCCTGCAGCAAGGATTAAAATGGTCTAAACTACAGCCTGAAATTAAAGTGAATGATCTTGTTCTTAAAGAAAAAAGAAACTCCTTCAAATTAAATGGGCCTTGGCTCGAGTCACGACTTGTCAACCTGGAAAAGACGATAGAATCAAAATAGTAACTCTTCGAACAGCAACAACAAAACTCACTTTTCCTCTAACTGCATAGTGTCCACTTCAGATTGGAAGAGAGGATAAGAATGATGAAGACACGAAGATATCCCTAATTATTTAGTAATTTAGTAATTATTTAGTATTCTGAATTGGCCCAGCACTATTTTCCTCTACATTGGCCAGGCTCCGTGATCATGAATTTGCTACGATTTTCATGTTTTTAAGCGCTGGCCTACCTGTACGAAAAGTAGCACGACTATTAGTCAGTAAACTTGAACTCCTTAAGAGCGTCGCGAGCAAAAATATTCTGAAGCTAATGTTTATAATGACCGTATATCTAGGCTTTTGCCATGCGTTATAAAATCACGATGAACTGACTCTGGAATACCTAAACTTTTTTTCTGCAATGTGTATTGCCAGATTTATAATAAATGTAACTGGATTTTTATTGTATACCAAACTATTTGCGTAAGTGAATCGCCATTCCCAGTTCAACATATCCTTAACGATCAACTGATCAACAATCTTTTTTTGGGGCTTCCTATTGGAGGGTAATAGCAACTTTTGACCTCTAAGCAGCTTCACACTATACCGTCTCTCTTCTTCTAGTCAACGATAGTGAAGTTGGTTAGAAAGAGAGAGAGGGACGGTACAGTATGAAGTTGTTTGGGGGAACGAATTTATTTTCTCGGAAGTACACTGTAAAAATTATACAAAACTATCGCGCATTGAAATTGCTGTCAGTACGAGTCTGGCATATAAGTCAAACTATTCTAAATTCAAGCTGAGTTTTTTACATCATCTATTCAAATGAAAGAATTTAGTTTAAAGTAAATTAGAATGAAAATTCCCCTTTACTGTCTAAAATTAAATTTTAATAACAAAAATTCAGAAAAAAATGTTAAACTTCAAGAATCAAAAATAGTCAAATTTGATTAGGCACACATGCAAATACTTCCATTAAAAAAAAGAAGTGGACCTCCAAATTCCCTTCTTTCTTTTCCTCCTCTGTTCCTTCTCTATTTCTTTCTTTTCAAATCCTTAAAGCAAAAATGTTTAGAAAATTACTGAAAATTTACACTGTGTAAGTCATGAATAGCAAATGTCAAACATTGATGTTACAAACACTGAGTTCCAAAACGTAAATCTCAACTAACAAGTCCAAAACCGTAAGACCTATTACTATATGCCTCTAAAATAAGGTCCCAAAAACTGCCTTCCAGCCCGTAAGACACAAAAACATAAGGTCTTAAACAAGAAGTCCCAAAAAGCGAGTCCCAAATCGTAAATTACGAAAAAGACTCAAAAATACGACGGATGGACAGACGGACACTTAACTGAAGTATAGGGGTTTTAGCCCGGGGCTACAGAACCCTTCAAACTTGATGCAAATGTTTATTTGCACCCTATTTCTCCCCCAGCAGAAATTTCCTTTACGAGATCTTGCACTGGTTCCAGCATCGATTCCACATTGGTTCTTATGAAGGATGCTTTATTTATACCAGCTGCCTCACGGGATCCTGTAAAAGCTCCTGCCCCAACATTCTTTACAGGAAAAAAGTATCAAGAATTCTTCAAAAGTGTATTATGATTAAATAAGAATTAAAATGAATTCTATAGTAAATTTGATCAAGAGAACTGTTTGCATTTATGCATCCATAAATAAAATGTTCTTACCAAACACTCGCATGTTTGACACTGATATATCCAACGCTCTCCACTTCTAAAGACAAGATGGCGAAGTTCTTGATGCCTACAAGAAGCTGCAGGATTACATTGTGGACAACATTTATCTCGATCACTTTTAGGGACTCTGCAGTCACAAATTGGCTCTCTACATGTAATAACGCCATCCTTACATGTACATCTTTCGCAAGGGTTGCGGACGGGTACAATAATTTCACCATTACTAACTTCTCTTTCTTCAAACCAACAACCTGTAATATTTCAAAGTTAACATTGAAATCCTTGACTGAAAAAACTGTTAGAGAAGAAGCGCAAGTCAATCATCTTTAGCAAACAGATGCGTTGCTTTTATGATATATGAATTTCATGATGATAGAATTAAATGCAGGTGAGAATGTTAAACTAATACAACTCAATCGAGAATTGAACAGTGTTGACAGTTCGCATTAATTCATTAACACCAAGACTATTCGTTTCGAGTTGTTGATTGTAACAGTAAAAACTATTAGTAAACTACTCACTAAGTCTACAGTCTTCAACTTCTTGATCCTGAGTTTGAGGACAAATACACTGATACCCTCCTTCGTTGTTGACACATTTGGCAGTAGGATGACAGGTGTGCCTCCTTTCAATGGTCTGATCAGTGCACTCATCAATATCTAAACACTGAGTACCTTGAGTACTGTCATGAAAAGCACTTTTATAGCCAGGTTTGCAGCGACAGTAATACCAGCCTGGCATATTGAAGCATATTGAAGAAGTGTGACATCTGTGCAAATCACTGACACACTCATCTAAATCTAATTCGCAGCTGTTGCCGACATAACCACGGCGACAGGAACATCTTCCAGGTGCTACGCATTCACCACCATTTTGACAAGTTTGATTACAAACAGCTAAACAGAAATAAATATGAAGATAGTGCGAATGCCGATAGGCAAATTGAAGCGTTAGCCAAAACTGTTACCAACAAAGATTATGTTATTTATGCGACAGATCAAGTCAATTTGGGAAAGAATAATTGACACAAAATTATATTGGGGAACTGGATAGGAGGTCACTAAAAACGAAAGTACCCCCAGAAATTACAGAGTCGTCCGAAGTACTTAACTCACACTCAAAAAAATTGGTTTCAATTCTCATGCGGGACTAGTGATATGAAAATAGTACGTACACGCCGTACGTATTTTGCTTTGTAGCCGTGCAAAGGTAGTAACGGGCCATGCACGACCCGTATCAAGTCATACCGAAGGGGAAGGAGTCCGAGCGAATTTAGGTTCGGCGGCACCTTTACGATTTTTGCCACTGTACGAAAATCGAAACAGATTTTTTTCAGTGCAGACAAAGATGAGGTTTCAGAAAGTAGATTTTACAGTGACTTTACAAAATGTCATGATTGTTAATTTGAGAAGTATCTACTGATCATTTTTTTAACGATAAAGATATACAAAATTTAAAAATATTCTTACGTTTGCAGATATAGCCGTCTCCGGAATATCCATCCTTGCAAATGCAGTAATAACTTCCAGCAGTGTTTACGCAAATCGCGTGTTCATCGCAGGAATGGCGACCCGCTGCACATTCGTCTAGTTCGGCACAGTTAAACTTGTCCAATCTGTGATAACCAGGAAGACATTCACATGTGTAGGATCCGATGAAATTGACACACTGAGTATTAGCATTGCAGTGATGACCCTCTGAACCGCCCTCTTGTTTGCATTCATCAACATCTGTATTTAAAAAGGAGAAATAACCTACAGCGCTCAAGTTTTGAAGCGTACATTTTATGTTTTTATAGTAGTCAATAAGAAGAGCATAAGAGGAAGGAATAACCCGGGCAGTGAACAATTTGCAATACCCAGGTGGGAATTGTAGTAGCACTCCATTACTGGCTTGGTACCGCTCCATTTGCTGCCCAGTAGTAGCTGTTAGGTTTTAAAGGAGCGTAAGTTTGAGGAGAAGCACCGAAAGTGGATAGCGTATGTAAAGAAAAGCGAAAAAAAGTGATAAAAATCTAGAACAAAAACAGGCGATATTTGAAAAATAATACTAGAAATTCTTATATAAAAAGGAAATGAAAAAGAACTCAGAATACTCTAGAAGTAGGTTAAGGTAATTATATATATATATATATATATATATATAGGCCCAATTGGCTGAAACAAGCCGCCTTTATAAATATACTGTCCCATAGCAATTGATTGATGCATAAGTTTGTGCAGTTTTTTGACACTCTCATATGATGTATTGTAATAATTTATCGAGAGATTGTTTCTTAGTCACAATCTATATATGTTTAGGTGAATTTTTAATTTTGCAAAAAGAATCCGCCTGGATTAAGGCATTCAGTCCATCGGATGACTACACAGAGTGTGACGAGTGGCTCATAACTAGGGATCGGAACCCCTAAGTTTTAAAGAGTCCGGGTACCTAAATGATCCAGCAAGGGTTCGGATCTGGACTTTCAAGAGTTTCAAGAGGTTCAAGTCTTGACAATCTTAACAATTTAAAGGATCCAGGCCTAGACCATGACCCGTTCCAGGCTATGAGGTTCGATCCCTGCTTGAAGGCACTGAATTCAAAATTGCCCTAGTTCAAGCGTTCAAAATACTTTTAAACTGTTCTTTTAGGACAAAAATATGTTTCAGATGGCCTCCGTAGCTTTAGAATCTCAATGCCATTCACGAAAAATGAATTGCAAAATAATAAAACCGCACGAACAAGCAAAGAACAAGTTCTACTAAATCCGGTTAAAGTAATAAAGTAAACATAATGCGTTAATCAACTGTTATGGGAGTGTGCCTATAATCGTTAAAGAATAAGTATGAATATATGAGTTAGATACCGTAACAGTTATGACCATCCCCTTGGAAGCCGATATCACAGTGGCAGGCGTAAGTCGTCTGGAGGTTCAAGCAAGAGGCATTCGAGTGGCATGAGTGGCCCTTAGAGCAGTAATCCACTCCTGGTTAGTTTAGGCAAGCCAGGCAAAATTAGAAAAAGTTGAGTTAATGTTAGTATTAATAGTCTTGAGACCTAAGAGCTAATCATGCTTCTATGAATGTGGACATCCGTGAGGAAAGGACTCAGTTTTCGGAATTGTGTGTCGACGATTGGCAAATTTTTATAGAATGTTGGGAATTCTATTCCGATACCTTAGATGACTGAGAGAGTTTATTAGAACATTTAGAATTCTATTTAGATGCCTTAGATGATACAACCCATCTGAAAATTCATATACAGGAACTTCGTAGGATCCTGCACATGTTCCTGTACAAGTTCGCGTACACCAGCCTGTACAAGTAATCCTGAAGATTCCTGTGCAGAAATTGGCGAAGGAAACTGTACAATAACCTACAAGGGAACCTATACTGACAAAGAAACCTTTGGAAAGATCCTGTACAGGTTATTTCGCGAAGTAAATTGAGGCACGGTTTTTCGTACAGAAACGCGTATAGGGTTCCTTACAGAAAATCATCACGAAAACTTATGTCGCTCATAGCTATAAAGTTGCCTTCCTTTCATTCCCTTGAATATCCAGCTCACTAGCGAGAGAGCCAAGCCCCTAGCGCAATTCACTTCGTGAAGAAGCTTGTACAGGATCTTTTAATGGTTACTTTGCTTACAGGTTCCTTTGCAGGATCATTTACAGTTTCCTTCGCCAAATTTCTGCACAGAAATCCACAGGATTATCTGTGCAGGTTCGTGTGCGCGCACCTCTACAGGAACATGTGAAGGACCCTCCGAGGTTCCTTTACAGGAATTTTCAGCTGGGAAAGGAAAAAAAAGTTTAATTGTTTTAAGGTATTATTATTTTATTATTATACCATCAGGCCAAACCCCTTTTCGGGGTAAGCGTAACACGTATAAACACTCGTACTGACTGAAGAACCCATAGAAAGACCCATACTCTTTATACCAACTACATCCACTAAGCAAAGCTCTTCACGAGGGCCCATGAGTATTAAACAATTTTCGTTTTAGGTGTCACTCTTTTTTTATAAACAATCGTCCTTCATGCGACCCTATTCCTGCATACATATTTTGCTTCCTTTACATCGATACATCTTTTCATGCAAGTTCTTGTGTTTCTACGACTCTTTATATCTCTTCACTTTAAGGTATCATTTACACATTCTTACCATTTTTTCATCGGTCTATCTCTGGGTACGCTACCATCCACTTTACTTGAATACACTTGCTTCGTTAAACGTCCTTCATTCATTCTCTCAACATGACCAAACCGTCTCAGCAAATTTTTTTCACTCTTTGTCAATTACTGTTTCCTCTTCACCACATTTTTTGAGACAGATACGAAAAAATGGGTCACGGGAAAAAATATCCAATTACAGTTTTAGAATTCAAATATTATTACTGAGTCAAAAAATTCTTTATTTAAATTTTTTTGTTTTTGACCGAACTCTTTTTCTTATCGTTTCTCACCAAATTTTCCTTCCCTAGGGGCTGTAGCACCACGTAGTTGGTGACGAGGCTCAAGAATGAGGGACAAGGGGGTAAAACGGTCCTCGGCCTGCATGAATATGGATATGAATGATAGGATCCCTATAAACGGGCTCTAATGGGTGAAAGTCAGATCCCTATAAACGGGCTCTCCGGAGAGTGGGCGTGGATGATTGTGGCATGGTAGAAAGGAGAGAGAGTTTTTCTAACGCAGGTATTAACTGGATCCCTGGGACGAGGTTCCTCCTGTCTTGAGGGATTCAACCCCTCACTGAAGACATCGTTCTGGCGAAAAGGCACGACCGGCCTCGGGAGGAGGGTACAACGGGAGGACTTATGTAACTCCTAGTTGTGAAGACTCCTGATGCCCAGACGAGGGCTCTTGCAGTCCTCAACAACAGGTCCTTCGACCACATTGGTCAGGTCAACTCGAGGGTTGACGGTCAGGGACAGGAGGAGCCTCTTGGGACGGAGGGACATTGAGAGCAGACGTAAATGACTGCTCCCGGTCTGCAGAGGGGCATGGCTGTGAGGCACACAGGTATCCCACTAATCCGAGAACCTTGGTTAGTCAGAGATACCATAAGGGGATTAGGGGGAGGGGGGCTAGTTTTCATTACAGGGACACCAAGGCGGGTAAACCAAGGGTCTGCATTCTGGCGAAAAGAGTCAACGTAGTTTCGCTGCTAGACCTGTGTTCGAGAGATCTGATGGTGATATCCATAGATCTTAGAGGAATCGGAAAGCTAGTTATAGGATTGGCCTACTTTCCACATGACAGCGAAACTTATCCACTAGAGAAAGTACGTACACTGATAGAATGCTGCAAGGTAAGGGGTCTCCCACTATTGTTGGGGTGCGATGCTAACTCCCACTGTACATTGTGGGATAGCGTGGAAACTAACTCAAGAGAGGATGACCTAATGGAATATTTAATAACTACTCATTTAGATATTCTCAACACGGGGAATACTCCGAAGTTTTACAGCTCGGTCAGGAAAGAGGTCGTTGAAATCTCCCTTCGTACCGGTAGTTTTAGGGATAAAGTGAAAAAGTGGAGAGTTTCGGACGAACCCACTCTTTCAGATGACTATCAGATAGAGTTTGAATTGGAATCTATCGTATTCTCGGGCCCTACGTAGGCCATAAATCCAAGAAGAACGAATTGGAATTAGTATTCCTCTGAATAAAGGAGTGCACTCTCGGAGGTGCCCAAGTCAATTAGGGATGTGGACATTCTGGAGATGGCAGCCAAAGCTTCCACGGAAGCCATCAAATCTACTCATAAAAGAATTTCTCGACCCATAAGAATCCGAAAGGCAGGGGAGAGACACTGGTGGGGAGAGATGCTCGAAGAGCTACGCATGGAAACCAGACAGAGGTTCAGACGTGCCAGCATTGGCAAAAAGAAGAAACTATGGACCTCATTCACGACGATGAGGAATGAATACAAGGGTGCAATACGTAAGACCAAACAAAAAAGCTGGATCAAATTTTGAACAGACATCGAGAAAGGGGCAGAGGCGGCTAGACTGCACAAGCTGCTCTCTCGAAATCCGGATGCTATTCTCGGCACTCTAAAATTGCCCGACGCAGGATACTCAGTGTCGGACGCGGAGACCTTGACCCACTTGACCAAGGCACGTTTCTCGGATTTTATAAGGTCTGGGGAAAAGGAAACGACACCTAGAGGGCATCTAAAGTCGTCTGTGACTCAACCGGGCCCTCAACGGCGGCTAGCTCACAAGATTGTTACCCCTTCCAGGGGAGGTGGGCTCTAAAGTCTTTCTGCCCACACGAGTCTCATGGTCTAGATGGCATATACCTGGTCTTTTTACAGAAGGCTGGAGAGTCCATCATAGGGCCTCTGATGAGACTTGCTAGGGCTAGTCTGACACTGGAATGTGCCCCGACGGCATGAGGAGGCATGAGAGTAGTTTTCATTCCGAAAGAAGGAAGGATTGGTTATCCTTCACTCAAGGATTTCCGTTTCATCAGCCTTACATCTTTCCTTCTGAAAAAGGTGGAAAGACTTGTGGATAGATACATCCGCGACAAGATCTTGTTAAGTAGGCCACTACACAAGGAGCAACACGCCTACAGGTCTGATCATTCGACTGAAGCGGCCCTAAGTAGAGCAGTAAACCTAATCGAAGGACAATTGAAGCAGAAAGGCTTCGCGATTGGAACCTCTATGGACATCGAAGGAGCCTTCAACTGCACCTCTAGACAAGTGATTAGGGCCTGCCACATATTGGGCAACAGGAGCCTAACAATGGCTGAACTGTTGACTCGGAATGCCCGCAGGGGGGCGTTTTATCGCCCCTAATGTGGTGGTTGGTAGTTGATAAACTGCTTTGTCAACTCATGAGATAGGGCTACCACGCTATGAGCTACGCGGACGACATACTGGTCATCGTGCGCGGTTAGCATCTGGATGCGCTCTTCGGGGTAATGTCCTAAGTGCTTGTACCCAGGACAGTGGATACCTGGTGCAAAAAGACTGGATTATCGGTCAATCCAAGTAAGACGGATGTGGTTGTATTCACCAAACGGTACAAGTGGGAGACCACCAGTATACTGAAACTGGGTGGACAACAACTCAGAATCACTGAACGAGCTAAATACCTACGAGTCATCCTGCATAAGAAGCTGTTATAGAACGAGGACCTGGAAAAAAGTGCAAAAACCTCACAGCGACCCTTTGGCTTTGTAGAAGAGCCAAAGGGAAAAACTGGGGCCTGAAACCGGAGACACTGATGTGGATCTATGCTGCGATCCTGCGACCCAGGCTAACCTATGCGACGGTGGTCTGATGGAGCGCGGTCGAACTGTCCACTGTGAAATCTCGACTGGAAAGAATCAGGGGACTGATTCTAAGAGGCGTCACTGGTGCCTCAAAGTCGACACCCACGGTGGCATTGGAAGCACTAACAGGGTTAGAGACTTTCCATCTCACTATCAAGGCCATGGCTGCGAAGACAGCCTGCAGAATAAACATGGTAAACGGCAAAAGGGTGTCGACAGAGCTGCGGATCTCAACCGATATCGCAAGTGGGCCGACCTTGAGCATGGTCATGGACAGAAAACCTATTCGTTATGACTTCGACAAGAAATATCGTGTCAGCCTATCCACGAGAGAGGAATGAACTAACGGCGAGGCATATTTGCCTGGTACAAGAGTATGGCAATAGAAGAAATATCCGCATTTGCTCAGAGAGCAAGGCTGCTATAGTGGCTTCAAATGGAATAGCGACTACGTCGCTACTAGTATGGGAGTCCTTTGAGGCATTCAACAATCTAGCGACGGAAAACCGAGTGACTCTACTTTGGATCCCTGGACACAGAGGCATTAAAGGTAATAAGATCTCGGACAGGCTAGCAAAACTAGCAGTAAAAGAAAACTTCACTGGTCCTGAACTAGTCGTAGGCATTCCCGGTAGGTTGATCACTGTAGAAATTAACAGTTGGCTGACCGAGGAACATCAGAAGGAGTTGTATAAGGCCATTGGCTGCAGGCCGGCCAAAACGCTCATGGGTTTAAACTTGAACTTTAAACGAGCTGCGGAATTACGCAAGCCCAAGAGCGTGGCTGCGGTCCTTTCCATATGAAGAGGGCTTTGCGATCACGCATAGGCCTACAAGGAGACGCAACGGGGTTTCCCAAGCGTCAGGGACTCTTTTGGTCTCAACTCTAACAATAATAATACAAATAACATTTTTTTGAAAATTATACTCATTCAAGAGCCGCGGATATAAACGGTAACTGATTCAGATTAGAGATATAGAGAAAGAGGAAAACTAGAGAAAGAGGTTCTGGGAATTCTGTGCTATTCGGAGAAGGCTTAATGCGTAAGTTCAACTGCGCATTTGTAGTTTGTCGGTTTCGTAGTCGTTGACTCGCTGGGGACGCCACGCCGATTGTTGGATTTTTCCATGTGAAAAGTGTAGCATATTATTATCTAAATTATTATGAAAAATACCATATTTTCAAAAAATGCTTTCTAAACAATTTAAGCCAAAGTTAAAATTTTGGTTGTACCGCTGCAGCACTATGCATATAATTTCTAATTTTTTTTTCCTGTTAGGAAATAATGACGCCTAAATCTCTTGAAAAATTTGGAGATTCTCGAAATATTTCGAAATATATAACTAACTAATACTTTAAAAGTATGCATTAACATCTTTAAAACACAACATTTTACCTTATTTGTTTTGTTTATACTTGCTCCCTTTCAGGGTGCCGAGAGTCTTTATAGGAACATTACATGTTTTTTTTATTAACAATTCTTTAAAAGTACCCCCCCCCCTCTTTTTGTTTCTGTCACTGTCTCTGCCTCTCTGTCTCTTTCTCTATCTCTCTGAAAGTCAGAATATAGAGGAGTGGAAGATGAGGAGAAAAAGACACTGAGGTGAGAGTGACAGAGGCAACACTATTTTCCCTACTGCGTTGCCATCCTATAAAGGCCCTGCGTTAGCATACAAACGCAGTCCATACTAGTCGATTCGAGTCGGTCCTGGTCTTCGAACCAGTAGAATACTTACTGTATCTGGTGCGAAATGAAAATTTTAGCCAAACCATTCAAGGTGCTCTCACTCCAGACAACGATGCCCGTTATCCTCAATCCTATACCACCCCTCTCCCACTGTTAGAAGTTTACAGTTGTGATATGAATGATTTTGCTACATCATTAATAGTCGGAAAATTTCCGAAAACATGGTAGACTAAGACTTTTTCAATCGCCACACAGATGACTCACTCGTTTTTGCAGACATTTGATAAGATCTTAAAGTTCAATATCTTTTTAGAGTTAATCACATCACTGATCCGAAAGGATGGGACAACGATCAGTTTCGATTCATTTGTTTGCACACTGCCTCTTTCGAGTGATAAGGCACTTATCAACACTTACACGCACTCGAACCTTGAAATCGCGTAACTTCAAGCATTCTTTTGAATACTGAGGAAAAAGAAGAATAGCTTTTCAAAATTGGTTATGTATTTAAACTTGTATCATTTTCAGTCGCATAAAATATCTTAACCACGAAAAGTTACAACTTTAAACACCCACCTTTTCAACCTCCGCTTCTAGTAAAATACGGCAAGCAGCCTACCATTTCATTACCACCCGCCGCCTGTAGATAGAATACAACAAGCAGCGTAGATCACATTACCAGCCACCGCCTGCTGGTAAATTACAGTAAGCGGTCTTCCACCTCCTCACCACCGAACGCCTGCCGGTAAAATAAAGCAAGCGGCTTTTCACCTCCTTACTACCCACCGCTTGTTGGTAAATTACAATAAGCGTATTTCCACCTACTTACCACTCACCGCCTGCTGGTAAAATACAGCAAACTCTGTCTCTTTTTCTCCCTAATAATTAATGAATTTCGGATTTCAAGATTTATTCTGCGAACCATGGTCGAAGGAGCAATTTGGGACTAACATAAGGGGCCGTTCAAGTATTACGTCACGCTTTTTTCAGACAATCGTAACCCCCCTTCCCCTTCGTCACGCTTTTTATATAGTAAGTGTATGTAATTTTAACATGGGTGTCACACTACAGCTTACCCCCCCCCCCCCCAGGCGTGTGACGTGATAATTGAACAGCCCTTAAGTGAAAGTCTCTCCTCAAATTTTAATTGTACAAAGTCTGAAATGCAACAAGGCTGTGTCGTAGAAATATTTAAAAAGTTTGTTTTTCTCGGTGTGCCATTCTCAAACACGTTTATTTTCCATGAAGCTGCCTAAACAGAAATAAGCAGAGACAACTTGTAAGACAGGAGAAAGAGCAAATTTGTTTCTACAAAAGCTTACTTCATTTAGTTAATAGCAGTCCTGAATTTGTAATCGGAGTCGAGTGATGTTTAAAATGAATTATCTGTTAGTCAATAAAGATAGCTCTCAATTGGGTCACTCAACTTTTAGATATGTAAGATTTGCGCGTGCCTAGTATGTGCTTGAGACGTCTAACTCACACATGAGAAACTGGAAATGTTAACTATAACTGGCTTAAGCAATTAGAGTTCTTTCTAGTCAGAGCACAAATTTATTATAACTGGCTGGATAATGATGAAAGGAAGTTTAAGAAGCAAATTCCGACTATGCATGTGAAACTACAAGTGTTGTTTCGCTTGTAGGACATACAACGAATGAATTCAAGTAACTCTAATTTAATTTATGAAAATATTTTTCTGAAGTGTCCTAAGTCGGGTAATATTTACCCAAGGTCGCGAGTACCTCCCTATTTCAAGCCTATTGTAGCTCAGTTACGAACTGTATTGAAATTTTCAATCAACTAAGCCATGTCTCGGAGACTGACAGGGGCCAGACATAGAAGTCGTAGATGAAAGTTTTTCGTTTACGCTTAAAATTATCTATGGGGGTTACATGCCAAGTCCATTCGTTATTCTATGTTTTGATAAATATACCGAATGACTCCGAAAAGAAGTTATATTACCAATTATGGTTCAAGCCTTTAGGGATTATTGCAGATAGACAAATTTATTAATGCAGAACAAATAAATGCCATAGAAATAAATAATATAAACTTGTCCCTTGTCTTGAGTTGGATTTCAAGACATAAAAATAAGTCTCGCTCCCGACCAGAAGCAAGACCTAGAAAAAATCTTGAGCATGTCTTGGCTATGTCCTTATTGGGGGTAACTGGAAACTTAGCTAAGTCAAATCATATTCACTTGGTTCGAGGGGCACTATCATGCACTCAGAAATCTGTCAATGAGACAGGTAGATATGGTGGGGACTACGAGGGTGGCACGAAAGTTTGCGAAAGATTCCAAAGGAGAATGCGCCCACTTTCCGGTCGTCCTGCAATCCCTCGTAATTGCTCGCACTCGATTATACTTGGGCGCATTCTTCCACGTATAGTAAAATTGAATTTGGAAACAACTTATGCATAAATAAATTGTGCGATTTACGAAAAGGGCATTAAAATAAAGTTAATAAATCGAGTACTAAGTTTTACATACCTATACAATAAATGAACACATATGAAAATATTAAAATACAATTTTATTATTAAGACAAAGAATAAATTAATTCGAGATAATTTTCAAAGAGTATATGTTTAATGTTCCGTGTGCTTCTTTGTTTAAATAACTGAATTCATTCTAATTAATAAGAAAATGTTAACTCATGCGTTATTCCTGTAGATTTTTGGAACCTTTAAATGTTTCAAATATTAAATTTAAACGTTTTGTTTTGTCACAGGGAATCCCCATGTGGGGGATGATTTCTGGGGTAAGGGTTTCGCCGAATTGTCTCTCTTTATCCCCGAGCTACCATTCCAATTGTACGTTGGAAGTCTTGGCGATAGTGGAAGTTGTTTTTCCTGGAAGGAGTCCTATGCAAGGACATAGTTAAATGTTCGAGATGAGAAAGGAGAAAATAAGAAGTTGTTTTTTTTTTAATATAAAGGATTATGCCTATATTGTAAACAGAGAATAGAATGCGGCATGCCTGCCACTACAAATTTGTCCTTACCACTATATATAGTCGATCAGAGTGTCCGTCGCGGAGGGACTCTGAGCGAGGAACAAGCCGCTTCTTCAATTAATTGCTCTGATAATGCGGTGCTAATCTAGCGTTCCGCCAGTAATTATTTAACTTCATGGATACAGCCTCAGCGCCGCCGAAAAAAGTCACGACGAGCTACCATTGAAGAAAATAGAACAGAATACAAAATATCCTTTTAAGAAAGCATACACACAAGACTATAACTGGAATAGATTTAAATTCTTTCTCGTGAAGTGACGGAAAAAATTGTGGGCTTAGCTCAAACGATTCGACTAATTCGAGAATTTTCACTCCGCCATGTAAAGTGCCACTTAGTAATGAGTTGGAATTTAAAGGATGAAATAGAATAAGTGCGCGGCCAGATGGGTCAGCGGGAGCGAGCCGCGCTTCATGCCAGAAGAAACCACGTGACGTGGCGGAGTAAATGCTCCTCCACAAATACCACCTTCAGCTGGCCCAGAAAGAGCTGAGGCGAGGTACTGCCGTACACGACGAAGGATCGTGACTTGTGCGCCAGTTTGCCGGGCGAGACATCCTCCAGACCTTCGGAGTACTCTTACCCTACCGATACGAATTCACTGGAAATTCACTAGATATACTTAAGCTCTGTCAAGATTCTGAGATTCCTTTCTATAAGTTTCCAGGTAGCACTTTTTAAAGATCCAAGTATCCCTCATACATTTTCTGAAGGGTCATAAACTTGGTTTTGTAAATATAATCGAAATTTTCCTGAATAGCAAGGAACTATACAGAGGCCGCCTTGAAAGAATAGGCGGAGTATCACCGAGTGCGAACGATTACAAGGGGTTGCAAGTCGACCTGAAAATTGGCGCATTTTCTTTGGAATCTTTCGCAGATTTTCGTTTCGTCCTCGTATTTCCCAGAATCTCTACCAATCTCATTGACAGATTTCTCAGTGCTTAATAGATTCTCGAACCGAGTGAACATAATTAGACATAGCTAAGTCTTCAGCTACTCCCTATAAGGTGAAACATCAAATTTTATTTTTGCTACCTGCAATTTTGATTTTTTATTGATAATAATCAATTTTTGTTACAAAATAAATGTTTACATTTATTTTTTGATAAATTTCCGAGTCTAGCCTCTAACTTGATAAGTATGAGTCGTAAATTGGCATGCACGGCAGAAAAGAAACTCTCTTTTTACACATTTTTGGTGATACGTTCATTGTAAATCAAGGCGAAGTGTACATAAATCGCTTCTTTTTATTATAATTTCTTAATTGAATTTTTTCGCATACAATTGGATGCTTTTCTTTTATTATTTATGTCTACTGTCTTTTTATACAAGTGGAAACTGCTCCATATCCTATGGTTTTTAGTCTTCTTAATTAATCTTCTCTTTACATAAATGTCAAATATCCCAAGACTTATGCTATTTGCCTCTTCAATCGATCTCTTTTTCACATAATTGGAAAATATTCCAAACTCTATGCGGTTTTGTCTCATGATTGAATCTCCTTTTACGAAAATGAAAAATATTTCAAGTCGTATGCTATTCGTCCCTTTTACCAATTATTAAGTTTTCGCTATTTACCTTCTATCTCTTACGTAAGCCCTCCGGGCATTAATTCTAGCTTCGAGATTTTCTATTTAAATTTATTCGTTGATTACAATTTCTTATTGAACGATTTACGTTTTCATGTAAGTACAATATACAAATGAAATTAATTTCTAAGTCAATCTGATAAAATAATTCCAATTTCTGAAAAAGTCATGATTCGCTCATAAGGCAAAACATTTCTATGAGTGGAGATATCCCTGCTTTTCTTTTGTGCAGGGCCTCGTTCGCTAAGGAGAACTATTTGAATACTGCTTAGGCAGGATATTTAAAAACGGCATAAAATGCCTGCGCTCGTTGAATTGCCCTTGGTTGGGATACTCAGTTGTGTAGGAAAACTGTGTGGATCTCTCTTTCACTTCGAAAGAGAAGCTCGCTTCAGTTCCTAGGTTGGAGAATTTTCCACACGGCAAAGATTCAGAGTGTTAGGAATACAGGAGAGATTTCGCTCCTAACCCCTGAAGCTCGTGATTTTAGCGTTTGTGCCCAGAGATGAAGACTTCACCCTTGACACGGCTGCTGGTCCTCCGACCTACACGGCTAATCACTCAGCCGCCGACACTCTCTAAGAGCTTGCGCTCGGGCTTTTTGTGCCGCTCGGCGCGAGCTTTCTTCTCTAGTCGCGAGTGTGCGCCTTGTGTTGTCCCTGTAGGCTGTTGCTTTCACGAGCTGACTACTCTTACCTTTTACCAGTTTTCAAATATGAGGGGACTTGCGTAACTTGTATGTCACAAGGGACATAGCCAGGACATGCTCAAGACATTTTTTAAGTCTCGCTCCTGGCCGGGACTAAGATTTGTTTTTATGTCTTGAAGTTCAACTGAAGACAGGGGCCACATTATCCCAAGGATCTCACGGCTTCCGAAGGTCATCAGTAATCCGTTTTATACTTTACAGATTGTTTAAATTATTTATCTTCATGACATTCATTAGTTGTGCATCAATAAATTTGTTTATCTGCAATAAATGAGTTCTTTGGATGGCGAATCTCAAAATTTTGTTCATTTTTTCCTATCTTTTGAAGTTCATTAGATACTTACAGAAAATGACATTCTTTATCTTTTTATGAAAAATTTTTTAATTGCAAATTTCTACTGCAGAATTACAAATTTTTTGGGCTGTAAAATTGTAACCATTAGCAGATGTCAATTGTTTAGGCCCAGACTCTCCAGCAATTTCCTGGAAATAATCGGCCCTCTTTTACTCCAACTAGATAGAAGTCTAATTGCTTGAGCCAGTTATAATTAACATTTTCATTCTCTAATGTGTGAGTTAAACGTTTCATGTACATACTAGGCACGCGAGAATCTTCAATATCTAATACTTGAGCGACCCAATTGGAAGCTATCCTTATTGATTGACAAGACATTTATTATAACCCTAACTCCACTCTGATTACAAAATCAGGACTGTCATTAACTAAACGAAGTAAGCTTTTGTAGAAACGAACTTGCGCTTTCTGCAGTCTTACGAGTTGTCATAACCCCCAGATGTGATCAGCATATAATAACGTGCTATAAGGAAGTCTAATAAGGAAGTCACGCATTTTTTTAATCGATTGCCATGCATCACATTTTGATTCAAGAATAATTTTTGTAGCTGATGCAGAGGCCAAGTTGGCTTTACTTATTGCTGCTTAGACAGCTTCATTGAAAATTAATGTGTCTGAGAATGGCACACCGAGATAGAACGAATTTGTTCACTATTTCTACAGGACTGCCTTGTTACATTTCATGATTTATAAAATTAGAACTTGAGAACAGACTCTCCCTATTGTTAAACCCCAATCGCTCCTTCGACCATGGTTCAAAGGATGAATCGTAAAATCCGACAGACACTTATTACTAGGGTCTTTAAATCCTTGAAGGATCCACAGAATAAGCTTCCGTCTAATTAGAAATAAAGTGAGATATTATGTGTCATGGAATGTATCTATAATGTAACCAAATTTTTGGAAAAACACTTTTAATAGTTGTATTTAAAAGCACGTTATCACTTTGGAATAAGCATTGACACTGAGTATTGGTAGCACTTGCCGCCACATTTTTCACTAGAGAAGACTAACTAAGCGACGCATGAACGTTCGACAAGCAGCTGAAACCATGAACCAATTCCCTGACCGAGACCCAAAGACGATCAACCTGCTCCTAGCGAGCATCTAAGACCAAGTGAATATTCGGTAATTCGTTTTTCCAATTGAACTTGCTTCCCGGCATCATCCGATCATACGCTCACTTGACCCACGCAACAGGCATCCCCCAAGAAAGTTTCCATCCAATTAAAAATGGAGTAAGATACTATGAATCTTGAAGCGTACTTTTAATGTTACTAAATTTTAGGAAAAACACTTTTAATAGGTAGATTTAAAAGCACGTTTTTACTTCCAAATAAGCACTTACACTGAGAATTATTAGCTCTTACCACATCTTTTACTAGAGAAGACTAACAAAGCGACGCTATGTACGTTCGACAAACGTCTAAGACCATGAGCAAATTCCCTGACCCAGACCCGAGAGATTAGCGACTTACTCTTATCGAGCAGCTAAGACCAAGTGAATATTCGGTAATTCGTTTTTCAAATTGAACTAGCTTCCCGGCATCGTCCGATCATACGATCACTCGACTCATGCAAATGGTATCCCCACTCCTGCGTTGGCGCGAATTTTCCTTTTCTCTGCCTTCTTGATTGTAATTACCTTTCGAGTGACTTTCTAACGGGTATCATATTAAATATTTATCTCTTCAACTTATGAAAATGTTTTTTTTTCTGCTCATGCATGAGCCTTTCTTATTATGAATAGGATTATCCTATACGTTACACCCTTTAAAGTTAATATCCAATAATTTCACACCTAACCTACCCCTTTTGAGAACAACCATTTTTGTTTCAATCTTTTTTACTGTAAATTCATTAAAGAGCAAATATTCACTAAGGGCTGCCAGTTTTTAGATAGGTTGATTTTCGTATCAGCAAAAATGACTACGTCATCCGCATACATGATTATAATAACCTTTTTAGATTCTAAGATCCTTATTCCTTAACCCGAGAAGACCACACTCTGGTCTGGTGGACCGACGCCAGATCATATGAATTCTTCATTATTTTAATGAATTTTGAACTTGCGCCCACGTTGTGAAGTTCATGCTAAACCAGAGAGTGATTCACAGACGGAAAGACCATTCTTAAGTCAACAAAAAGGGCATAGGGATACCTTTGCTTCTTTTGAATGATATTCTGGACTAACGTACTTAAAATAAATATATCATATGTGCATTCACTCTTTCTACGAAAACCGGCCTGAGATTCTGGGATTACTTTATATTCGTCCTTCCACTGTTCTAATCTCGTATAGAGAGTTTGTGTAAACATTTTTGGTAAAGAATTTAATGGAGCTATCAAACGACAATTATTAGTATTGCAAGGGTCTTTTTTTCAAGCATGAACATTAAAGATTCCGCCCAGCCAATTGGAGCTGCCTTATCATACAATATTTTACTAAACAAGGAATCGAAATGATGGATCCATTTATTCAGTAATGCTTTGTAAAAATTGTAGGTTATATTATCAGGACCAGGGGCTTTATCTGAATTTGCATTTTTGATAGCTCTTTTAACTTCCTGAAACGATATATCTTTATCTATAGAGGGTGTCTGGCATCAATTAAAATCGTGAGATCTATGGTGCGTGGAGGTAAATTCACAATAAAATAACTTATCTAGCTGGTAATGTGTAATAAAGATGTAAACTGTAAAGGATCTTTTTGAGTGTTGATATGTTTTCAGAAGGTTTTACTATCTTTGACATTTTCAAAAGCAGTCAGAGTACTCTTATCAATTTCAAATTTTCATGATGATCAAGCTAGTGTATTTTTTTTCCAATAAGAATCTCTAACTTCTTATTTTCAACAGAGCTCGTATCTTTAGCCGTCTTCAATAGACTCGATATAGCAGACTTGGTTTTTTAATATTTTTTTATCAAATCACGGCTTGCTTATATAGGTGTACGAGATTTTGTATTTATAATATCGTATTCATTTGCGCAAGCTTGGATAGTTTTCATTAAGTTATTATATAGACTAAAAGCATGTGAATCTATAACATTAAATAGAAAATTAGGTGAACGGTACATGGCCTCAGGTAATTCAAAATATTTTTCTTTTTTCCGAACAAAATATGTTATTGGTGAACACAAATGCTCCTTGGTACGAATACAAGGGTTTGAATCTAAGAATAATAAGACTATAATCGGAAAGTGATCGGACATAGTTATAGTCAACTATATAGGGTGGTCTAAAAATTTACGTTTTGGAATTTTCGACCGGCGAGTTCGCCAAATCGTTCTCCCAAGAAAACAAATGAATCCGTCTTTTTACATTCTCATCAGAGAATGTATTAGATTTGTGTAAAATTTGACCCCCCTCCCGTTTTTGCCGAATGTCCACATTTTGAGACCCCCT
>JAUMHM010000051.1:902087-922638 GCA_032362435.1 Melikaiella ostensackeni | reverse complement strand
CCCCCCCCCCCCCCCCCCCCCCCCCCCCCCCCCCCCCCCCCCCCCCCCCCGCCAAAGTTCACACAAATCTAATACCTTCTCTCATGGGAATGTAAAAAGCTATACTTTTTTCTAGTCTGATTAATTAATGCTTTTTCTAGAATAATGAAAGTTATTGTTAGAATCTAGTGAGTGAGAGTAATTTCGCAAAAAACGTGGATGTTTCATTCCAAAACAATTAAATATGAAGTGACTATCATGTAAATAATTCTTTTATGTAGTTTTTATAAGATAGTAAAATGCAATATATAATTGGAGAAATCAATATTTACAGATGTTTTATTAAGTAATGTAACATTATTGTGCTAGTGATAAATGACAGTTTGAATTATTACAGATTGATTATATAAATATGTAACCATTTATCCACTGTAAGAAACAAAAACGTATCGCACGAAAATCTCACACTCAACGCACTCCAAGCGCGGTTCTCGCGTGCCGTAAATAACGCAAATATTCACGAAAATATTGCTCGAATCAATACGGGATTTCCATTGAAAATTTCTTTAATTCTTCCTGAAACAATCTGTCAGTCCAAATTGTTCAGAATCGAAATTTCCCTCGTCACTTTCACCGCTAGAACGCTAGGAAACGCAATTCTCGTACGGACGACGATTTACCAATAAAAATTATTTGATAAATAATTTTTTTCGTTTGCGCCTCTTGCCCATTGGCATCGGCATCTTAAATTTTGCTTTGGATTAAATTTTCAGCTTATTTCCTTTCCAATTGCCCGAGGTTTGGCGAGTTGAAGTTAAAAAACGTATTGATTTTCAACACTAAAAAAAATGACATTTTAATTTTTATTTCGTAGAGTACGAACCCTGTAAAAAATGATAACTGTAAACTCAATCTCATTTACTGAGATGTAGCGCAATATATTTTTTGATTTCCAAAATTATGAGTTTCTTTTTTTTTCTGTGACGTCACGCGCTTGGACAATACTTTTCAGCGTTTTCGTGCGCAAGTGACGTTATTGCATCCGTCGTCTCAATTTTACAATAATTAGACTTTAAAATTCAACAATTGAAAATTGGAAGTGTTTAAACTGTAAGACTTCTCACTTGGAGACCTGATTGAATAAGTTCTACTAAAACTAAGATTTAAGAAAATTCCCGACCAGAAAATAAATCTACTGTCATTTCCCGGCTTTCCCAGTCTCAACCAAATTGCAGCTCATTTCAGCTCACAAAAATTAACTCTAAGGCATTGTGAATTGAAATTTTTTAAAAATTATAGTTCAACTGAAAAAAGGTGAAAAGGTGACGAAATTCTGAAATAGGTGAAACAGGTGACAAGTTTTTAAATAGGTGACACTCTGTAATGACCGTTACTTACATTCATGCAACCGTTTTCTAGGCCTATAAATAATTGTCTGGTCTCTGAACAATAATCCATCGCTGTGGCTCCTGCCGTCAAATATTGACAGACACTTGGCAAGTATTGGCCGGAATCGCGTTTCAACCATACTTTGACAGTTCTATAAAATCAAGGGAATTATGCAATTTGAGTTATGACAGTAAATTTTATAATTACAGAACAGCGAAATCTGTTAAACGATTTTCAACTAAATGTCTTTCAAAGTTGAAAAATGTTTAATTAAAGAATTTTCAATAGCAAGTCCATGCTTAATTTTATACTGAAACTGAAAGCCTCTCAAAATTAAAGAATTTAAAATTAAACAATAAGAGAAGATGAAACATTAAATAAATAATCATTTACAATTCAAATTACTGACTCCAAAATTACAAAAGAATCAAAACAAAAATCCTGTGGATTATATAAAAAGTTTCGTTCGAAGGCTTAGCATTTTTTGAACATGGCGAAATAGGGGAAACTAAGTGTATATTCTGTAAGAGTTTTTATGTAACAGTTACAGAACAAAAGTGTAAAGAACCTACTGTAATCTGTTACATCCATTCCCATTGAGTTCTCTGGGTGTCACGTTACTATAAATATAAGGAATTCCTTAAAACATAAGGAATACAATTTTGAAAAAAATAAATAACTGGAAATTTTTTGTCCTTTGGCTACGTTTTGTTGAAATAGTAGTAGAATTTTCCTGATACGCGATTATTATTAAAAATACTAAGTGAAAATTATAGTATATACATGTGCAAAATTTTCCTCCAGTAGCTACTGTCACATGGCAATGTTCTCTAACTATTTCATAACAGTTACAAAATTGATATTGTGATATAGTAACGCTCTAAGAGAACTGTTACATATGTCACAAAACGTGTAGTCCTAGTACTTACATGTTTATTTCTATTCTGTAACAGTTACATAATTGACCTATATCCATGTATGCTCGTCTATTCCTTAATTTGGTATCATAAAATGTCGGTAGAAATTAAGCATTAAAAAAAGACAGTTTGAAGAATGAAGTAAATTGTCTGAATAAATTGCCTCATTTTAGCCAAAAGAAATGCATTTGTTGAAGAATTATCTCCCAGAATTCATTACGGTGCCGAGGGATCAGATCTGCATATAAACTGCATACCACCTACTCTAGATTTGCACGTCGAACTTGATCATTATTATCGCGGAAATTGTGCGGTAAGTCCTATTTGAATAACGTTTTATAATATGTATAATTCATGATATTTATTGTAATAAAAATGATTTTGCATTAACATTTTTTGTAAATAGAAAAGATCAACGGGACTCGAATCTTAAACTCTTGTCTCATGAATTCTCGATATTTCTACTAGCCAAAAATTAAATAATTTATCCAATATTAAAAATTTTTCTAAAAAATGTTATTCCTTCCTAATTTTCCAACTAAATTCCTAATTATAATTTAAAAATGTATTTATCTATTGTAGGTGCTGACGTCCGACAAAAGTGGTATGTTTAATCCCACGTATGGATTCGAATTGACAAATTCTACGGCTTTAAAAAATGACGGTCTGCAAGATTACAAAAGAATCAATAAAAATGGACGACAAGACCTTTGGCATTTATATAAAATTAACAGTAAGTATGGATAAATTTAGTAAATTAAAACTTGATAAGGATTTGGCACTAGAGAATCGAGTCTCTAATGCAATGGTCTTACAAAGCGACTATATCGCCCACTGGGAAATCAATAAGTTATACATGATCTTAATTTTTTTAAATTCTTTCAAATTAAACTATTTATTTCAATTTTTTTATCTATAGAACCGATCTAGCCTTGTGGTTAGTTCTCTACAAATGGATTCGAATAAACTGCTGATTCAGAGTCAAATAACAAAAACCTATGTCGAGGATTTTGACGAAGGGTATTATAAGATGTTTGTTAATGAATTATGATACAGATATAACAAAATCTGACGAGACTTACATACAAATTTGTGGTTAGTAAACCGTTTTATTTAATGTACATAATTATACTTTTGGTTATGCCATTGGCTTAGTGAATCTTTGATCTTTTTTGTCATTTAGAGCATATACACAATTTTCACTTTTACTATAAACTGCTATAAACTTATTTTAAATACTTGAATGTTAACGATTTACAAAGGTTATGTGCCGTGCTAGGTTACCTACAGCCGATCAGAGTTAATAAAACATTAAACGTCCTTCGTATCGACGGTCCGAATATCCTTACCGATTGTACAGTTTACCCAAATTTATTCATATCTAATTTTCTTTACCCTACATATATCACTTGACCCTAAAAGGGATGGGGAGGTGGGGTCAGAAAACATATCACGGAGATCACTTAGAGAGCGTGAAAGGGTTTTTTAAGACGATAACTTAATGCTTTTAAATTATAAATTTAAATAACAGGATAGGTGTGCTTAAGTAACAGATTAAAAAATCTTTTAAGGTTCTTTGTCATTTTATGTAAATTTACGTCATTTTAAGAAAAGTCACGTGTTAATGGAGCGGGCTGAGTACTCAGTAAAAATATCGCAGTCACGTGGGGGGATGTCGACAATTAGCTGATTACGTGATTTAACCTTTCGATTACACCCTGGTCAACATGTATGTAGTCGAAAGTTTATGTACGCTCCCTATTTGAGCTACAATTCTCTTGTAGCATTCTTTTTTTATTTTACCATGTTTAACACCTCTCGATGTGAATTAAATGACTTTTAGATTAAAGTATGTACACTTCATTTTGCGAAATTTCACGGCACTGTTCTTTGGATTATCACGTTCTCTAATTCTTTAATGTAATCAAGATGTTTCGATAAGCATTCTGCGCGATTTTTCAGCCAATTCTTAAACTTCATGAGGCCGTCAAAAGCCTCTCGCGACGTTACTTCAATCGGTTCAGGATATTCAAAGAAAGTTTCGCTTTTTTCGATTTCAGTTAAAATTTCAGGCTCGCATTTAACATTTGTGATAGAGTTTATAGCACCACTGTCTGGTAATGACTCCCAACAGCAATTTTCTGACGACGTTACGTATTTCCATCGGTTCAGGATTTTCAAAGGAAATTTCGCTTTTTTCGATTTCAGTTACAACTTCACACTCGCATTTAACATTTGTGACAAAGTTTACAACACCACTGTCTGGTAATGACTCCCAACTGCAATCGTTATCCTTGTGATCATTTTCAAACCATTTTAGGAGAAATTCTCTTGACTTTTCTATTGAATACTCTTCGCCTCGGCAAACGTTCAGAAACTATATCGCAAATTTCGGAAGGAAAACTTAGCAAATCATTTGGGGATTCCAGTTCTTTGACAACTGCATCAACGTTGATAGAGGATCCTGAATGTTGACGGAAGCTGGAACATTATTGAGAACAAAGGAGTCGCCTAAGAGCAGTGTCCATGCTTTCTGAAAAGTAGATAGTTATTAGATTGCTCAGACATCGCGGATTTTTAGATTTTCCAATTATCAACAGTGGAATTTGATGACGTCCAGTTGCGTTGGCACAGAATAAAGCTGTCACACGATCTTTGCATTCTTTGCTTCCCGAAGCTTCTAGTTCTAAACGTAGAGCAAGAGTGCACGCCGTCAATTGTCACCATAAAATTCCTGATTCGTCTGCATTGTAAATGTTGTCTATATTCAAATTTTCGGATTCGGGTTTTGCCTTAAAATTTTTCGAAATTCTGCAGCACCTGAAGGATCGCTGGACAATTTCTCCCCTTTCAGTTGAATACCGTACCGCTTCTTGAAACGCCGAAGCCAGCCGCTGCTTGCCTGTAAAAATAACACTTTTTCGAAAAGTTCTTAGTATATCAGGACGTTTAAAATTGGCACCTTAAAAATATTCGTAACATATTGTTAATTGAGTACATATATAATTAAATTTAAGAATAATTTTAGTATATGTGACCGTTTCGCGAAGAAAGGGACCTAACGCCACGGAGCTACATTTCACAGAAGGAGCGACTGAAGAGGCGGTCCAACGCAGGAACTCAGTAAGAGGGCCTCACTTTGCAGTTTGATAATAATTTGAATTTTGAAGATAAAACAATAATTTTTTTTATTATGAAAGAGCAAATAAGAAACTATCGATTGGTGCGAAAAACTAAAAATCAATTTTTTGGGCGGTAGGTCTCTTTCTTCTCGGACGGTCACATATAGATCTTAATGAACGTTATAGTATTTGAAAAGGGTTTAAAAGCCCAAACATAATATCAAAAAAAAAGTTCTAATTGATGAACAATATTTATTCAATTTGTTTGAATCAAGTGTAAACTAAATATTAAGCTGAAATGAGGAACAAATTTTGCTGTTACACGTTAGAGTATTCTTTTTCATGCTTACTTTAAACGTTTGAGGACCGTTGAGCTTCCTGTTTAGGATTTGCGATTTCTCTTGAATAATCGGCCCGGATATTGGATCACCTCTCTCTCATTTGCTTAAACCATTCTATCATAGCACTTTCCAAAACTATATTATCACATGTTCTGGACGATTTCTTATTCTGGTATTCATAATTTTTACTCTTCTTGTTCAAATCATATTCGGCAGCTACCATTCTCTTGTACGTCCTATCACAGATACCATATTTCTGTAAAATAAACTCTTTCGAGGTACCTGCTTTCACTTTTTCTATTATTTCAGATATTTCTTTGAAGGATAAACGCTGCTTCTTGTTTTCCTGCGACATTTCTATAACTCATAACCTCAACACTGAAAGCGAATGAAGCAAAGTGCGGGCCGTGCGAACTGACGAAATTATGCGCTTGTGATACTGCCCGCTTTGTTAGTACGGTACTGGACGAGTTTGCTGTGTTTTATAGTGCCGCTCTCTGTATCCCTTGGACCTCTGATCCACGAACGAATTTTTCGGAAAGACACATTGCGGACTGACTCTTTACGGACTTTCAGTGTACTATAATTTAATATGATGTCCTAGATACGGCAAGGGATTAGTTACACCACATATCGGTAGTTAGCGCGGCAGGCAAGTTTGTGTTTTGCATATATATAGTTTCTAGTTCCACGACACACTTGTAGATGGCCGACAGGCAAGTTTGTGGTCGGTCGCGACAAGTCGTAGTGCGTTTGAAATACGAATTATTAATAATCAAATTTTACTTGATAAGTTAATTAAAAAATTATTTGAATTAAGTAGAAATTGTCTTGAACGGATCTCGAAATGAATTCGAAAATTAAATTACGTGATATTTTTCTAAATATATGTATATTTACGTAGTCGGCCGAAGATACGAAATTGTTGGAAATCGAAAATGGCAAATACTAAAAAGTTGATACAAAAAAACTGTAATGACTTGTTGAAATCAAAATTAGTCCTAAGGTGTCGCAATGAGGTCAAAAATTTCGAATTCTCACAAATAAAATATTTTTTCCCATTTGCCCTAAAATTATGGTAATTTTTGATCAAGTTTGGTTTTTTTGAAATAAGCAAACATGACATTTTTCAAGATTCAGATAATTTTTATTCAAATTAAAAAATATATATACTTTTATGTATGGCATCTCGTCAGTTGCATTGGAAAAGGAAGCCATAATTTTCTTATAGAACTGGAAAAAATTTCTTTTGACATGCTACATTTGTTAAAAATTTGTTAATTTAGTGGCATATGAGTCTCTTTAACAGTAGTGAAGCCTAAGAAGCATTTTTCGAAAATTACGACTTGCTTCTCCAGCGTTACTATAAGGACACATGTCACAAATATAAAAAATTGCTTTTAGTTTGAATAAAAAGTAACTGAAGCTTAGAAAATTTCAATTTAGCTCATTTTCAAAAAATTCTAACTTGAACAACTATATATTTTTGTAATACGTATTTTTTTTATTAGTATTTATAACTGAAAACTGTACATAAAGAAGTGCCATAATTTTGGTATACATAGGTAAAATGTTTAATTTGTTGAAATAAAACATTTTTGACCTTATTTCGACACCCTAGGCCCTACTTTCAACAACTTTAATTTTGTATTTTTGTTCTTTTGAAGGTCTGAGCTAGTTAAATTATTTTTAACCGAAATTTTGAAGAATATTGATAAATGCATCCCTAGAAATATAAAGAATTATTATTATTTGTCTCTGGATAAATGAAAGACTTATTTAGAAATTATAATTATTAACATTTCAATAAATATATAGGTACCTAGAAATATAAGTTTCCATAGTTTTTTTTATTTACTTTCATTTAATTATTTTGTTTTTATTAACTATTTAAAAAAACAGAATGGGTTTCATAAAAATTGGTGTTTACGCATAATTTACTCATTTTTTCAAAAAGTTCATACTACTTTCCAAATAAAATGTTCAATTTTGGGTAAAAAAAACTGAATAATCAATTGTATTCGAAATTGATTTTTCATGAATGGTGCAAATCATTTACATTGAGAAATGAAACCTCAATTTTTTGGAAAGAATTTGAATACCAATAAAGGAGACCACGTGGGAAATTTAAATGCCAGACGGCGGCGTAACGTGGGCATGTTCAAATTTTCATTTGTTTCGAAGCACAGAACCATGAGCAGAAATGGCTTTTTGACCTCGTGGCGTCCTTAAGGTAAATAGCGAGCGAATTTTGCACAATTTCGACCAATTCTTATTGCAATTTTAAGTTTTCGCGACTTATTTGTGGCTATATTATTTTTTTTCCTGTATTATTTGCCTTAATTAAAATGGCAGAATCAAAGCCAAATGCTATGAATTGTTATGGGTGTAGAGTGAATAAATAATAAGTCACAATTTATTTCTTCATTCCTGTTTTTGTTCACACCTTATAAATATAAATAACACCTTTTATTTAAACTTTTCGAAAATTGTTTTGGAAATTTTCTGAAAATGATTCGTGGATGATTTGGGAGTAGTTTTTAAAAGTTGGTTTCTAACACACACACACACACAAGGGATCAGCTGGCCTTCCACGTCCACGTCGTTGATCCTGGGTAACGCCGAGAGGAGGTCAAAACGTGTATGTTCTATTTGTATACATTAGCGAAATGTTTTGGAACTTGAGACAAAAAAACAAAGACTTTAATGGATTTTCTTTATAGATTTTCCCAGAGATTTGTCGATTTTCCCAAAACTTAGAATTAAATGACAGTTTCAAGGTCTAAAAAAAATATACGCTTTTTTAAACGATTTTTCCTGGGTTTTTCCGAATTTCCGTCGATTTTCCGACTTTTCCATACCTCTCTTTCAAGTGACAGATTCCAAGGTCCGAAAAAAAATTTTTTTCCAACAATCTAAGCTGTTCAAAACTTGTGTGCACGCTCACTTTTACTTTCAGCTCAATCTACCCACACGCGCAAAATCATTGAAAATCTGGAACTTGGAGGTCCCATAACTCCGAAACTACTCATAGGATCTTTATGTGCCCATGGAGACTTTTGTTCGGGGTGACGAGAACTTCATTTTCCCAAAAATTCAGCCAATTTATTTATGGAACAAGAACTATTAACAATTAGCGACTTCGGGTTGTCGTAGGAACCATCTTTAGTGCCTAGTCTACACGTGTATGAGTTTTCAAGTCGATCTGTGCAATGGTGTGGCCGGCTTCGAGCCTCAGCGTAGAAATTTGAGTTTTATATATTGTTGAGGCTTAACGAATGTTTTACAGACGCCGAGTTCCTTTTTTTCTGTGTGAAACGTGTATCCTTTAGAATTACCTCTTCACGAACTGAAACCGTTTTATTTCCTCATAAAAGTAACAACGGTCAGGCAGATGTTTGCCGATTTCAAGCAGCTTTACTTTTTCTTCAAACTATCGTTTATGACTTCAAGAAACGGATGCTCAAATTTACTGTAGGTTTTACCCAAATGGTCGCCCCTGAACTTTTCTATACCACCCCTGCTAGACCCTTGCTAATCCTCAACCCTCTAGCCTGTCGCACTTTCATAATTTCAAGACGAACATATTTGTCATCGACTAGTACGTCACTAGCACCCCCACTTCAATTTTTCTTCGATCCCACCCTTGAACACCGATTTTTGTACTTCAATAGTCAGTCGACTTTGAAGTTTCCTAAGCTCACATCCCTTTTTTCTCTGAACGGCTACAAATTTGTAAAATCACTCGCGAACCATCACTGCACTATCACCAACATTGCATCATTTGCTATTCAAATATACACGATTTTTATTTTAATCGATTTAACTATTTTATTTACGAGATCCTTGTTCCTAAACGTTCCAAGAAGTAATCACTAACGCCAGCTAACGCATAAGCTTGTCCTGTGTCGTGATCTGTAGCGCAACATATGGTTCTTCGAGCTGGATTGTAAGTTTAACAAAAAGGATTCACATCCATCATCAACAAACGAACCTGTGGATATTTCTTATTCGTGAATAAAAATATTAAATCGCGAGTGATTTAAATAACGAATATCGAAAACGAATAACAAAAACAAGTATCGAAAGCGAATATAGCGAACAATTATAAATGAACATCAACGAAACGAGATCGGACCATCATTAGTAAAGTGATTGACAAATATCGAATTTATATGAAATTGTGAACGTAATCGAAAAGTGTGATACTCAAGTGAGAGTGAATCAATTCTTAAGTGAATTGTCCAACAAAAACGAAACTGTGAAGTGTCATCAAGTCCCATGCGAGTGTAAATCGTGCACTGACTCATACAACAAACCAGCAACAGAGATCCTGCAACATCACATTAAGAGGATGAAGTCAGAATCATCGAAAATCCAAAATTGAATGGAACGTCCCTGGATGCCATTGAATTGAAACATCTCAGCTGCACAGCTTTCTTCAGCTGGCAACGGAAGCAGCTGATCCCAAGTCAATTAACGCAAATGTAAGTCTTTAATGCTCGTAATCTGGATCATAATTTCCATGTACAAATTTTCATGTCGATCTGTGCGACAGTGTGGCCGGTTTCGAGACTCAATGGTAGAAATTTGTGTTTTATACATTAGATAGTAGATATATACATAGACATACAGTCAATGCTATTTCGCATTATTTATCAAACTAGAATTATTAACAATTAGCGCCTGGGTTTGCCGTAGGAACCATCCTTTGTGTCTAGTCTACACGTGTATAAATTCTCATGTCGATCTGTGCAACAGTGTGGCCGGTTTCAAGCGATACCATGAGCCCCCTCCTCTTTTGCATCACACTTCTGCCACTATCTTTCGCACTACGCAATTCTCCTGGACACCTCTGCGGCAAAACCAATCATCGCGAGCATAAGGTTACTCATATATTTTATATGGATTACCTAAAGATCTATGCCAAAGGCAAAAGCCAACTTCAAAGTGCTCTAGATGTTGTCGAGGGGTACACAAAAGAGATTGGTATGGACTTTGGACTGGACAAGTGTGCGAAAATTCATCTGATGCGAGGACGAATTAATGGCGTTCCTGGGGACCCTGAGCTCGTAGATACCAATGTTATTAGACACCTGGACATTGGAGAGACCTATCCGTACCTAGGCGTGCCTCTCGTGTATAAATTTCCAAGTCGATCTGTGCAACGGTGTGGCCGGTTTCGAGTCTCAACGGTACAAATTTGAATTTCATATATTAGATTGCATTCTTATACATAACGTTTCAATTTCGCTTTCTTCTGTAGAGAAAAAAAATCTTGGTAAAATATGTAATTTTGACGGTCTATTATGTTTTTATTTTGCTTTTTTTTCTCGGATGAACCCGGTATCCCATTACTAGCCACGGTCTAGGTTATGTACCTGATGAGTTGAAGATGACAAGAATTCAATACAAAGTTTGAAACCTCTTGCGATGATGTTATAGTAGGTACAAAATTAGGTGTATGGTGTAGTTTGAAGTTTTTCGTTTACCGCTGTTGTCCTATGTTATCCTGTGCCATCCCTATCCTGATGTACTCTTTGGGCTCATCAAATGCTCGGACACCGTCCTTGAAAGGATGAACAGTACCATCCGCGTTGAAATGACTAAGCACCGAATGCACCACAGTAATTCGGCAATTGAACGGGCAGTTCTTCCACGACATAAAAGGGGTCGAGGCGTTGTGGATGTCATGAAACTGTGTATATCACAAGTTATACAGTTGCGAGACTATTTTAACAGCAAGCGAGATGTTGCGCTTCACAACACCATCTGTGAAGCAGATCTCGATTACACAGCCTTGAACTTGTCCTCAGAGGAAGCCCTGAATATCAGAGCAGAAACCGTAGAGGGCTTAGGAACGCAATCGCATCCAATATTTGCCTGAAAAAGGGCGACCTGTTTCCAGAAACGGAGAGACTCGTGATAGAGCACTAGAAACTATTGCAAACATGTGTTACATCAAGACGTGGTTGATGAGTGCCGATTGTGTGGAGATACCAACGGATCCATCGAGCACATTATTGGTGGTTGTCGCGTAATGGCTTAGAGAGAGTACACGCACAGACGTAATGATGTAGCGGGCATTATACATCAACAACTCACCCTAAACCTAGAACTCTCAACAGAATGGATGCCATTCTATAGATACATTCCATTTCCCGTTCTAGAAAATAAAGACTATATCTGGCACTGGGATGTTTCTATCCAGATGGATTATTATGTCCAAGCCAATCGACCCGACATTGTCATGCATGACAAATAAGGTGGGAAAGTCTATATCATCGACATTGCTTGTCCACTTAACCGGAACTTTCAGGCAACTTATACAACCAAGATCCATAAGCATGGCAATTTAAGGCAAGAAGTAAAGCCAATATGGAGGAATGTGAAACATTCATCTATTCGTCCTATTGTTATATCAGCGACAGGCAATGTGCACGCAAGATGCACTGAACATCTCAAACATCTAGGAGTCAGTAGGATATTGGCAGCAGCACAAAAAGCGGTCTTTTTTAACACCTGTCGCCCTGTAAGGAACTTCCTAGACCATCAGGAAATAGGCGACTGAAATTCTATGAAGTAACAGAAGGTAGGTCTGAAAAAGCTTCAAGAAGTCTAGCATTATTATTATTATTATTATTATGTTTTTTTTGTTTCTTCCTCGGGTAAACCCGGTATCCCATCATCAGCCATGGACCAAGTCAAGTGCCTGATGAGTTAAAGATGTTGAGAATTCAATACGATGTTTGAAACCTCTTGCGATGATGATGTAGTAGGCACAAAATTAGGTGTATGGTATAGTTTAGAGTTTTCCGTTTACCGCTGTTGTCCTTATGCTGCGGTCGAAAATGTTGAAGGTGATAATTATCACCTCTGGATGCTTTTTTAGAGCTACCATCTGTTAGTCCATAGGATTTCTGTCGCCTACTCCCTGGTGGTCTAGGAAGTTTCTTACAATGCGACAGGTGTTAAATAAAATCGCTTTTTGAGATGCTGCCAGTATCTTACTGACTTCTAGATGTTCGAGGTGCTCAGTGTTGGCTCGGATATAATGATCCGTCTGGATAGTAACATCCCAGTACAGGATATGGTCTTCGTTTTCTAAAACAGGCACTGGAATCTATCTATAGAGTGGCATCCATTCTGTTAAGAGTCCTAGGTTTAGGGCAAGTTGTTGATGTATAATGCCCGCTACATCATTGTGTCTATGAGTGTACTCTCTCTGAGTCATTACGCAACAACCATCAATAATGTGCTCGATGGATTCGTTGGTATCTCCACACAATCGGCACCTATACACCAGGTCTTGATGTAACACATGTTTGCTATAATTTCTAGTGCTGACAGCCCTGTCCTGAATCGCTTTCACGAATCCCTCTGTTTCCGGAAACAGGACTCCCTTTTTCAGCCGAATATTGGATGCCTCTTCGTCCACTCCATATTGATCTAACATTTTGGTGTGCTCACCGTGCTTAGCTTTTTGTCTTCATTGCGTTTCTAATTCCTCTGTGGTTTCTGCCCTGATATTCAAGGTTTCCTCTGAGGACAAGTTCAAGGGCGTGTAGTTAAGATCTGCTTCACAGATGGTGTTGTAAAGCGCAACATCTCGCTTGCTGTTAAAATAGTCTCACAACTGTATAACTTGTGATATACACAGTTTCTTGACATCCACAACGCCTCGACCACCTCCATGTCGCGGATAAAGTACCCTTTCAATTGCCGAATTACTGTGGTGTATTCGGCGTTTTAGTCATTTCAACGCGAATGGTTCTGTTTATACTTTTAAGATCAGTATTCGACCATTTGATGAGCCCAAAAGAGTACACCAGGATAGAGATGGAATGGGTGTTCATAGCTCAGATTTTATTGGCCGAATTGGGTCATCTCTTCAGAACCAAATTGAGTCTTGTAGTGAAGGTAGTCATTAGGCTTTTCTTAACTATCGTATGCTGAATACACTTGAACTCAAGAATACCCAGATATTTATGTAACTCACTTTCAACCATTGCCTCGATGTGATCCTCGTTCTCGTCCTTTAACTCTGTGGTCCCTGTTTCTCCTCTGATCACATGCACTGCTCCGCAATTATCTAGTCCAAACTCCATGTGGATGTCATTGGGAAACTGTTTTGTGGCATGGATCACTTGTTGTAGTTTCTTGTTGGAACTAGCGTACAATTGTAAGTCATCCGAATACAGAGTATGGGTCAGTTGGTGACCATCCTCGTTATCAATTACTCTGAACCCATAAAACATACTATTTAGGGTTTTGATTAATGGATTCATCGCTTAACAGAACCATAATGCACTAAAAGAGTTTCCTTGAAAGATACTCGTCGTCATGCAAATTAATCTAGTTATCCTTGGTTGCCTATAATCAAAATACTTGATTCTTGTTCCCCAAAGCATCATCGCGCGACTTAAGAAGTCGATAATACATGGGAAGATCCTGTAAACTTTAAAAATTTCAAGCAAATAGTCGTGTGGCACCGGAGGGAACGCCTGCTTGTAGTCAATATAAGCCGTGTGCAAGTTTCCTTCATGTTTCCTAACTTGCGTCATGGCGTGATGGCCACAGCGTCTATGGTGATTAGATCTTTACTGTCCAGCGAGTTTTTGCATCATCCTTCTTGTTCTTCTGTTAGGATGTTGTTCTCGTCGCAATAAGAGTAAACCTTATCTGCAATTACAGCTGTGAGGCACTTATGAATCGTTGAGAGACAGGCTATTGGTCGGAATTCAGATAGATTTTGAGCGTCTAGTTTTCCAGGCAACATATGCCTGGCCTGGCAATGGATCTGGTTGTTCGATGATCTTTTGGAAACACCTTGCCAACGTAGGATGCACACTCGTCAGGTACTTGTACCAGAAATTTTGTACCGTGTCCGGACCTGGGGCTCTCCAGTTACTAGCCCTTCTCAAAATTGCTGAAACGTCTAAGTCTGTGATGTTAGTAGGCTCATTACAGGGTTATAGCTTGGGCTTTGTTTCTATAGTTGGAATTTTCTGTTTGTTTTTCCCCAAACACCCGACCAGTAATCAGCCATGTCTTCCAATTAAGAAATTTTGGTGTCTTGCTGGATATTTTGCTCTTTACTTAGTTCACGATAGGACCTCCCTTCATCTACCTAAAACGATCGATTTTGCTTCCTTCTTGCACTACTCTTATTGTACCGACGCAGTCTCGTAGTAAGAACATTAAGTCTCTGCCGTTGGGAGTCTGTAATCTCATCCAATACAGCTGGTGCCAATGCTTTCTGGTTCTTTTTACTTTTTTATATTAAGTTAATCGACCCAATTTGCTCCTTACTTTGCTGACATTCATATCCAACAAAATTTTCCATGGTGGATCGCGCTTAAGTTTTTCTGGGATTATGCTGTTTACATCAGCGGGAACGTCAATGTCCGGATGTGGTTCTAGCGAATGCTATACTTGTTCTTCATTATCCCTGACACCCATGCCTTCAGGTTCAATCACCAACATGCCATCTGCCTCTGGTGGATGTGGTGGCACTGGATCATCATCAGGTTGCGCAGGGACATCAATAGCACGATGATGTTCTATTACCTCGCCGGTCGCCGCTTGATCTTTTGGTGCAGGTTTCTCTAATTGATATTCATTATCCACGTTTTCCGCCGGCGAATCAACCTGTCGTTCAATCTCCATTGCTCGATCTTCTGAGATGAGGAGATCATTTCTGATGTTTTTAACCTTAGTGATATGATCTCTTACTACGACTTCTTCTACATAGGGATACTTCGCAGTGAACTTTATCCTAAAATTGTTGTTGGTTGCAAATCGCTAACGCTAGATAAAGAATCCTCATCAGACACAGTTAGTGTTTCAATGTTTGCCTTTTGTCGCAGATGCTCTTGCTGTCCAGATTGTTGATCGATGAGATCTGCCTGATCATCATGCAACTCGCCATCGCCCTCGACCGGCATACTGTGGACCCCAGCGGTGGCTCCAAGCGCGCCCCAACGATCCTCGGGAAGCGACCATCGTTTCAATATATTTCTTAAACTCTCCATTATTTGTGGGTTTTGGTGGCTTGGTTTTTATACTTTTCTTTGAATGACCGAAGTTTGGTGGGAATGACGTTATGAATGGATTATTCCACCTTATGGCGATTCAGCTACTCAGTTTGAACATGATTTTTTTTACTTATGAAATAAATTTCTCGCATCAAGTGGTAGTTGGGTGTATACTTTCAACAATTTATAATACGAATAATAATGTACCCTCGGATAGGCCTGACACTACTGTTCACGAAAGGTACGTCCTCGGAAAAGTTTCAGGCGAAGGACGGAGATGAGTGTTTGAAATGCTAGAGGTGTAAATGATCTTAAGAAAAAGAAATTGCGAGATACAATGCGCGTAAGGGAGCTAGGTATTTCATGTGTACTGAGAACAAAGAGAAAGGGATGTGAGGTAAGAAAGATAGAGAACGGACTCGAACTTTCATCAGGAGTAGGTAATGCAGCAATCAAATGGTAGCCAAGGAGCCTGTTTTATTATGAATGAGAGAGCAAAACAATATGTCAAAAAGTATGAAAGTGTATCTTCTAGATTACTATGGGTTAGAATGGAAGTGTGAACCAGGAGGCTTTTGATCACATCGTGCTACGTTCCAGCTGACAATGACAGTAGGGTTGTAAAATATACTTTCTGGGACTCGATAACCTGTGTCAGATATAAAATGATCCACATGAGTAATTTGTTCAGAGGCGAAAGTCACAGTATGATTGATTTCATTGTAGGGGATGAGAGACTAAGCGGGCTTGTGAGGAATACAAGGGTTATGAGAGGTTCTGACTGCGGAACGAATAACTACCTCTTAGTTTCAAAAATGAACCTAGGTCAAGGGTGGAGGAGAAGAAGAATTAATAATAAGTTGAAGCAGGCGCGAATTAGAATAGAGAACTTGCAGAAACCAGAAGTACGAGTGGTATATCGTGAAAAGCTGTATAAATATTTAAGGCATCATAAAGAAGACTGGAAGACAGAACTAGGCAGTAAAAATGTAGAAGGTGCATGGGTAATACTACGGGATAGGATCTTTAAGAATGCATCCGAAGTGTTCGGTACTGCGGCTGTAAAAAGAAAGGCTGGAGACGCTTGGCGAAATTATGAAATTTGCGTGGCTGTCAACGAGTAAAAGCAAACATACTTGAGAATTTTGAATATTGAAGATCTAAGCGATGAGGGAAGAACTAGATTAGAAAATGACTATAGGGGCAAAAAGATACAAGCCAAAATACTAGTCAAAGATAGCAAGGATAAAATCAATGTGGAAGAAAATGAATAAATGCAAAACGCTTTTGAAGGAAATGAGAAATTATTTTGGAAAAGGGTTAAGAAGATTGGGAAAGGAAGTTCCACCACTTACGGAAGTCGGAATTAAGAATGCTGATGGTGAAATGGTATGGGATTCAGACAAAGTGAAAGACTGCATATGTGATTTTCATAAGAAATCGTATGGAGGTCAAGTTATGGAGCGCAACAACCGTGATGCTAAAGAGATACGTTAGACAATCCCCCTGTAGGTAGCGGAAGAAGAATCAATATCAACGATATAATATCCGTGATTAAGAAAGTAAGGAATGGTAAGGCTGCTGCTGTGGATGGTATCACCGCTGAAATGCTTAAGAGCGGTGGCGGATATTTGTTTGTGTGGCTGAGCGAATTTATAAATAGGTGTGCTGTGAACGGTGAAGTTCCAAGTGATTTGAGAAAGGCGATTATCGTCCCACTCGACAAGGGAAAGGGTGATGAAGGTGACTGTACTAATTATAGAGCGATTAACCTACTAAGTACCGTAGGCAAAATATTTAACAAAATACTTATTCGGAAGGTCACGGGAACAACTAAGAAAAGGATCTGGGAAGTCCAATGTGGATTCATTCCAGAAAGATCATGTGCGGCTCAGATATTCAGCTTAAGACAAATCATATCAATTTCTTGATCCCCGGTAGTATAACGAGCCTAGAACCAAACGAGTCACACTTACCCAAAAGGTCTCACAACCATACTCCGATACGGGTCGTTGATCAATCTCTCTAGCAGTCACTCAAGGTGAAGAGCTTCGCGAAGCCATTATACTAATCAACTAAGAAAATCTCTTCACGCGGATCCATTAGTATCCAAAATCTCTCGTTTCAGACATCACTCTTCTTCTTATAAACAATTGTCCTCCATATAGTACATCCCTATCCTTGCATGCATCTTTTGCTTCCGTTACATTCATCCATCGTTTCATGCATGCTCTTGTGTTTCTACGACTCCTTATATCCATTCGCTTCACTTTCTCATTCACACATTCCAACCATTCTTACTTTGGTCTGCCTCTGGGTACGCTATTACACATTGACATAAATACACTTGATTCGTTAAACGTTCTTCATTCATTCTTTCAGCGTGACCAAACCATCTCAGCAAATTTCTTTCACTCTTGTCAAACAATGTTTCTTCTACACAACATTCTTTGAGAACACACTCATTACTGACTTTGTCCATTAGCGTTTTACCACACATATTCCGCAGGAACTGCATGCCAACCGCGTTCACTTTACTCCTGTCCTTTTCTTGATACGTCCAGGTCTCGCTACCATACAGCACAGTGAGTGCACGCACAGAGTTGTGTATTGCAATTTTAGCTTTCGGTGTACTTCCGAAAAGCGCATACCTCAGATCAATTTGAAACTCCGTATACCTATGTATTTTGACGCGCTGATCACGAATATGATAGTGAAAATTGGCGAAAATTCGATTTTTATGTTGAAAACCATGAAAACCCCACGGAAATCATTGTCTTTTTTTGCATTTATCTCAGTGAATAATAAAAATTTTCAAGAAAGCTTCAAACAAGAATTGTAGATCTACTCAAAATACGCCTTTTATATATCATCAAGTTTCTCTGAAACCCCATTATTTTTGGAGAAAAGTAGGAAAATGTTTGTACAAAGTGTAAAATTGCTCGGAAGAAACCTTGTGGCACTCCTGTGAATGGTTACCGAATTAATGTAGGTCACATCCCTAAACCTTTCTAACATCTCGTGTGAGAGGAAGGGCACCCCTGTGAATGGTCACAGAAATAATGTAGGTCACATCCCTACCCCTTTCCAACGTCTCGCTGGAGAAGGGGGAAGGCACCCCTGTTACTGGTCACAGAATGAGTGTAGGTGACATTTCTGCCCCTTTCCAACATCTCGTGGGGGGAAGTCACCCCTGTGACTAGTCGCAGAAATGATGAAGGTCACATTCTTACGCCTTTCCAACAAATGTCCGCTCTCGAAAGTTTTGCTTCTCCTAACCATTCTACGAGCGCGTGTTCAGCCTTCCAGGAATATTTCATATCATTTAAGTCCATTTTCTCAAACACTATCAGTCGTAGAGTAAAAATGTATTGTACATAAAATATGTATTTTCAAAAGATCTACAACTTCTAATTAAAATATTATTGTGAATTATTATTATTCACTAAGATAAAAGCAAAAAACTATGATTTTCATGGGTTTTTTATGGTTTTCACCATGAAAATGGGATTTGCGCATATTTTCACTATCATTTTCGTAATCAGCGCATCAAAATACATAAATTTACGGAGTTTCGAGTAATTCGGAGGTATGCGCGTTTTGGAAGTGTATCATTAGTTTTATTCATTATATTTTCACCTCTAGTAACAGCTTGTACACTGCCGATAGTCTTTCTGTCCTCGTTTATACGCCTGTATATCTCTGCGTCTCTCTTTCCGTCATCAGTAAATATGTTTAAATGATTAAGCCTACAGAATGAAATTAGAAAATGAGTCCCAGTGATGCTCTAGAAAATTTGTTGTTGAGCATTTCTGGAAGAAAAATATTGAAATCGGTTAAGAGGTCGACTGTAGTAGATTATGAATCGTAAATTCCCGATCCAGCCCACTGTGCTCCCTCTGCCCCGAAGTATAATACCTGTTTTTTTTTCACCTGTAGGTTCAATCCGTAAATTCAAAGGATGGGGGACATGACAAATTCACTAAAGCTTACGATAGACATAGAGACACTTTCCTGCTTGAAGTTTTAGGTTTTTCGTTTCAGATTTTAGAACTTTGAGGCCAACCAGAGATACTGCTTTCTAAGGTTTCCAAAAAAGTCACCAAAAATACTTTCTGAGACTTTATGGATTCATACGTTTCGTAAAATTCTGCGTCGAATTATATATAATTTTAAGAGCAAATGTTTGGACACCTCACACATATGTTATATTTATTTTTCTGATAAAGCTTATTAAATAATTGAGTGAATAGAAATTTGTATTGTCATCAAGCAATTAAATCCCCAAAGTAAGCTCTTATTGTAAGTTTTTTTAAAACGATTGTTCTGCCAATTTTTCAACTTATAACAAAAAAGTCGTAAACATTAAAACTCGGAAATAGTTTCAAAAAATTATGAAAGTTCTCTCTTATACTGAATTAGTGTAGAGTAAGCCACTAATTCAGATTGGAAGAGATAGTTGGGTATACTTCATGAAATATTCTTACAATATAAGCTATAATTATATTTCTCATATTTCTAAACATGAAGATGTTTAAAATTAGGAATTAAAACATTCAAAATTGAACAATTTTCAACACGACAAAATGATCGAACTGTCTAAGTCAAATAATTTTAATTTCAAAGCATTCAAAATTGTACAGTATATTTTCAAAATGAAATATTCTCTGTAAATCTCAATAAGTAAGAATTAAGTTACGAAGGGGGCGTCCATATAATATGTCACACATATTTAAAACACTCAAAAGAAATTCTGAGTAAATTGT
>JAUMHM010000051.1:891507-901987 GCA_032362435.1 Melikaiella ostensackeni | reverse complement strand
TTACCCCCCCCCCCCCTACGACCCCTCAAGAAGTGGGGTGTGGGGTAAATTTTTGCGGAGTCGCTTCTTCCTTTCGAAAATAAAAAGTTATTATTACAGACATTTTTTTCGTTGGATGCGTATTTCTTGAGATATTTTGATGTGCCAGGATTAAAATGAACACCCTGTATATTATGTCCTTAAGAGCATTCATGTTATTACCGGATTAAGGCCCGAATTCTGCATCTAAATAAAATGAATATCCCCAACATGCCTATCTGGACGAATTCACATCAAAACAACACACCACACATAGTTTGAGGGTTATTTGAAAAAATGTAATTTTTAAAAATTTCCAAAGAACAATCTTTTTCAACAAAAAGTTAAAAACACAAATAGAAACAGCGTCACTAATGTTTTGTCCATCTGAGGACCATAAGCAAGTGACTTCGTATACATTCTTTAGCAGTCGAAAAGAAATACAACCAAGTTGCGAAAAAAATACACATTGTTGCAAATACTTACAAAGCGATTCAATATATTAAAAAATGAATGAGCAACTTTTTGAAGGCTTCTATGAGGAGAAAAACTTTAACGCCTGACTTTTCTCCATATCTCGCATATTTTTCAATAAAAAAAAAAAATTTTCAATTTCAGAAAAACAGCCACCATTCAATTCATTTTTGACTTTTTCTATTTTTTTTTTTGATTTGGAAAATTTGGGAAACCCCTCACATGAATAAATAGATAAAAAGTCAATTAAATCCATTATTTCAAAAAATACCGGATTTTCCAAAAAAAATTCCCGTTTTTTGGAATCTAAGTGGCGCTTTTGCCTCGTGTGATTGCAATAAGAGCCAGAGCCCTCGGTTTCGCCTCGCCTTCGCCTTGCCTTGGCTTCGCCTCGGCTACATCTCGGGCTCTGGCTCGTATTGCAATCACACGAGAAAAAAATGCCACACAGGGGCCGTGTGTCATACAATATTTTTTATCGCAACGCAATCATGAGTGTGATTTTAGAGTCTCATAACCTTCTCCGAACAACTGTCGTCATCTACCCTACTATCATGTGGTGTGTCGACAGCACCGTAGAGCGGCGACAATGTGAATCACTCAGCATCCAATAAAGTGTGCTACAGCTGCTCGTCGGATAGAGCTGGGATTGGCAGATTAGATTGATCATTTATCATTTTTCTTTATGATCTCTGAGAGTAGAAAATTGTTTCAATTATAATGTTTAACTATTCTAATATCTTTCTCATTTACAGTTGTTTGATTGCAGACAATATAAGAACATCAGCGAAAACAGAATATGGTAAGCATATCTAAAGTTTTGGTATAAAGTGTAAATTGCGCACTTTTATACTACTTTGAATTAGATTATTTTATCATATAACCCATCCAACAATCCAGTCCCGCTAATTCCGTCACTGCCTGAAATCGAAAAGAATAATACTAAATAATACTCTAAAATTACTTTCTTTTGTGAAAGAAGATTCTCTTTTGCTTCGCTGGTGCTCTACTCACTAAGCTACTGGAGAGATCGAAAAATTCTTTTACACAAAACCCGCATTATATTGCTAGATGTTCTTGAATTCCAAGTTATAGATATTACATTATTTTCTGGAACTGAATAATCATCAAGGTAGGTAACGACTGATCATCAGAGGAGATTATCACTCACCGTGAAACACAACTCCACTGTATCGATTCACATTAACCAATGAAATTCAGATATTTACGTCATTTTGGACTAGACGGAAATTTCCACAAAGATATACAGTTTTTTAATTTTCTTTATGTGAAAAAAGATCCACTTTCGCTCCGCTGGGAATTGAACCCAGGTCTTCTGTTTGCTGGTCGGATGCTCTACCCACTAAGCTACTGGAGAGATCGAGAAATTATTATTTTTTTCACAGGCTCGCATTATATTTCTAGATGTTCTTGAATTCCAAGTTATAGATATTACATTATTTCTGTGAACTGAATTATTATCTTGGTAGGTAACGATCGATCATGAATATCTGAATTTCATGTGTTAATGTGGATCGATACAGTGGAGTTCTGTTTCACGGTGAGTGATAATCTCCTGTGATGATCGGTCGTTACCTACCTTAATAATATATATGAAAGAAGGTTTACGTTTTTATTAGCAGCATGACGATTCACAGCATTTAAAAAAGGAGCAGTCGATTTCTGAACTGAAACGTTACAGTGGTATTAAGAATTAGATCCTTGGCGCTTGAACCCGTAGAGTTTTTAAATGAAAATTCCCCCCTCTGCGATGACATCAACCAATTTATAACTACAGACACTCACCCAAAATATTGAAAGTTCTTGGAGAGTTATGAAGCAGCATATAACTCGTGAAGATGTTCATTCTGACACCTGAGAAAGCCACTTATATGAGCTGGAAGTTAGTAGGCCGGAGAGACTTTCTGCGTACCACTAAATCCATATGCGCGGCACGGCGTCCAGGACGCTGTACCTTTGAGCTTCCGCTTTCGCTCTTGTTCGCTGGGAAGTAGGCAGCTGGCTTTCAGGTTGAGCTACTACCTATTATTTACAACAAATGTTAACTTTTGACAACTGTTTATAGTTAAGTGATAAACTTAGAATATTTATCGCAACTTTGTTGGGTTTAAAACTGAAATTAGATATTTTTTACACGCGTAGAAGCTATAAATTGTGACAAATGTTCAATTTTGACAACGTTGTATAGATCTACATTGTGGTTTTAATTATTTAGACCATTTTTTTAGTTGAAAATGTCGAATCAGGTATTGTCTTGAATACCTGCAAGTAGGGGTGATATTTCAAGTCATTGTTTGGTTGAACTGCTTGATATTATTCACAACAAATGTTTAACACTAATCTTCGAATAATATAAAATGGATATAAGTTAACATTTACTATAAGTAACAGGCAGCAGTTCCAACTAAAAATCACTCACTAATTACCCGATAGCATGGAAGTGTTAAAAAAATATCTAATTCGATTTTTTATAAAGACTAAGTAGCCCAAGATGTTGAAAGCACATCCCCGATTAATCAACATTTGTTAAAAGTTAACATTAGTTGTAAAAATAAGCTAGCACTTCAACCCGAAGATGAGCTCTTAATTTTTAACTTCTGGCCGTTAAAAAAATTTTTTTCATTAAACAGACTGACAGTCGTAAAGTATTGAAAAAATATCCCCGACTACTGAAATGCTAGTAAAAATTAACATTTGTTATAAATAATAAATATAAATTCGATCTGAAATTCACCTTAAATCTACCCACTCAAATAGAAGTGTATAATAAAATAGCTAAGTTGATTTTGAAAATGAACTAAATTGACAAGATCTTCACAACGCATTATTAATTAGTAATCTGCGGCAAAAAAATACTTTCCCTGATCCACTACTGTTAATTCTAATTGTTCGTGAAATGTCAGGTCTAATCTATGTGCGTTAATAAAAAAAAATATTTATTTTCAAATCAAGAAAATTGACAAATTCACACATTAGAAGAAAACCTATTTGACAAACCATTCTTTAAAATGAAAATTTGCTACAAATAATGGCATATTATTGAATCATAAGCAACAGTCAAAATTGAACATTTGTTTTAAAAAACAGACAGTACTTCCACTCAAAGGTAATCCGACAACTTCAAATTTTTGTGATCTTCAAAAGGCATCTAATTCCATTATTGAAACTGATCAAGTGAGCAGAAATGATGCATTATTCAGTCCGTAAACAGTCAATTATCATGAACAACATATTATTAAACGAATATTTTATACCTCTTTGTATTCGACAAGTATTTAGTAAATAATAATTAGTCATTATCAATTATAAGAATTTTCCTTTTCTCTAGAAAATGTATTTCAAAGTTGCTAGTTACGATCTATTTCTGCTTGAAAGGACCGAAAATGAGGAACTGAAAAATAAACGGATATACACTTATATTTGCCGATTGAGATGTTTCCAAACAGGCTCAGATGAAATGAAAATATGTGACTGGCAGAGGTGTAAAACAGAAGAGGAAGAAGGAATTAGAAAAAGAGGAGATAGAAGTTCATCTTAAAAGACTAATGAAAGGAAAGACAGGAGTTATTGATGGACTCGATTAAATTTTCAATTCAACAATTTAAGCTTAGACTAATTTGTTCCGATTTAATTTTAATGAACATCCTTCTTGGAGTCAGGATCAACCATGGACAATGAGGGACGTCGAGAATCTAGGGGACACCTGAGAGGCTCGACTACATCGCTGTTCAAGATACATGTAGGAAGGCTTCAAATTGCAGCGCCATCGTCGCCATCTCTTACTGTCGCCAACGTTACATCCAAAACTCCTTTTGGTTAATGTTTGATGGGATTCATTAACTTTATATTCGAATTCAGTTTTGAACGGCGTATGTGAACTTTGCTTCCGAACTCTTTTCGAACGTCTCTTTTTCCCGAAGCCTTCCGAAGTTTTTCGACGTCTTTCGGAATGCCACGTGTAATTAATTCCAAAGGTTTCCGAACTTTTTCCGAACTGTGTACTTTGTTCCGAATGTTTCCGATCGCATCTACGACCGTATTTCCCAAATATATTTTTCAGGTCAGACTTGAATTACATTTAATTTGATAAATTGTTCAAAGTTGATTTCTTTTGAATCCAGCAAAGCTGTGAGCTGAACTTGGAAAAGCTTTACTTTGCTCCATTTCTATATTTACACTGAAAAAAAAGATTTACTCAAAAATAATTGCACACAATGATGTTTTACTGTAGTCGATTGCACCAACACTCGATTGAACTAAAGACCATTTGAATCAAACCAATTAAACGTGACTATATTTTTTATGAGCTCTAAAAGAATCATCGAACATCAGTGGCTGAAGTATACGCTAACTAGTGACATTTTTTCAAAATCATAGTAACATTTAAATGTTTTGGTTCAAATGGTCTTTGGTTTAGCCGAGTGTTCGTGCAATAGAATATTAACTACCGATTGCACAAGTGCGAGCAAGCGAGTGAGCGAGTATTCTAGATCAAAATGGCGCTGGTGTCACGAGGCAAGGAGACGCTGTCAGCGCTTTTCCGAAGATTTTTGCTTGAAATCGCTGAGAATTTCAGATATTCCTAATTTCCCATACTGTACCAGTGTTTCCAGTAAGACACCGTTAGGCACAGTTATTTTTTTAAAGTAAATCTTGTTTCTTTAGTGTAAACATGGAAATAGAGCAGTGAACGCTTCTTCGCTTTTACAACTCCAGCTCGGAGCATAATTTATATTTCTTAGAGTATTGTTTTTATGATAAAGAAAGCAGTTTTATGAACAATGACATAAAATAATGACAAATGAGAGTTAGGCAAATGGAATATTCGAAATTTACAACATTTAGAAGTGATAATATGAAGCAATAATGTGCAATGCATGAAAGTCAAAGAGGCTTTCTAGATTATGAAATTTTTATAATCCTCAGGTTTTAGGAATCACCTTTGCTGGATTCAAAAGGATTCAATAGGATAACTGCAATTAAAAAATTTTGAAGTTAAAAATGAATTGTTAAAAGTTTGTTTTTCTGAAAATCCGATTCGGAAAAAAATTAGGAACATTCGAGAAGAGTAAAGTAGTGATACATTCGGAAAGAAATCGGAAACATTCGGAATGAGTTAACTATCGGGACATTCAGAGATATTCGGAAAGAATCAGAAATCTTCGGAGAGTGGGACATTCGGAAAGACTAAAAAAACTTCAGTAAGTGGGACATTCGGAAAGACTCAGAAAACTTCAGTAAGTGGAACAGTTCGTCGTTCTGAAAGAACTCGGACGCAAAGCTCACATACATTTTGGAAAGAATCATAATCACTAGTCTTTCCGAACTTTTTCCGAAATCTTTCGGAATCCTTTCCGAACCTATTCTTTTTTTCGCTAGGGTAAAAACGGAAATCGTACATAAGTAAAATTTCCGCCCTTTTAGAACATTTTACTGGGATCTGGAGGGAACTTATACCGTTATTATTATTTTTAATAACAAATATCACGTAAACCGTATGAGATAGATAAAAATGGATGTCATTTTGGAGTTTTGACCACGTATATTATAATATAATATGATACCCATATTATAAATTCACGTCCATTTTTATCTATCTCTTACACGGTTTACGAGACCTTGTTGTTAATAATAATAATAATAATGACAAGTCCCCTTCAGGTCCCAGTAGGACGTTCCTGGAACGTTTCAAAGGTGGCGGACATTTTACATGTTCCGGGGACGTGACTGGAACGTTCCCTAGGTGCCCGCGTGACGTTCCAGGCATGTTCTTGGAACATTCGGTGCTATTATGGTGGTTCTAGTTTAAGAGATATTCGCATTTTTCCAAGTCAGGATCAAATTTATTATTTTTGGGTTTGAGTCGGGGATGGTACGAGGACCTATGTGAAATCTATTGACACTGTACTCATATCCTAGAAGAAATCGGAAGTGGGTATATTTAACGTTCGTAGAAAAAATACAACATGTGCGCTTATGGCGTTAGCCAACTTTAGATGCGTTTTTCTCGAATATGAGTTTTTGGAAGTTCCACCTTCAAAAACGCCCCGGTGATTTGTTTTTCTACATAGAGGGTTCATCTTACCAAACATAAGGGCCCTTTTTATATGCACGTATACGTATTACTTTATTGTTAAATACTAGGGTGACTCGAATATTTTTTTTTTTTAATTTTTCCATTATGGCTAGCAAGAATCTTTTTCTATGTATCAAAATTGGTCGCCACGATTTTTTATAGATTTTCAGAACGATATTTTCACTTTACAGAAAGTTTTCGAAGGTTGACTGATTGAAAGAAGTGATTTTTTCCATATACTTCAATATCATGTCGCCACTTCTTTACCAAATAATTTTTGCCTGTGCAAATCTATCCAATATAATATAATATAGCAATTGATTTTATAAAACCTTTTATAGAGAAAAAATTAATAGTTAATAAAGTTACGTACATTATAAATTGTATTCGAAAAACGGTGTTCTGAAGATGAACAAGAATGATTTAAATTAGGCAGTCATCGTAGCTCAGATGATATCGTGATTTTCTTATGTTCCAGCACTGCAGCCTTGGTAGAAACGCTGGCGCGGGTTAGATTCTCAAAACAGGAAGCGAGGTTGGACGCGTCAGCAAAAAGTCTCGCTTCTATTCCTTGGGACACCCAGCTAAAAAATCATGTACAGAAACTTCAGAGGATCCTGCATATGTTTCTGCACAGGTTCGCGCATACGAACCTGTACAGGTAATCCTGAAGATTCATGTGCAGGAATTTGGCGAAGGAAACTGTACATGATCCTGTAAAGAAGCCTGTATGTAAAGTAACTACTGGAAGATTCAGTACAGGTTCCTTCACGAAGTGAATTGAGACAAGTACAAGACCTGTCCAAAGGTTTCTTTGTCGGCGCAGGTTCCCTTGCAGGATCATATACAGTTCCTTCGCCAAATTCCTGCAAAGGAATCTTTAGGATTACGTGTATAAGTTCATGTGCGCGAACCTGTATAGAAACAAGTGCATGATCCTCCGAGGTTTCTGTACAGTACTTTTCAGTTGGGTATTACCCCACAGATACCTTGAAGTTACGCAAAAGCTACATCTGCGTCAAAAAATATGATTGAAGGCCAAAATATTCTCAATTCTGGTATGATCGTAATGAGTGGATCTATCGGCATCAAAACTCGCAAAAAAGTTGAAAATATATTCATTGTGCCTTCAAACCAGTGCTTCAGCTTCAGCACCCAACACAATAATAGGAAGATTATTAGATAACAGTTGTAATAATTCTCATATTTGTAATGGTGATTGCAATCAAAATATAAATATAGAATATATGAGTTGTGTACGTGCAAGGCTCTGGAACTACAGTTACACTTGCAAACACGTACACCGCTTGTGTGTTATTCCTTCACCGTTCCCTTTTTTTGTCGATTTTGAAATTTTTTATTAAAAAAGGGCCCCCCAATAACTCGGCCCTGGGGCCCCCGAGACTGTCGCTACGGCCCTGCATACAGTGGCTGTATTATTATATTGTAATCAGTAAGTTGTGTTTTCTTTGAAAATTGTTAAAGTAAATTAATTTACTCATGTAAATATTTTAAATGTGATGCTAGTTATAGCCTTGCGCGTACAATGTATATGCATTCTATACTCACAGTTTTATTCCAATCTCCATCACAAATAGGAGGATTATTAAAACCTAAATATGTTTCAACTTCTTCGCGAGTCTTGATGGTAGCTCCGCACATTACGATTATACCAGCATTCATGAGCTCTATTCGATCTCTATGCTCAATCTCTATGCTCACAGCGCAGCGCCCATGTTTGTTATGGCGCCGCAGTGCCCCATTTGTCGCAGTGGATGTTTCGTTCCTCACGAACACTATTAATCACATCAAATTCTTATCAACGTAGGAATTTTGTGCTAACTAAATGCTCGGGCGTTTTCGGGTCTCGCACTTCGCGCTCGGATATGTATGTATTCCTCGTATTTGGCATGTTCTTTTGATTGTTTTATAATTAATGCACACTTGAGGCACACATTCTCATCACGAGAGGGCAGGAGCGGTGAATACGACAAATGTGGCGCACTCGTATTTACAAACATGGACTAATTATGGACTATTTGCATGCGACTAATGTGGCGCATTCGAGACTGAAATTGGTAGGTAACTTAGCGGGGACCGAAATACCACAGACAGTTAGAACATTTAGGGTATCTCTATCAAAGAACCTTCCATAAAACTGACCTCTTTTAACACTTTAAAAATTATTATTCAGTTATTTACATGCCCATATTTATTTGTGACAACCTTTATATTTATATACAGTATTCCTCTGATGGTGAATCTAAAAATGCTATCTGCTTTTACGTCCCACGTACAGTTCACGAGATAGATGAAAAATATGATATATTTTGAATTTTTCAAAGCAAATTTTGGATATCTGTAATTGTAAGAATCCGTAGATTGTAATTTTTTAACTTTCGAAACTCTAATTTGGATATTTAATGAAAAAAAATTAATATAAGAAGCTTTTACATCTGGCCACTGAACTGCAACCTTACTACAAGAATCCTTTCTACCTCGCTCGTTAGCCAGATGCCGGGTTGGGCCTACTCTTTCAAGGCAGCCTCGTAATTCCTTGCTACTTAGGAAAATTTCGATTATTTTCCAAAAACAAAGCTTATGAGCCTTGAGAAAATTTCGAAGGGTTCTTAGTGAATTTTCAGTGAAGTTGTATCAGTAGGGAAAATGTAATGACAAGTGTTAAAAACTCTTATTAAAATAATTTTCCTGCATTATAAGATTATTCTGTAACGATGTTCTCTTTTAAAACTTCTTTTACTGGTTTGTAGGTTAGGTTCGTCGTGATAGATCAAATTATTTTTTATCGATGAAATTTCAATATTATATGAAAAAAAACTCATCAAGTTAATCATGAATTTGAAAAGTATGATTTAAGATGAACAGAGAAAGATATTATCAAGTGAAAAAAATAATTTTTACTATTCTGAGAGCTTTTTAAAATATTTTTTTCCTCGAAAAATCCCTAAAAATATTTTTCTCATATTATTACTAGCAACCAAGTTTTGATTTTTTAATGAATGCTACTATTGCTGAGAAATGATTTTGAGGATTCTTTCAAGAAGCATCTTTGGATGTAAAATATCTTTGTATTTCCAACATGTGGACCTCCGTGTGAAAAGGGCCATCATGGTCGGTTTTATGAAAATGTATAAGGGCCTTTTTCACAAGGACGATTACGTATTATGATTCATCCTAAGTCTTGAGCGAAAAACATAATTTTTTCTGGAAAAGACCAAAATATAGTGAAAATATCTTTCTGAATATAAAATATTTATTCGCATAAAGAAGAGGATTTATGAAACTCACATTATAATAAAAAATTGTATCAACAGTTTTAAATATTGCCAAAATCGAAAACATTTTGAAGTTTAACTTCCAAAAGAGTACTTTCTCATTTAAACGCGAACAAAAATGTCTAACTTTCAATTTCAAAAAAAGTTATCATTGTCATCAAATATTCTCTAATAATAATAGTTTAATATTAATAATATTTATCAATATTGATATTAATAATATTGATCAATATTAATCTTTGATGTCGTTTAATTTTTCTACTCCAATCATTTATGAATTATTAAAATAAAGAACTGAATGAACTTGTGAGAAAATTCTGCGAAACCTTTTTAAAACAACACGCAGGAAAAAGTTCCTTCGAATATGATTCAAACAAAATCATTTTGAAATCATTTTTAGGGTCTTATAAGCTACGCCGGAAACCCTTATAACGACGGTTGGATGTCCGTCCGTCCGTTGTTTACCACTCCAAGCTCCTGCAATATTTGTGCTAGAGGGTCGAAATTTGGTGTGGATATTATATATATATATATTCGGTTCGGTTCGGTTCCGTTGGAGTCGAACCGAAGGGCCTATGACAAAGCCACCGAACGC
>JAUMHM010000051.1:861358-888672 GCA_032362435.1 Melikaiella ostensackeni | reverse complement strand
GGCGGCAGTGGCGGTGGATTTGGCGGTGGCAGTGGCAGTGGCGGTGGCGTTGGATTTGGCGGTGGTGGTGGCAGTGGCGGTGGATTCGGCGGTGGTGGTGGCACTGGCGGTGGATTTGGCAGTGGCGGTGGATTCGGCGGAGGTGGTGGCAGTGGCGGTGGATTTGGCGGTGGTGGTGGCAGTGGTGGTGGATTTGGCGGTGGCGGTGGATTCGGCGGTGGTGGTGGCACTGGCGGTGGATTTGGCAGTGGCGGTGGATTCGGCGGTGGTGGTGGCAGTGGCGGTGGATTTGGCGGTGGTGGTGGCAGTGGCGGTGGATTCGGCGGTGGTGGTGGTAGTGGCGGTGGATTTGGCGGTGGCGGTGGCAGTGGCGGTGGATTTGGCGGTGCCGGTGGAGAAGGCGGTGATCCCGGAAAATAAGGATGAACTTGAGCTAGCGGAGACAAGAAAACATCCAGATCAATATAGCAGTCTAGATTGTTGCAAAAATTATCGTAATTAAAAACATGTTATACCTAAAAATAATGATCTGAGGATACAATTTTATTTATCGTTTTGGCTTCATGTGATTTAATGGAATAAAGGTAATCCAAGGAAGAAGAATGTTTAAATTTACTTTCAAGCCTTTTTTCTTTATATACTTTTGAACTTTTTGAAATATCAATTTTTTAATTTTATACTTTTATTTTATTTATAAATTCGACATTTTTCTTTATCATTCATAACGTACAAATATAGAAATATTTCGTATGAAAGTTATTTTTAACTTCCAATTTATTACAAAAGAAGTTATAAATGTTGTTCTTTGCAATTTAATCATGTAAATAAAATCATGGAATGAGTTTAGCTTCAAAATACATACTCCTCAAGAGAAGTCTTTTAAAAATATTTGAAAAATAGTTTATAGAATAGATTTAAACTATACAATTATATACAGTATATACGTATACATACATATATACGTATACATACATATATATACATACATACATACATACATACATACATACATACATACATACATACATACATACATACATACATACATACATACATACGTATAACATGCTGCATACCGAGGGGGCATGCACTCTGAAATCAGACAATGCAAATTTCGCCAGGTTTCGCGCTGGCTACCGACCAGAAGAAGCGAGAAAAAAAGGAGATCGATCGAGATGAGAACAAATTTCAAGGCATATAAAGTGGAGAGAGTAAAAAAAGACAAACTTTTCTATTAACTAACGAGGATTTTGCGATGAACAACGTTGCGTGGCAGCCCCGAACTTAATCAAATGCAGCTTCTCACAAGAACCGTTGCTTATTTTGTTTTGTTCTGCTTCGATGCTTCCGAATTAATAACCTTGCTTTGGAAAAAACCATTTAAGCAGGGACTGCTGTAACCTAAATAGAAAAACGTATTTTCTTCAACACAAGCATGAAAACCAGGAGTTATCAAACGTGTGAAGCGGGATGGACATTTCTGTTTTTTCACCGGCGAAAAAAGCTGGGGAAAAAAACTCACCGAGAGCAACAAGTCATAACAGAGGGAAAGAAATTCGGGAATGCTGCCTCCGACGGAAGCAGTGCCGTTACGGCGTACAAGATTCTTCGTCAAAGGCAGCACGCCCGAGTTGTTTCTCATCTATCACGAGATTTTCCCCTGTCACGACTTTCTTTCTCAGTTCTTTTCTACGTTAAAGAAACAACAATGTCCGGCCCGTGTCACATGGCTCAAATTCGCGATTTTCCACCATGTGCTGAGGAAAATATCGTATGCACCACGGAATGAAGCAGGCGTATTTTATCCCTAGATACATAATATACTATTTTCCAATACCTGCAATGAAATAGAGACTTTCCTATGCTTGTAAAGTGGAAGCAATATTTTTTATCTCAGAGCAATCGGGAAAACCAACTGTGGCACATGCGCAGTTAGCAGTTCGACGATTCACAGATTCTGATTAGACGATTCCCTAATATTTTCTCGCCAGGAAGAAAAGTAGCTCTTGCGAGAGGAAATTAAATGATGTAAGAGGGATTGAACTACGACAACCTAACCTCAATATTTTTGAGTTATTTTGCGAACCACTCTTACAGGCATAACGAAGTCACTAGTTTTCATACAGATGTTGAAAAAATTGTCGCGTGCACCAAGGGCGAAAGTGATTCCACTCTTCTCCCTTTCTAGGCGCACAATATGCTATTTCCATACGTCTTAATTTGGGGAAGATGTCTTCCTGCTTCTTTCACCACTGTATGATATCAATGTCTTCAGTAGCTTGTTCGGTCACTGAATATCGATCTATTTTATCGCGCCAATTATCTTCTGATGCAAGCTGAAAGGACTCTGCTGAACTCTATTTTTCTAAAGATCGGCCCGATTTGTTGCCCATCATCATCAGCACTATTAACAGCGCCACGGTCAGTTGATTTGCTTACATTTTCCATCGAAGGATCATTATTGATGGATTTATAGTAAATGTCTCTGTAGATAGTTTGAACTTTCATTAGAAATTCGCTTATTTAAGGATTTTAAAGGTCGCTGATCACGAATCAGATGTCAAAAATTAAAATGGCGAATCCAATAGCGACGTATCCAAATGACAAAGTTCCATCTCGAAGCGAATCGCATTAACGAGAGATAGGGACAGACTTAGATGGAGAAGAGTGGTTTCTTGAATAATATAAGTTTCAAAGAAAGAATGTGATAACAATACTAAATTTCAGGCTTCAGAGTTTAAGTGATATTACAGTCAGTTCTTCGAAGATTTATAATTTTCAAATTGGCAATGTTCTAGACTGAACATTTTAGACTGACAGATTTCAGAATTGAAACAATATGAAACTTACGTGTTTAACACAGTGTATTTTCTTACATTGTGAAAAGGTGCTAACTCGTGGAGACTAAATGAAGGGGTGATACAGAGTTGAGGGCTCTGATGTTCCCAATGCAGTTTGCACGAGATGTTGAAGCTTCGAGATTAAGTCTCTCCGAGATGGAACCTTGTTATTTAGACACGTCGATATAGCGTCCAATATTTATCAATTTTGTCCAAATTTGCATGAAACTTGGCACTTATGTATTATCGAGAAAAGTGATAACGAATCTTGACGTCAAAAATTGAAAAATCTTAAAAACGAAAATGCCGGATTTGTATAAAACTTGATATTTGTGTGGACGCATAATAATATGTAAAAACTAATCAGATGTAAGATTCTAAAGCTGGCAACAAGTATTCAAATGATTATTGAACATGTGGACAAGCCTGTAGTCTGGTTATTTGATAGTCGATGAACTTATTCAGGACGAAATGTTTGAAGCAACTTAATTGTTTTGAACTCAAAAATTTTGAAAAGTTTTCAGGAATTCTTTATTTGCATTTACAAAATTTACGATTTTCTTCAGAACTAAACATTTTTCAATATCCAGCCAAGCTTCGTACGCTTGGATAAAGAGACCTAACAGACCTACACGGATCATGATCTGCATACAAAGATTTTCGTTTTATAAATATCCCTTCTTTTATTTCCTTTCTGGATCTTATTAAATTATTTACTTCTTCTCCCGCTTGAGTTTTTTGTGCTAGTATGGCGGTGAAATTTTCAGAACGTGATCTTACTGAATTAATTAGTTTGAAATAGAATTGTAAATTTATCAAACCTACCTAATACTCTAGGCAGGTCAATTTTTATTTAAAGAATTAAGTTTTATGAAAGCAAATAAAACATTATAGCAACAGTGAAGCGAAGAATTGATTTCTACTAAATTTTTTGGCTGGTAGAGAGAAGAGATTAAATTGGTGGATCCCCATTTACAATAAAACTGTGATAGCTAGACTCACGAAAATAGTTCTATCGTATGCATTCTTGCTTAATATATGTAACTAATGAAACATTAGTACTCCAGAGGCTTATAAAAAGATTTTTATAACAAGCTTATTCAAGATTTTTTCGGTCTTTTTGGTCAGTTTCAGAGCAATGGAATTGAATCGATAAATAACTCACATTTTCCATTAACCTAATTTATTACTTTTTATAATCTTTGGTCCTTAAGCTTATGATTGGCAAAAAGATTTTCCTGAAATTGAGTCTTTTATGCGTAAGTCAAATATAATTATAACCATATTCAATTAGATATTAATGAATTGCAGTATTAAACAATATTAGTGGTGCTTCAAATTAATCGAAATGGTAGGTGACTTGACGCAGCTGCACTACTCTGTAAAATATAATTAATAACTATTTTATACATGCACTGAGAAATATTTATCTCGCATCCAACACTATCATTATACCGAGCTACACAACACACATTTTTGTAGAAATTTTGGTACGAGAGCTGCCTTTTGAATTCACTTTTTTGATCAGGTGCGTCCATTTAGCCTCATTTCCCCTATTTCACGTAGTCATGAAATATTTCACACCAATTGGTGAATGTCGTGAGTGCCTTTAACAAGTTCGCGATGAAGACGATTGTCCAAAAGGGGCTTGAGCACATTTCATTGCCTCATCCAATTGTTTAACAGCATTGCTAATTTTTCCTGTCAGTGCCTCTGTTTCTACCAAAGAGTGTAGGCACTGTAAAAATTGAATCGTTGAGTTGAATTCTCTAAAAAAAAATATTAATAATTTACAAACATACTCAGCAAATACACTCCGTTCGCAGTGTGAAGCTGGTTTGCAAAGATGCTTTTGTTTTTTTCTTTTCTGTTTTTTAAAAGTTGTTTGTCTCCGTTTTACGGGTGTTGGTTATCAAACCTTCTTATGTCAGGGAAATTAATACTTTGGGTGAAAATATTCATTTTCTGTAACTGAGGAATACTCTGAGAGCATACGGATGTCGTGGAACATAGGGTAGGAAGCAGAAGAGTAATAGAGTCACATCTGCGAACATATTTTTTTAGACAGAAATTTGACACTAAAGAAGTATTCGCGGGTGTCACTTCACATTCTAAAACTCTGGAACTTATAGATAAAACGATGATTTCGAGATTGATTAGAGTAAACAGCGTAATCAGCTGTGCAAAATTCAGAAGTCCCGACGCGAGGAAAGAGAGAGAACATATATGACATGTGGACGTGGTGTTTTCACAGTCGCTAGCGACTCTCACATGCAGTTCGATTTCGTGTACTGCTAATCTCTCCGCGTTACCTGTCGGCAAGGTAGTTTTCATATTGGAATCGAAACTGGGAATAAAAGCAATCAAAAGTAGAAAGCTTATCTATTTTTTGGTAACGGGATATGGAGTTCGTTGTTTTGCAGAACTGACTTTTGAATGTATCGACTTTTTAAACAAATGAGTAAATGTACAATTTGGGGCAAATGTGGAAATTCAGACATTTCTAGTTTTACCAAGTTCGACTTTTGAAATTTCGAAACCTGTGACTTTCCGAAAATTTTTTGTAAATATTAAATTCATCAAGTAGACAAAACATGAACTGAAAAATTACCCACTCTACTAAATCTGAAATTCCTAGATTACCAAATTTGAGAATTCAAAATTCCAAGCCTGAGTTGTTTGTGAATGTGTTCACAAGTTTCAAACTTATCCAGCGACCAACACTAAATTTGAAAATTATTCACTATGCCTTTGAAAATCTAATATTACAAGATTGGGCTTTTTTCAAATTCATATCGAAATCATAGATTTATCAATTAACAAAATATTACAATTTTAAAGTTACCAAATTCACCAAAGGACCCCGCATACAATACATGGGAAAATGTCTTTCGGTTGATTTGGCTGAAACTTGGTAATATTCTATATTATAAGGGTCCAATGAAATATCCGCAATAAAATTTTCAAAAAAATGAACAGTTTTAGCTCGATACGGCGCCAAGCGCTCAAAATCAGTGCATTTGATACATCCGCATAGCATTGAGAGCAAAACCAACGACAAAATAAGCATCACACATTAAAATTTGGTCAGCATTACGCCCGTTTATCCCTTTCACTCTCACAGCGCGCTTCTCGCAACAGTCGAACGCTGAGCGCTCAAAATTTTCAATTATTTGCAACATCCACAGTTTGAGGAATGTAACTGTCCTAAAATGAGGTCAGTATCAAGTGGTATTATACCAATCGTGTATATTGTCTACTTCCAGTTACGTTCGAACGCTAAGTGCTCAATATGTTGAACTAATTGCAACACTCACACGTTGAGGGTAGCAACAGTGCTAAAATAAGGTCAGTATCGAATGCGTTAATGCCAGTCATATGAATCGTCCGCTTTTCGCAATGTTAGAAGGCGAAGCGCTCAATATTTTGAGTTAAGGGCAACACTCACAGTTTGAGGGCAGCAACAGTGCTGAAAAAAGGTTGATATCAAGTGCGATTGTGGCAATGATATGTATCGCGCGCTTCTCAAAACGGTCGAACTCCAAGTGCACTAGGTTTTGTCATAACTGATACAATTACTGCTTTGAGTGGAAAAATGGTGCAAAGTGAGCTCAGTACCATGTAAGATAATTCAATCATATGTATCGTCCTCTTTTCGCAACGATCGAACGCTAAGTGCTCAATTTTTTGAATTAACTGCAACACTGACAGTTTGAAGGCAGCAATGGTTTTGAGAAGAAGTCATTATCAAGTGCGGTTGGTACAATGAAGCATACAAGCTTGACTACAAGTTTATATCAATACATTGAGCTTCGAGTAGGATCATGTTCATTAGCTACTATTTCGTTAGAAAAAGACTATAAACATTTGAAACATATTCTATATTCCTAACAGTAAGTATGAGAGGTGGCTGATGGAACTCATTTCTGAATGTCTTATTCTAATATATCTTTAGGAGTCTGGAAATTGATTACTTTTTTGCATGAAGTTCCGAATAGCCCTTACCTCTGCTTTTTTGAAACTCCGTATACTCATATATTTCGACGCGCAGATTACGCAAATCATAGTGAAAATTGGCGTAAATTTGATTTCCATAGTAAAAACAATGAAAACCTCATACAAATTATGTTTTTTCATGTTTATCTCGAGAACCATCAAAAATGTTTAAAAATGATTTCCACAAAAGTGGCAGACATCGTCAAAATCCGCATTTTATTATACATTAAATTTTTTCATTCCAGTGGAAGTTTTCGAGATGTTTGATGATAAAGATGAAAATTCCATACCTAGCCCCTGCCGAAAACGTAAGTATTCCTGTGACCAATCACTGCGGTTATATATTTCTTCACTTAATTTTATTCGCGACTCCGCACGAGACTTTAGAAAGAGGTAGGGGTTTGACCAACATTATTTCTGTTGCTAGACAAAGGGGTGCCTTTCCACTTCCCATGGAAAGATGGAAAGGGAAAGGGGTTTGACCAAAATTATTTCTATAGCCAGACAAAGGAGTGCCTTTCCGCCCCTCACGAGAAGTTGGAGAGGGAAGGGACTTGGCCAATATTATTTCTGTGGATAGACAAGGGGGTGCCTTTCCGCCCCCCAAGAGAAGCTGGAAAGGGGAAGAGGTTTGATCAACATTATTTCTGTGGCCAGGCAAAGGGATGCCTTTCCGCGTTGTAATTGATGTAACTGATGTAATTAAATACTTTATAAGTAATATTTTCTTCATAAGCGTCTACAGTTTGCCTACCCAAATTATAGTTTCCAGAGTACACCACGAGGAGGCTGCAGTACGATTTTTAACACGTTTCTACAGGGTGCTTTATTATTGTGAGTCTCATCGCCTCTTACAAATCGGGGTACTTTATTATCGTGAGTCTCCTTGCCTCTCACAAACCGGGGTACTTTATTATCGTGAGTCTCCTTGCCTCTTACAAATCGAGGTGCTTTATCATCACGAGTCCCCTCACCTCTCAAAAACCGGGGTGCTTCATTATCGTGAGTCCCCTCGCCTCTCACAAATCAGGGTGCTTTATTATCGTGAGTCCCCACGCCTCTCACAAACCGGGATGCTTTATTATCGTGAGTCCTCGCGCCACTCACAGACCGGGGTGCTTTATTATCGTGAGTCCCCTCACCTCTCACAAATCGAGGTGCTTTATTATCGTGAGCCCCCTCGCCTCTCACCAATTTAGAATTTTCTTAATCTTTATCGCTATCATCATTAACCACTGCAGTGCAATGGTTTTTCTTAAAACATTTCGCTGAGTGCTTGTGCTGGTAGAAGAATTTTCGACAAATATTTTTCATGCTAGCATGAAAGAAAGTTGGAAAGGGGAAGGGGTTATAATTATAATGTGTAGAATTTAATCTGAATTGGAACATAGAAACACTGGAAAAGCAAACGGGTCTAACAGGTCAAAAAAGGGTAGGACTAACTGCTTCAAACAATGAAAAATACAGAGGCTAAACTGCCCCACGAAACTACAAAAGGGGCCAAACTGCCCCACGTAATTAGATAGAAAGTTAAACTACCCTTTAGCAAATTTTAAAGTCAGCAACTAATTGCGTAGAAGGAGCCGCACTCAATTTTCCAACCCGGTGTCGCCGCAAAAACGGGCAAAGATGGTCAGTAAGGTTGCTCTTTCGTACTCTCCCTCGTGAGACGAATCGTTGCATCCATTTCCAGGAGGATTCAATGCTTTGGGAGTGAGCATGGGTCCCGCTATTCACAAATTCCTCGGAATGATTCATAATCTTATGAACATAACCTTGTTCTGCCAAAATTTTGTAGCCTTTCCAGCAATCAGTGTGGACCTCTGTTTCCTCAGCTACATGTTTTTCAATCAGAGCAATCAAAGTATCCTCATCTCTTTTATTGTCGGGACATGTTTCTAACTGATACTGGGAGATATGTCTCCTGTGGATCATGCCGAGGATCCATGAACCCTCCACCACACATCCTCTTTCATATTTCCGGCGACCAATTTCACATTCGTCAATTTTGACGACTTCGCCGACACCACCAATGCGACCTTCCTGTTCGAGATTTTCGTCAAGAGCAAGCATGCTTGCATCTAAAAGGCTGCTCTCTGATGGTTTGCTCAAAACTGAAATTCACTGCCAAGCTGTATATCAATAACATACATTAGACTGCAGAAGAATGACATTTTTCAAAACATGTATTTTCCGCAATATTATGAGAGTGAAAATATTTTCATTTTTTCTGACAGGAAAATTCACCGCAGGTCAATTTCGATTCGCTGAGGGCCGTTTTCTTCTTATGCTCACAACAGAATCGTTCCGTTGGTATCAATTCGATATCCCGTAACCACCTCAGTCACCAAGTCACCAAGCTCTGGTGTGAGAGCACCTAAGCGTAGATGAATGCAGGACGAGCCTTTCACCGATGATATTGACAACAAACGGCATAGTAGAGGTGACCTTATGGAGGTCGAACCTCAGCAATCAAACTCAGGTGTGAGAAGATCTAAGCGTGGAGGAATGCAGGATGAGCCTTCCACCTCCACTCTAGAGGATCGTCGACTTCCAAAAAAAGAAAACTTCTAAATTAATCAGTTGGATGAAAATTTTTTTGGTAAGCCAAATTTTTCAAACATTACTTATATATACCGTAAGGTCAAATTCATACCGATCATAGGGAAGCATAAGTGCGAGTGAGACGTTATAATAACACAAGAGCATCTTTTTGGCACTCTATGATATGACTGGTATAAATTTGACCTTACTTTATATATATATATATAATACATAATAATTCTACATAAATTTGTCTTGTTACAGCAACGCGCTTGTCATTGCAGTGAACATTTGCTGAAAGTGGTTAACCCTGTTCTGTGCCAATGGTATTCGTTGGTTTTGTTTTATATTACAATGATATTGATTCAGTTTTTCGATACGTCTGTGGCATTCTGGATTTTCTACATTCCAACGACCAAGCTATTCTCCGAATTTTTCGACTGAGTGGTCTCAACTCGGGTCTCAAATACTCACATACATAGGTTTGCAATTGTGAAAACAGTATATAATGAAAACATTTATTCCGTTAATAACATTATTTATAAACAATAAAAAATAAGTTTTTAATGCATTATTTATTTATTTACATTGATCTTACCGACAATTAGTGCATATATTTATCTAATGGATTTTCAGAACTAGTATAAGTGCAAGTTTTCAACATTTTTTATAAATTTTTGAACTTTGTCCGGCTATTATTCGAAAAATATGGGTCGTATGAAAAAAATGAATGGAACCTTTTTTGTGGAAAATTTTATGTACTTCAATGTTTATGGATGCGGAGTTTGTGAAGGAACCATAAACAAACGAGTTATAAACAAAAAACCATTTTTCGAAAGTTTACGCCGCTGCCAAAGGATACGCAGAGGTCGGGGGAGGGGGATAACGAAAACGGTTTCTTATATTGACCCAAAGAACATTTTAAAACCATAATTTCTCAAGTCGGAATAAATGTAAAAAATGACCATTTTTTTTTGCTCTGCCGCCTGGCCTATATGTGTTTGACACCTATCATGACATATTAAATATTTTCAAATCCCTCGATTTTTCTTGTTATTTTATTAAAATCTCTTCAAACGTTTTTAGGAACTTTAAGGTCTCTTGAAATCTTGAAATCGCATAAAATATTGAAGATATTTGTTGAAGTTTTTGGAAAAGTATTTAAATCGCTTAAGATGTTGAGTTTTCGTGAAATTTGATATATTATATTATATTATATATTATAATTGATCATTTATTTATTCATTTTTCATTTATTATTTATTTATTATTCATTTGTTCTTTTTTATAATTAATTATAATCAATTATTATATTATATTATGATCTCTTATTTGAAAAAATTCATAAAAATATAATATTTTCAAAGTCGGCAATTTTCCATTATCAGGAAGTTTCAAATTCGGCGAATTCATAAAGTGTCGTGAATTTTATTATTCATTAATTTTCCAATTCGGGGACTTTAAATGGTTGACAATTTTCTCATTTCGTGACTTTTTAGTAGTTTCCATTTTTTCGTTGAACCAACCCTTTTCGAAAAAAAAGTCAAAAAAGGAGTCATAGAGGTAAGAAAAATTTCAAATATTTTTCGAAATCATTGGACATGTTTAATTTTAGTTCGAATCGTATACCGTTATGGAACTCAGCGAGGACAGAAGCCTCGCGTAGAGCAAAAAGGCAAAAGCTGGCTTGATCTCGATGTTCAGTATGCTTATAGACCACGAGAGCACAGCCTACCGATCCTTTTGGCATGGAGAGTTTCCAGTAAGAGGTGTCAGAAAAGTTATCACAGGGACTTGACTGTTTTTTCACTGAATCTGCAAACAGTTTTAGTAGCGCGGGTGAACGGCTGGAGTAACTATGACTCTCTTAACTCTTAACTCGTTCGGGATTAGCGACCTCGCTTTAACTGAGCAAAAAGCGCATAAAACCGAACTTCCCCTTTCACACAACACCAGCGAATAGGTGATCTACTTTCCATTAAACGATTACCAAGTTAAGGTGAAATGGGTGTTCGGGGATACCAGCCCCCTTTACCTACCTACCTACCTATTGAAGCACATGGAAAGCTTCCAGTCTACAAGACCTCAGTTCAGGAAGCCATAAAGTAGATTCAGGAGGAATAACGTATTGATCAAGAAAGAGAAAGGATTGATCGTTCTCTTTCGCCTGAGCCTGAGGAAACTGATGCGGATCCCTTCAGATCATTTTTCCGAACGCTTGATCCTCCTCAACTAGATCAAACGGCATATAAAGCACATGCAGTATATGGTGTTAAGGCAGCATCATCGAACTTTGAAAGAGCTTTATATGGCATCTATCGATGTGGCGAAAGCGTTTCCATCAGTGTTTCATTCGGCGCTAATCGAAACTATGAGATCTTTTGGAATTTCAGAGCAGTTCCTTCGATATACGAGTACGGAGGTCGTATATGAAAACGAATTGACGGTCTTGCAGGGTCGAAGTTGGAACACCAATGAAATAATTTCGAAACGAGGCGTTCGGCAGGGTGATCCACAATCCTCGCCAATGTTTAATATGCTATCGCATCGACTATTGAAAACTTCGCCCAAAGAGGTGGAAGAAGAAAAATTGGAGGAAAAATGGTGAATTCTTCTGCATTTGTCGATGACCTAAATCTGTATTTCACAACTCCTAGAGGACTTCAGTCCCTTATTAATAGGGCTGTAGAATTTCCTGCGCAAAGCGGTACGTCCATCAATATCGACAAAAGTTTTGCGCTAGGAGTGAAAGCCTCCCGAAAAGACAAGATTAACACAGTGGACATTACAACAAAATTTTGTGCTGCAGGTAGAAACCTCAAAAACGTTACACGCCAGGACACATGGTTGTATTTGAGTGTACCATTCTCATGGGCTGGAAGAGTAGGAATCAAGCTAGACAAAGTATCTAAAGATAGTGGGAGCTTATGTAAAGCACCACTCAAGCCGCAGCAAATACTCTCTGCCCTAAGAATCATAGTATTGCCAAAAGTGTATCACCAGCTAGCACTGGGAAATGTGCTTTTGGGCACCCTAAAGAAAGTTGACGAAGTGGTAAAGTGGTTGTTAGAAAATGGCTCAGCTTACCGAACGACACAGTTAACGCCCACATCCATGCTCCAATTGAGGGAGAGGACTTGGGATTTCAGCGATGCGTTGGATCACACCTGTAATAAAAAAATCTAGATTAGAATATTTAAGACGAGGAGTTAACGTAGCAGCGCACTCATTCCTGGAAGAAGAAATAGGAAGTTGTGAAAGAAGGCTCATGGACCACTTGACGATCTTTCGCTCGGCGGTGGATATCGATAATTGGTGGGCCCATAAATTCCAAAGTGCTGTGGATGGATGAGGTCTTACCCAGTCAGCCAAAAACATCAGGCCAAGACTAGTGGGTGGGAGACGGCACTAAATTCTTGAGCAGCAAGGAATTCATCAATTCTTGTTGCTTAAGAATCAGTGCTTTACCAAAAAGATCAAAGACGTCTAGAGGCAGGGCAACTAACAGAAGATGCCTTGGTGGCTGCGACGCAACGAAAACCTTAGATCACGTGATTCAAAAGTGCTTTCCATCCAAACGAGGATTGAACGGCATGATGCAGTTACAAAGTACGTTGCCAACAAGCTGCGAAGCAATGAGTTTCATATTCACTTGGAGCCGCCCATCAAGACACCTATTGGACTCAGGAAGCCAGGCGTCATCGCCACCAAGAACGATGTTGCCTTGAACAACAAGAGGCGATACCATGAGTCGAATATGGGCATACGTACTTATATAACTGATAACCTTTAAGATGCCCAATGCTGTGATTAAGTTTAGTGCCATAACTCTAAACTGAAAAGAAGTACATATGGTTGAGGAAGTCAGCTGAAGATCTTCAAGGGCGCCTTCGGCTCTGGCTTCGGTTACTGGCAGAGCCATGTCCGAATGCGCGATGGAAGTGACGAAAGTCGCCCTCCTATCGGAAAAAAGCCGGCCAAGCGCAAGCGCGCTGGCCCCAAATGCTACCACGGTGGAGCCGCCACCCGCTCAACGCCCATGCCCGTTCCAAGTTCAGACGATGAGAGCCCCGGGGCCGGGAGCGGCAAGAGGAAGCTGACGAAGAGGTTTCCCTTCCCCTCGCAGAATTCTCCGATGGCAGCGCAGCCTTAGCCCGTGCCAGACCAGGCCTTTTGATGACATGAAGATCAGGACACTGACGATTGAAAAAGATATAGCCGTCTACTGTCTTGATGACACAAAAAAGATCAACAAGACACACATGGCGGTTCTTAATGGCAAAGTCAGAGAGTTGACCTCTATAGTCAATGAGCTTCTCCTCCGAAACGTGCGAATAGAAGGTCGCCTTCAGAAGTTGCATGGCAACGAAATCTCTGCAAAGCCACTCCTGAGGGGATGACTGGCGACCGAGCGATCGGTGGTAGGCCTAGTACCTATGCGGAAAAGTTGAAACTATTGCTCGGCCGCCCCGAAGCCGCCTGTTCCCCCACTGCCACTGAGGTGGTGGCTGGGGCAGGTGCGCCCACTAATACAAAAGTTGCAGCATCTCCAACAGTGGCCAGGAGCTCGCAGATCCTAAAGGCTGGCCCCTCAGCGCAGCCTAGCCCGGAGAGAGCGCTGGCTCGCAAAGGTTCGCCTTTGTCAAAAGGTGCAGGAAAGGCGGATGCAGACGAGGACAGGGAGGCGGGGTTGCGGGTGCTCATGTGATATCCGCTCGTGATCGGGAGGGTGCAAACACAGTTACTTCGGCCCGGTCAGGTTCCGCACTCGCACGTGGTCCTCCCTGCCATCCCCCACAAACTGTCGTGATCCTGAGGCCACTCACCGCCGGGAAGGAAACAGGCGACAGCGACGCGACAAAAAGGGTCATAATGGAAGTCCTGAATCCCGCAAAGAGAGAGAAAACGAGTGTGCGGTATTTAAAAGATGAGGGCTGCAGCGATCCGCGGGCGGCCGTCTTAGTCTACAACGGAAGGACTATCGTGACAATGCTTGACCATCTGAGCAGTCAGCATTTGGCCAGCGTGGAGGTCCTCAGTCCGACTGTGTCCTTCTATGCAGTCTTGCTTATTCCCAGTACTCGGACTCAACCAAGAGTCACTTAGAGCATACTGCTCGTGTCCTTCGTTAACAGCGGGGCAGCAAAGTTTTCATCTGTGCTGATTGAAATGCAAAGTTCGTCCTCTGGGGATCCTCTGTCACTGGTGACAAAGGAGAACTAGTGGAGGAATTCATTGCCGATCATGATCTCCACGTGCTGAACCGTGGCGATAAAGAGATATTAGAGGCTCGAAAGGGTCTTCGAGTATTGAAGTCCTGCTTGTCACAGGGAGCTTGCTCCTTTTCGTCTCGGGCTGGACGGTCTGCACCGAGGCATCGACGATCGACCATCAGCTCAATCGGTTTCAAATACATGCCACCAAACAACACGGTGCGTATACGGAGAACCGGTACCCGACTAGGTACAAAACCAAAAAGTTCAAGCTGGATGCATTTCCGGGGTCCCTCAGTGAGGGTGCGGAGCTTCCCTGTTATTCGAGCAGCTGCTTCTTGGTCGATTGAGGGGGAACGTCCTGAAACCAGGGCGATTCTCAAACTGGCAGTTTGGCTGTATGCAGAAGCGCTCGACGGAGAATTCAATTGTACGCCTCCGTCGAATTTTTAAGGAACACCAGGCTGAGAAGCATCCTTTGGCAATTTCATTCAATATTTACGGGGCGTTTGATAATGTCAGATGTTCCCTCGTGCTTCAGGGTCTGGAGGATGGGAGGTGTCCAGCGAATGTCTTCAAGGTGCTCAAAAGCTACTTCATGGACAGGCGCATGTCTGTCTCATGTGGCGGGGGTGAGGTCTACAAGTGGGCATCCTGTGGCTGCTCTCAGGGATCAGTTCTTGGGCCGTGTGCTTGAAACATTACTCTCGACATGCTTCTTTAGATTCTGGAGCAAAGATTCGGGACAAGATTGATTGCATACGCGGATGACTTAACAGCTCTAGTAACTGGGTATCCGTCGAGTTATAAGCTTAAAGCCCTGCGAATTTAAGTTGCGGGGATACCAATAAAATTAAAACAAACCTTGAGACTTCGTGAGGTTTATGTTGAGCAGGAAATGAAATTTGGCGAACATGCTCAGTGTATATGCGCGAAACTGACTCGACTGTTTGGTAACCTACGTAAAGTCGCGAGTCATAAATGAGGAATACTCTGTAATATCTTTAGACAACTTTACCAAGGGCTATTCGTCCCGATAGCCGCTTATACGGCAGCGGGATAGTTACTCTGGATAAATGAGAGATATCTCCAAACATTTGGGTCCGTGCAACGACGAGTCCTCATTGGCGTGAGACGTGCTTACCGCACGGTCTCAGCTGATGCGCTCTGCGTCGTTTCTGGAGTCATACCGGCAAGACATCTCCTCAAGGAACGAGCTGCATTATACAGTCTCAGGAAAGGAAAAGATGTTGAGATTGGAAGACCTGAAGTGGCGCGAAACGAGATTGACAACAAAACGAAGCGAAAAATAAGATGGGAAACATGCCTCTTGTGGCAAACTCCCTGCGACAAGTCTGAAAAAGGCAGAATGACCTATGCCTATTTTCCGGCAGACTTAACGGAATATTAGTGTTCACGTGATGAACTCAACATTTGGGGTGTCGGAACCTGCATGTAACGGGGCGCGCGTGTGGCATCCAAGGCGCTGAACGCCCTAAGAGTAGATACGACAGCAACTTCTTCCTACCTTTCCATTCCAAATCCTTGCAAACGCCTATTAATATATAACTTTCATTATAGTTTGAACGTGAGTGCAGCGCAAGCTGGGAGTGGAACCTCCGTGAGGTCCCCGCTGCGCAATGTGCTCGGGCTCTCACCATCCCAATCTTCAGTTTACTCGGCACTGGGGTGTGGAGGGACGAGCGTAGCTGACCACTCCTCGTGTAGAGGACACCTGGTCTTCATCGTGAAACGCCTAAACGAATCCGTTCTTTTGGAATGTCGCCGAAGCCTTTTTTCTATATCCGGATAAATTTTGCAGTTGGTGTAAGCCGGATGGTGGTGGTAAATAGGGTTGAAAGGTTGGCAAAATACCACACAGCTGGTCAAAAGCCGTTGGTCTCTTTCTGAGGTTTGACTAGTTTCCCTCACAATCATCCGTCCCTATCTACTGAGTATCTCACGAGACGCCGTCAAAGAAGGACGTGTCGCCGGTTAAGTGAGTCTTTGAACTTTGTACTTTCTGTTTTGCATTTCTTGTGTTTTCTGCCATTTTTTGCCTAAAAAAGATGAGCGATAGTCCTCGTCGACCGGAGGGACCTTCTGGAACCTCTGGGGAGCCGAGAGCGTGTGGAGAGCAGAGGTGCAAACGCAAGGGTTCGCGCTCGTCGAAAGGTGCAAGAGGGAAGGTCGCAGACGAGGATAGGAGGCGGGGTTCAGTTGCCGGTGTGATTCTCGCTAGTGATCAGGAGCTTGTAACTACAGCTCCTCCAGTCCGGCCAGGTTCAGTGCCCGCACGCGGCCCTTTCCGTCGTCCCCTACAAACTGTCGTGATCATGAGGCCACTTGTAGCCGAGCAGGCCACGGGCGACAGCGACGCGACCAAGAAAGCAATCATGAAAGATCTGAATCCCGCGCGAGGGAAGACAGGTGTGCGGAGTCAAAAAGATCAAGGACGGTGCCATGCCGGTGGAAGCCACCAGCCAGGTATCAGTCCAGGAAATCTTGGGCAACTCCGCAATCGCTGGCAGGGTCCTGCAGACCTACCTTCCCGCTCCTCTGAGCCCGGAGATCATGATTTTTAATATTGCGAGTGACAGCACCGAGAAGGACATACTCGAGGCCATTCACTCACTGAATGGAGACCTTGTCGAGGACATGTCCTTGGGGGAGTTTGGACGAGAGTTCAGGCTCCACTACAGGCCAGGTCCGAAATGGTCTGACTTAGTGAACTGAGTCACCGTGGTGAGTCCGGCGCTGCACAAGCGTATATGTAAGGAGAGCTTTTTTGTGTGTTGGCGGCGCTGCGCTGTGCCCTTGATGACACGCGTCACCAGATGCTATCGATGCCAGAGATACGGCCACGTGGCTAGACACTGTTGGGAATAGCAGAAGACCTGTGGCCATTGCGCGAGCAAGGGCCATAGGATCGTCAACTGCCAAAAAAAGGCTGGTGTCCGGCCTGTTTGTGCCTCATGTAGGCGCCTCTGGGAGAGGGTTGAGCACAATATACTGAGTAAGGTGTGTCCTGCTTACAAGTCGGCGCTTCGTCGGCATTTGGGCAGACTCAGTTTAAGTTCGCCTCAAAAGAATGGACAGACAAGACTGACAAAACGGGAGAGACAGACAAGACAAAAATGACAGACACAAAGACACAATGAATGGAAGTGATACGCCTCCAGCTGGAGGGCGCTTCGACACACCACTTCGCATATTCCAGCTGTATATGCGAGGTGCGAGGGTTATTTTGCATCAGTTAGGCCATCTTCTCCAGAGCCAGGCCGCAGGTCAAGCTGGATGCGTTTCAAGGGACCCTCACCGAGGGCCTGGTGCGTCTCCGTGATGCTCCACTTGACGAGAGGAGCGATGTAGAGGCTCTTGCACGGGACATGACGACTGTCCTTACAAGTGCTCTCAGGCTGAGGGAGTACCACAACCTGAACCAGACGTAGCAACTACTGATCAAAAAGACTGCCAAAAACGCACAGACGCAATTTGTCAACTTCGAGGGAAATCGTGACCCTCGGGGTTTAGTGTACAAGACATACATATTGAACAACAAGAGGACGACTGACAACGTACTATGCATGGTTAGAGATAAGCAGGGCAGGCCAGTAAATTTCATTCGCGAGGGCGCTGACCTTTTCATGAAGGCCTTTGTCCCCGGTGAATCTGGTGAAATGCACATTCCTGGAGATGTTGATGACATCATCAGGAAATCTTCTGCAAACGAGCCGCAATTCACCTTGCGGAAGGCTTGGAACGTTGTTCGGGTACTCTCTGACAAAAAAGCCCCGGGTTCCGATAATGTCGAGGTCATCACAATTAAGATATCCTGGCCATTTTTAGGACCCTGTTTCTTCGCCTGATGAACGCGTGCTCGAGGCTGGGTGTCTTCTCAAGAGTATGGAAGGAGGGCCAGCTCTGCATCATCCCCAAGAGCCAGGATAAGGATAAGCCCCTTGTAGGTTCCTACCGACCGGTATGCCTCCTGTCGGCCTTCTGGAAGATCTTTGAGCGCCTATTGCTGAGGACGCTGAGGGCGACTGTTCTCACCCCTGAGAAGATCTCTGATCGCCAGTTCGGCCTCATGAAAAACAGATCAGCAGAAGATGCAATCTGTCGTATTCGGGGAATTGTGGCTGAACATGACGAACTTCTTATGCTCGCCCTTCTGTTCGATATCACTGGCATTTTCGATAATGTCAGATGGCCACTGGTGATACGTGGTCTCAGGAAATGTGCTTGTCCAGAAAATGTCTTCGGCGTTCTCGAGCACTATTTCAGCGATAGGCATTTGGCTATATCGTGTAACGGGGGCAATGCTTCAGAGCGGGTGACCATGGACTGTCCCTAAGGGTCAGTCCTTGGTCCATGTGCCTGGAATATTGTCTTCGACGATCTGCTTAGGATCTCGGAGAAGCTTCTTGGCCGAGATATCGCAACATACACTGATGACTTGCAGGTCGTCACTGCAATGAACTCGTGAAGAAGCCTTGAAGAGAAGGCACATCAGTTGGTCAATGCCATGCCGACTGGTGCCGAGACGCTGGGTTGAAGCTTGCCGAGACAAAAACGGAGATGGTCTTCCTCAGGTATCATGTACACCCAAATGAGCCCGTAGTCGAGGTGAGCGGGACTTCGATCTTGCTCGAACATAGCGTGCTGGGTCTTGTAGTCCACGTTAATGAAGGTCTCAAGGTCGGAACCCATTGCACGAAGACAACAGACAAGTTATAAAAGATCACCGCAGCTATCCGACGCGTCGCACCGAGCAAGTGTAGAATGAGCTGCCGCACGATAAAAATTCTCTATGGTGGCTTATTTAGATCCATTGCTGGCTATGCCTAGGCCGGATAGTATGACCTGAAGATTGAACCAGACCGATATAAGCTCAGGTCTGCCCAGAGGCAGGCCTCAACAGGTGCACTCTGCGTGTAGGCAGGCGAGGCGCCAATATGCCTTCTTCTTTTGCAAAATGTTGCAATGTAAAACATGCGAAAGGAAAGAGAGGTCACAGTTTGCGAGCTGACAATAAGAGCTGACCAGCTTGACAGTGACAGCGCCTCATCCATAAACGATGAGGTCGCCAGACTGTGGCAGTAGCAACGTTTGGCTTCTCTGGATGGCGGGATTACACATCAGTGTCTTCGTGACATACGAGGATGACTTAGTGGCACATCGATTTTTCCGGATTACCACGTGTCGCAATTCCTGACCAGTCAAGGTGACTTTTCGCCCAAACTCTGGCAGATGAGTCGCCGTGATGGCCCAGCGTGCGACTCCCTGTAGGATTCCATGGTCCATCAATTCATGGCTTGTTCAAAGCCATTGCCGGATACGCCGCGGCCGGATGGTTTGGCTTGACGTCAGAATCAGACAGACATAAACTCAAGTCTGCTTAGGGGCAGGCTCTGCTTGCTTTGACGAGGGCCTACAGAACCGCTTCGAAAGAGGCACTGTGCAAGCAGCTAATCTGTTCCCTCGAAAAAGAGGCACCTTGGTCTTTTCGTTTGATCTGATTCCGTATCGGAACCCTTTTCCCTTCTCTCAACTGAATCTGCAAACAGTTTTTCTCTTACCGCCACTTGAGACAGCAGACACCTGTGCACCAATAGTGTTGGATGCAACAGGGATGTGTATGACCGGTGCAAGTAGTGAAAGCCGACGAGTACGAATCTTCCCTAGAACGCATTTTATGAGTATCTAGTTTCGTATCTGTCAGTCGGTGCCGCCTGTGCTGGTTAATGTATGTCACGCCCAAGTGCTGCTGGTGGATTGAGATACAGAGGTTTAACTTGCTTTGGGAGGGGCAAGCAGGACCTTAGCGCCTTATAACCACCAGCACTCGGTTTTTCCTCGGCCTGTGTCTTGACCAATAGATACTCTGCGACTCGGGAAACCAGGGTGTGAGTAAGAATTCAATGCGATATAAAGTAATTCGATAGTGCAATATTAAATTTAACAATGAAATGGACTGAATGGAATCCAAGTGCCCCAACTTGATTAAATGCAAGTGTGTGGCTATTGCCTCGAGAACAAAAGAGTTCAAAATATCCGCCCTGGTGGCATTAGGATGACAGAGGGCAAGAAGATGAATGTGATCGGATAGAAAGGCATGTGAAAAAATAGATATTACAAACATGATACAGCCTCAATAATACGTAAAGGCAAGAAAGAAAAGAAGTAATAATAATAATAAAGAGGATCGAAAATCCTTAAGCCTCAGCCTGCCCTACTACACGAGGACAGGTGCGAGGCTTTTTACTTCAAATTTTACAAAATATAAAATCGAGAAGCGAGACGATCAACATGATAATACTTAGCGAAGCTCCGGCCTGTGCTGTGACACGGGTGCAGGGCTTTCCGCCGTAAAATTTTCAGTTGCCATAAAACCGGATGCCCCGCCTTGTGCTGTTGCAAGAGCGGGGCCTTTTGCTGCAAATTTACGAATTGTCCAGATTTTCAAAAGGTGAGCGCGACGGACTTGAAATATTTTCGTCGACTCCCACTTTTTCGAGGGTACGTGCGACAGATTCGCAGCCTTCACCACAAAATTCAAACGCCACGCTTCGTGCTGTTGCAGAAGCAGGGCTTTTTGCTGCAAAATTCTAAATTGCTCATATTTTTGAAGGGTAGGCGCGACAGAATCGCAACCTCTACCACTAAATTCAAACGTCCCACTTTGTGCTGTTGCAGAAGCGAGAATTTTTTCTGCAAAATATTTAAATTGCTCAAGTTTTTGAAAGGTTGGCGCCGGAGCTGACCCAAAATCACTCTGCTTTGCGGCTGGATCATCGTCTGGTTCGCTTAGCAGTACCCCAGTGAAAATGGCTAATGTGACTGCAAAATCCGCATCGAAAAAAGTTAGAACAAGGTTTGGTGTTGAAAGGTATCTTGTACTCTGGCAGCACAATCTAAATCAGGACGCCGAGGTAACTGGTGAAATCAGAAAAGCAGTCGGTGAACATAAGGTGGACTTTCTACGCGTGCACGAGCCTTATGCTTACAATAAAACTCCTGCTGGTTTAAGCTCCACGGCTAAAGTAGCTTTTGCTCTAGGGACTATGGATCCAAAGACAGCGATAATGTCGTTGAAAGAAGAAGTTAATATTACCGTGCTGCATCACCTGACCAGAGAACATTGCGTCTGTGCTCAGGTAACCACGCTATGTGGCTCTTTCTATGCGGTTTCATGCTACTTTCAGTTCGCTAAACCAGTAGAACCACACCTCGCTCATTTGGACTTAGGTCTAAAGAAACTGAGTGGCGAACAGCTAATTATCTCGAAGGACGCTCACGCTAAATCTCCATCCTGGGCAGGCAGCGTTACTGATAGTAAACAAGGACTGGTAGAGGAGTTCATCATGCAGCATGATTTGAGATTACTCAATGACACTGCTCAGCCTGCGACTCTTAGCAAAGCTGGTAGAGAAACGTTCATCATTATAACTCTAGTTTCCAAAAATATGTTCAAACATATCAAGGAATATAAGGTCTTAGGAGACATCACGACAAGTGATCATAGTATTATCAAAATAAGAATCTGTAACAATACAAGATTCGCTGCTGGATGGATAGGGCAGCCTTCGGAGCGACTGCCTGGGCGCTCTTGATTCGAAAAAGTGGACAGGCCGAAGTTTGCTGAGTGCCCTGAGGTGTCAGTAGACACGATTTTTTCCAGTGTCCCAGTAGAAATAAAGCATGATATCGAAGATTATGCTGAGATGTTCACTCAATCAATAGTAAAGGCATGTGAGGGATCCATGCCGCGTAAGAAATAGCGTTATAGGTGCTCCCCGTGGTGGACGACGGAACTGACAGAACTTAAGAACAAGAAAATAGAAATGCTCAGATGGCTCCAGAGACTTACGAACTACATTAAACGAACACCTAATCCAGATATTGGAAAATCAGTCGCGTACATATATGCAAGACAAGACACTAAGCGCGTCATCAAAAATATATCAAAGCTGTCCACAAACTCAAAACAGATAGCTTTAAAAACATTGTTACAAAAGAAGGTAACAAAAATCCATGGGGTATTTGCTATAGACTACAAACAGATGAACTAAGGGTGTAGGAAATACATAATAATCTCAAGAAAAACACGGGGTACACTAAGACGGCAGAACTGAAAATGGCCTGTTCGATCATGGGGGACGCATTAGTAAAATTATTTAATGCATGTCTTGAGCACTGAGTCTTTCCAGCAGCATGAAAACAAGGGTTGCTCCGTACTCTTCAGAAAGGTGGAGACGATGACAGAACAGACCCAAGATCCTAGAGGCCATTGTGCTTGCTGTCTGTACTCAGACAGCTGCTCGAGAAGTTGATTTCACGTAGAATAAGTAACACTGTTCTGGCTGAGGGTAAATTCTCGGACAGACGAATCGGATTCAGAAAAGGGCGATCCACAGAAGATGCTCTAGTTGATTTTAGATAAATGATTGATTTCTGCGATGAAAGATATGTACTGAGCAACTTCTTTGAAATTTCCGGGGCATTTGATAAAGTGCTCTGGCCAATGAGCTTGAGAGGCCTGAGGGAGAGAGCTTATCCGGACAACTTATATAACTTAATGTCAAGTTATTTTGGTGACAGGGGTTTCCTTTCGCTCAGGATGGTAGTGAAACGATTACTAAGAACACCTCACGTGGATTCCCACAGGCATTAGTGTTCGGACCAAGTTGTTGGAACATAGTATTGGATGGCTTGTTGGCTAGACTAGAAGCTTTGATTGGTAAGAGGATAATGGCATATGCCGACGATCTAACTGCACTAATAGCCAGTAATTCTAGAGACGTATTAGAGAAAAAAGGACAACAAGCTGTCGATTTAATAAATGACTGGTGCAGGTCGGTGGAACTGTAGCTTTCCAAGAGCAAAACAGCAATCATGTATGTGAAATAGGTAGGTCTCTGTAGTCGTTTGATCAAATGGAAATTGTAAGAAGAGATAGAATGAGTATGTGGCAAAAAAAAAAAAACTTAACCAGACATACAGAAACAGAAGCGGTAAATGCACTGACCGACACCCGACTAGACGACTAAATGGAAATAGCATCAAATACGTTAAGACGTTCAAACTATTAGGAGTTTGGCATGATGAGAAGCCGGGCGTCCAAACTCACAGCGAAAAAATGGCAAAGTCGCTTAGAAATATTTTTCACAAGCCTGCAAGACTTGCAAGTAGTAAATAGGGCTTAAACAGTAAAACTTTAAAAACTATCTGCCAGGAAGTGTTCGTCGCGAAGGCAGCGTCTGCTGCTAACGCGTGACACGATCTGGGGATCGAGAATCAAAAAGATATAAAGCATTTCGAGGGAGCCCAGTGCAGTGCGCTCATCGGTGTGATATAGGCATACCGAACTGTGTCAATTGATGCGCTCCGTGTAGTGGCTGGAATTCTACCGATCCGCATAGCACTCAAAGAAAAAGTGGCGCGATCACTAGTAAAAGTCAGATTTGAGGTCGAAATTGGCAACCTTACCGTCACAGCAGACACCTTGCCACGAGAATTAAAAATGACATCAAAAAAGAAGCTTTGCGACTCTGACAGGCGCAGTGAGAAATGGCGGCCCACGGAAGAGTAACATACGAGTATTTTCCAGACGTTAGGGAGAGGTTCGCAAGTCGCTGGAAGTCAGGCCACTACGTTACATAGTTCATCATTGGACACGGGGACTTTGCCTCATGATTATTCTTGCACGGAATAATCACCAGTGAGAGACTTTGTGATTGCGGGTCTGAGGAATCGATGCAGCACGTTCTCACAATTTGCCTCAACTATAAGATTCAAAGGGCAGCACTCTGCTTGTTATTGGAGGGTGAGCAAAGAAAGTGTCCGAATGTAGCTAGCCTCTTAGTTATCGAAAAAGCTTGCAAAGTTTCTACAAAATTCGCCAGGGAAGTCTTCACTCTCAAGGAGGCAAAAACTTAAACATATTCATATGGTATATATGATGAGTGCTCAGCAGCGGGCCTGTCGGTACTTGCTGCGGGAATCGGAAATATCCTAGACATATCCTGAAACTTAGACACTCTAAAAAAAATCATCACCTACCATCACCAAAGCCATAAACAGTTCCTTAAAAATCCTTCAAATAAAATAGAGACCAATACGAAAACGTGAAACGGCTGCTTGCTCAGTTTCTCGCAAACGGGTGCGGAGAAGCTAGGAACAGGTCCTCCTCGTTGGTTTCCTGCTGGTAATGCTTTCTGGTTCACTCGTGCACCTGCAAGCAGCTAATCTATTCTCCTCGAAAGAGAGGCACCTTGGGTCTTCTCGTTTGATCTGATTCTGTATCGAGACCCTTTTTCCTTCTCTTTACTGAATCTGCAAACAGTTTTTCTCTTACCGCTCCCATGGGACACTAAGTAGGAGATATTTTTCCCGCGTAAGGAGGGAGATATATGAGGCCATGTGGCTCGACTCTCCTTTTCGCAGTGCGAACGAGACTCCCGTCTTCTTCGCATTTGAGAAACGTGTCATCAACTGTCCCTATCTACTATCTAGCGAAACCACTGCCAAAGAAACAGGCTTAGAAAAATCAGCCGGGATGAAAATCCTCGGGGCATGCCTTCTGCTTAACCGAGGCTTAGAACAATTTAGCAGATTGACTAAAGAAACAGCTAAGTTGTTTCGATATGAAATCAGATCAAGCAAAAAGACCCTAAGGTGCTCCTCTTAAAACAGGGAAGTTTGTTGCTTACAGGCGCATTAATGAACTTGTAAGCGTAAGAGCGGGGATCGACGCGAGGGTTTTGTCCCAATCTTCTGATCCCCATTGGGTGGTCAGCCGCTTCACCTTCAGTGCATGGACATCGCAGCCTTCAAACAGTCCGTACTCTGCTTTGTTTTTTTTATCACCATCATTTGTATGACCCATTTTATTCGTAATTGCAGGAGCATCGAACTGCCTCCAGCATACGATGACTGAGTCACACAAGAGCCTGACCCAGCACTTAAACTAGTTCTGCTGTATACCCTGCCGGCACCTGACAGCAGAGCCTCTGTATACAGTTGGGCTTGTTGGAATCCACAACTTTTGTAAACATTATTTTTTAAAATTCTCAATCGTTCTCGAGATATGCGTGAAAAACCATGATTTTTATAGGGTTTCTATGGTTTTCACCATAAAAGACAAATTTGCGCTAATTTTCTCTATGATTTTTGTAATCAGCGTGTCAAAATACATCAATAAACGGAGTTTCGAGAAAATCGGAGGTAACGGCTATTCGGAACTACATCTATTATTTTCGAGGTATATTTACATAATTGTTAAAAAAATCAGTGAAGAAATCATTCACTCAACCATAACCGACTATGTAATAAAAACGCCATAGCATGAAGGTGAGGCTGTTTAATATTATAATAATAAAAACATGGAACCAATCTTGACATTATTTGCTTGGTTATTTCCAATCTTGCCTTCATTAGCTAGACCATGACCAAATCTTGACCATGATGTCTGAATCATTCCCAAATTTGGCTTCATTGTCTGGATCAATCCCAATCTTAACTTCACTGACTGCATCAATCAACTGTATCTTAACACGCATTATTGACTTAACATGCACTTGGATTCATGAAACATTTAGATCAATTGAGTAAGCTTGAGTTGAAATAGCCCAGGAAAATAGCCCAGAAGAAAATGTACTGATCTTTCAGCAGAAAATGCGATACTAGAATAAAAACAGTGATTTTCAATGAATAATGTCAACTGAGCCTTGAAGCAAGTAGGATCACTTGTTATGGTCTTACAAACAGTGTTTTAGAATAAGCTTATTATAATTATAATATAATATTATAATTTACATTACTTATGCTTTGGCAATTGTTCATGATGGTATTAAACATTTGATTAAAAAGGGCGTTTTCATTATGAGCGCTTGTCGTTTCTGTATTTTAATAAACGCGCAGCGTGTAGTTGCAAGTAACATTCTCTTAGGCATTATTAGTGCCTTTTCAAAAGCAAAAACTTAACTCATTTTCGTATTTTAATCTCATAGCAATTACTTGAAGCGTTAAAACTTAATCTGATATTATGGTAGAAAACTTCTTTTTCTGTTTCTGCAAATGGCCTTTCTAATGAGCCTAGTGCATTAAAGACTGCTAGTCTGAAAGCAGAATTTTAATTTATAATTTTTTTATTTTGTTGTTTACTGTTGCGAATATCAATTAATTGTGTGTATCATATTATTATTTTGTCCAAGTCATCATTTTGGGCAAAATTCAACATTTTCGTTGAAGATTTTACCATTTGGTTGAAAATTCATCTTTGCAAGTTGAAAATTCAACAAATAAATTATATCTCAGACTTAAGATGGTTACAGCCCAATATGTCGAGGGCACTTTTTATTATTATTATTATTGAACTTTGTCTCGGAAAACCCGGTGCGTCATCATCAGCCACGGGCAAAGTCTAGTGCCTGATGAGTTAAAGATATTAAAAATTTAATTACTAATAACGAAGCTTGATGGATTCGTTGATATCTCCACATAATCGGCACCTGTGAACTACGTCTTGATGCAACACATGCTTGCGATAGTTTCTGGTGCCGACAACCCTGTCCTGAATCGCTATCATGAATCCCTCCGTTTCCGGAAACAGGACGCCCTTTTTCAGCCAAATATTGGATCTCTCTGTCCACTTCAAGTTGATCTAACGTATTGGGGTGCTCGCCGTGGATAGCTTTTTGTCTCCATTGCGTTTCTA
>JAUMHM010000051.1:851078-861258 GCA_032362435.1 Melikaiella ostensackeni | reverse complement strand
TCTAGTTTTTAACGGATCTTCACGTTTTGGCACTCGCAGGTTCCAAAAATCATAAAATTATGTCAGAGTCTGTCTGTTTGTTTATATGTCTGCATGTCTGTCTGTCTGTTTGGGTACCAGAATGCTGTTGCCACACTCACTTTCGAAGGATTTGTCAAATCGAGTCAGCCTTTGATAAGCTTATTTGGGGGCTCAAAATTAAAGTCAAGTTCGTTAACCAGATTATTCCAACCAAAATTTAAAAGCTTATAGCATTTTCAAAACTCAAAAAGAAGATTTTTTAAGAGTTTTAGAAAGTTTTGTCAGTGAATCTGGCAGATGACAAAAAGACTTACAAATTATCCTGATGGCATTTAATAATCAAGTAGACTGCCTAATTGAGAATATTGGAGTATCTTCTAAAAACACAGTGAAATGATTTTCAATATCTTCTTCGAAGTGAATGAACAAATTTTTTATTTCTTTAACTTTTTTGTTCCAAATTCAATCTCCAGAAAAATCCTTAAACATTTTACATTATATTTTCAAAAAATTGATGGATAACGCAAAATTTGTATCTTTTTCGTGTTATTTTTGAACGGAGTTGTATCATACGCTTGTTTGAAATTAAGAAAACTTCTATAAATAACGAAAACAAGACATTCAAATAGTAGTGCAAGATTTACTGTGAAATGGCACTACCACACCAGAAAAAAAAAAACGAAAACTATTAATTACATCAAATTCTCGTTAACGCAGAAATTTTCAGCTAATTGGTAAATGCTTCTTCTTTTGTGCTAAAGCTGGCACTAGTATCCTGAGAAGTGACTCAACTTTTATTTACAAAAAGTTAATAACAAGTACTCCTTTTTTCCAGTTTTTCGAAAACTAAGCTTCACCCATTTAGAATCCCACGTTAATTTCAAATTTCCGGGGACACGGGTTAATGATGAACGATTTGAAGTAGAAATAGGGAATTTCTTTTTCCAAAAAAACGAACAAATTGGGGGGGAATCGATCACTAAAAATCGAAAGTCGATTCTTTGAACCACCATAGTCCTCGATTCATTAATTATATTTCATAACTCTTATCTTTCAAAACCGAAAAAGGCAGACAATTCATACCAAAATTTCGTATAAAAACTTTTGAGATGTTTGAGTTCAACGTTATATACATTTTGCTCTTTCATTCGCCTTTTTTACATGCATGTGGGTTTAAAGGTTTTCCTGTAATCAAAATTTCCCACAATTTTTTCGTTTTGTAGAGATCGAGGATGTTTTTTTATTTGTGATTTATTACCTGAATCCTTCATAATAATATTATATGCAAGCACTAAACTCAGTTTAAGTTAAATACATTGAATTTTTCTATTTTTTAATAAACATGAAATATTTGTGGATTTGTAATTTTTTCAGTTACACCCTTTTAAAGTTATTGATCCCTACCTCTCAGCCGTTTCGTAAGAAGCGAATAGAGGATATAGAACAAATTTGGAGCGTCTATGAGCTTATTGGGTCTGATTTAGATCAGTCTCTTTGGCGTAGTGGATAGCGTGATCGCAGTCACATCGATTTGGATCGAAACGCATGAAATAAGATTAAATTTGGAAATAAAAGTGAAGATATTGTGTATAAATGGATAAAATAAGTGTAGAACTTTACATTGAAGCGAGTAAAAAGTGAATTCGACAGTGCGTCATAATCTGAAAATGCAAGACATAAATAAAAAATTGCGAGGCGAAAAACGCCAAAGTGGAGGTTGCACACGGCAAAAGACGGGCGAGATGGAATCAATGGGAGGCGCTGAGAAGCAGTCGAATAATAAAAAGAGACAACTCTCGCTAACAACGAGCCCAGCGAAATATGAAAAAAGGAAAACTGGCCATGCGAGTGCTCAGAGCTTGCTGAAAAGGGAGTTAATGCAGTTGGAGTCGAAACTTAGCGCTCCGCTAAATCTTGAAGAAGGAAGAGAACTGACGAGCATATTCAAAAAAGCAGAGTGGACATAGAGCCTACGACTAAGGTAGGTAGAAGAAATACTAGACGAAAGGACAGATCGCTTGAGCCGAATGCACTTACAGAAGATCAAATATCGGAAATAGAGTCTGAAGACGACTCACAATTCGGAAAACCTAATTTACCGATACATAAAGAAATCCAACTAGGGATGACACCTACCATAGTCTCAGAAAAACAGATTCGAGCAGATGCGAAATCTGTCGCAAAAACAAGTGCAGAAATAAACGAGATAATGATGAACACAAATGTCAACAAGGAAATGGGCAAGCTCCGAAATACCATCGAGCAGCAACAGATATTGATTGATGATATAGCGGGAAAGCTAAAGTATCAAGTCAATGTGCTATGCAGCAACAAATTCTAGACCCTTGTAGAAGAAGACATAGAGGAGAAGGAAGAAATGAATGAAACTACAAGCGGCACACAACCACAGATGACGGGAATAAATGAAAAAGGCTGCTCCAATATAGATGACAGGAGGAATGTGCCTAGAGGTAACAAATTTATGGGGAAAGCCCCTCCGATCTACGCAGCGAATGTAGAGGTGAAGTTAGTAATTAACACACTAAGTACAGAGATAGGGAAACAAAACTATGTAATTTAAAACCTAGAAAATAGCGAAATAGCGGTACACAAAATTCACACGAAAACTTTAGTAAGGTTAGGAACATATTCAGGGGCAGGGACGTGGAAAGTCACACGACACCTGAAATTAAAAAGAATTATACAAAAGAAAAAGTTACATAATATTGATGTTGTACCGCTCCCAAAAGAAAATAAAAAGATAGAGAAGAAATGGGAATGTTTGAATACTTGTAGCTCGAAGTAAAAAAACAGATAGATGAAGAATATACGTAATCTGTAAGTAAGTTTTGGTACAATAAAATCAAAAACATAAACTCATGTAATCAGGACCTATTCCCAGAGATGAACAGAATTTCCAGAAAAAAAACAGCTTCGGAAATCAGTAATTTGAGAATAAGTGAAGAAAACATCAACCTTCTCGAAGAAGGCCAGATTGGCAGTAACTCGCTCCTAATAGATAATACAGGTAACTATATAATTACAGAATAGGAGGACAAATTAGCGATAATAGAAGCCTACTTCGCCTCGGTAAATAGGCAGAATATAAACATGGGGAAACCTAGATTAACGGAAGTAATAAATATATGGGCCCAATATGGGAAGTGGATAAGGGCTTTTTTCGCACTCCCCAGAATCTATATTTTATATCATGAAAAAAATAAACAACAAACGCTCCTCAGCGACGGGTAAAGTACCTCATATCGCTCTAAAGCATCTGCCTTTAAAGGTAATCTGGGACGACACCACTGTCCTCGATAATATGATAAAATCACTAATGTCATAGAAAATGGGCAAAGTTTTACCAATTAAAAAAAAATAATAAAGATGAAACGCTACCTTCAAGTTACAGGACAGTGTGCCTTTTGCCGAATATAAGTAAGGTTTTTGAAGTGCTAGTTAATCAACAGCTAACGAAATTTTGTGAGATCAATGGTGTAATCCCAGATAGCCGATTCAGATTCGGGCACCAATACGCCACGGTACATTCGGTAGGGAAACTTACTTCAGTTATAAACAGAGTGCTAAATAAAAAAAATCGTAGGAGCATTCCTTATAGACATTGAAATGGCCTTGGATAAGGTCTGGATGGAAAGGATTATATTTAAGCTGGTTCAAAAACGATTCCCAAATACCTGCCTGATAAAACTAGTCTGAATTATGATCAGGGAGAAAAGTTTGTGATATGCGATAACGAGTTCCAATGAAAAATCACATTTTTATTAGCAGATGGGCTGCTACAAGGGGCAGTCAACTCACCAATACTGTTCAACATCCTTATAGCGAAAATGTTGTCCCATTTCGGAATACATGATACGACTCTGGTGAGAAGAATAACTTCCGCGGATGACTTTATTTCATACCTGTACGTCATGCACAGAAATTTTCATAGAGTAAAGGAGTTATTACAAGAAGTATGTAGTTTGACAAATTTTAGTCTCCTACCACACTAAGAAGATGAAAATAAATATAAAGAAATGCAAAACTATACTATTCAATTGCAATTTTTTGAAGAAATCCATAGGATATAATTATGATTCTTAGTAGGTTTCAACAAGATTTACGAATTATCTTCACAATGCTTTTCGATTGGACTCGAATTTTGAAGTTCTATATATTTAATAGTGAAGTAGATTACCTATATAATAATGACCAGGGCACAATATTCAAAGTAGTCAGTTACTGTGTAAACTGTGGAGAAATCAAACACAAAAGCATGGCAATCATATTGGACAATCTAAGTTATGACACTGTTGCCGTTCATGAGTACCGCAAGATAATTCTAAATTACACATCCACACAAAAAAAGGTCGATTACTTTTTCGGAGACCATTGTTTTCCTTGGCATTTTGAGGCACTGAATCCAAATTTGAGGCAAGAATAGCACCTTATTCGGTAAATTTTGGACGTGACCTCAAAAAACGTTATTTTCGAGTATATTATGGAAAAATATGGTATCATTATGGATTTCAAGCCGCTCAATTCAATAATGAAGTCAGATCAGTTATAATACTAAAAATTTCATAACATAACCTCAAAACAAGATTGTTTGAGCAGCATTTTTCAGGACTAAATTGAATCAAATGTATTTCGAGGCTTTGAATTCGATTCTTGTCAAACTAGCGTTAGTCTTCTACGGCTATATGAAAGGACATCTATTTTTTTTATTATAACGCACTCTTTTGCATTCGAAAGACCTTCGTAGAGGCATATTCCTTTTCATACTCTTTTTTTGAGGTCCATCTCCTTTCAACATTCAACAGTAGTCAGCCATCATATTTTCATCACATCTTCCTTAATATCGTTGTTCTATTACCTTAGTATTTTGATGGAACCTTTTCACCCTGTTCTCCATTATAGTTCCCAAGATTTTCAGAGAAGTATTCAACGTGGAAATCCATGAAATTTAACTTCAAACTCATTAAACACTTCAATTACTTTTGAAATTATCAACCATCCTCGAAACCTCTTTTTTCAATCTAGACTTTACACGTTCCCCAGGAATTGTTCAACAACATTTTTAAAATCGAGCAATGCTCTTTTTTCAGTACTAGTCATTTTAATAACAAAAACGTCGTCTTCCAACAGCTTCAGAATTTGAGGTCCATCGGATATTCCTTCTTTCAATTCAGCATCGGACAATTGGGGGAACGGAGACACTATATACTAGAAACATTGTTCCTCTTTATCTTATGCTTCCACGAATTGTTTCATGAGACCCAACTTGATATGGAGAGGTGGAAGGAGGACCTTCGATAGCTCCACTAACGGGTCACTGATGACGTTTCCGGATCCTCGTTCTAGCGACATTTTTTTGGCCAAACTTTTTTCTTATAATGATTTCCACGATTCTGGCTGTCCCATAAGCACGAGAAGCAAGGATACTTCATATTTCCTGATTGCTGTCCCAGCAGCATTGAAAAAACTTTGAAATCTCCACAAATCGATGCATATCGATCGATGCATATGCGTTTGTGTTGTGCAATAAGACGACCTTTAGGCTTCGTTTAGAAGAGTCTATGAACAACCTATTCCCTTCGTCTTTGTTAACTCCTGGTTTCAATTCATCCGTGAGTCCACTAACATCCGTACAATAAAGACAGTTCTTGATCAAGATGAAAGTATTTGCGAAAACGGTGCAAAGGTGAACGTTTTGGTTCTGTGTCATATGGAGTGTATTCGCTATCGGCTGCTTCACTTCCAGTATTTCAAACTTCACTACTGCTTGTGCATTTCTCATGTTTCTGCACTGCTTTTATTTCTTTAGTGTTGGAATGAGAGATGCTAGTGTCAACTAAAACCTCTGCAGTTTTTTTCATCTGGGATTCTACTACCGAAGAGACTCTATTATGAGTAATAGATTTTTTATTGAAGATTCCGCATTTCTTTGCATCGTTTAGGCAGAAGTAAGAATTTCTTTCATTCTGCGGTTTTTTCCAGATTGCCGGTACAGTAAATTTCAAGCTTTCATTCTTTCCACTATCTTCGCATTTATACAACATTACATGACAAGTGGAGCGAATAATATGAGGAACCCAGCTTTCACCTGGGTTTGGAAGCTTGGCGTTAAAGTATTTTGCATACGGGTTCCCAATTTTTTCAGTTATTTTCTTCCGATACTTTGGGACTCAGTATTTCGTACAAATGTAACAAAAATGGCTAAGATTGTTCACACAACTATGCGTCTGCTTTGAGTTTTTTATTTTTGAAAGCCATGGTTCTTTTAATCCCTGCGCGTTAAGGATCCTGGTCCCAGGGCTAAGCATGAGGGCTTTCCGGCTTTGATAAGGACAATGTCAACTCATCTCCGGACACACTATGGTTTCATTGTCACACTTAAACGCCCCCTGAATGGCAGCGCGAGTTCGCTGGTTTTGTTACTGACAGGGCTGAGAGTTAAATCATTTTTCAGATCCCTTTTCAGGGTAGTTGTCATTAATATTATTTATTTCGCTATAAAAATAAACATTATTAATTTTTTGATCAAAAAATACTTCATATACGTATTAATGCGGAATTATTATTCTTTTAATTTCCTGCGGTTTTTAATTTCTTTGATCGCATTTATTCTCAAATTTTCGCACTACTTTCTAATTTATGTTTCCTTATTCGATGTTAAAACTGTCGCACTTTATTCTTTCAGGAAAAAAACGAAGAAAAGCATAGTAGAAATTCAAGAAAATATTACTTTTAATCTTCGCCATGTATTTTGTAGCAAGTCGGCCCTATAGGTAAAGAGTGCCGCAATTTCGCCTCGAGGCAACGGTCAACCCTCATCCGATTTTATTTCTGCAGGGACCTCCCAAAGTAGCAGGTGGCTGATAGCGCTGAAGCAATTGGGGAATTCACCTAGAGAAATGACGTTTTTGAAACGCTGTTTTTTTATCGTTATATTTATCTCAAGTTTCAATTTGTGTACAAAAATACATACAGAAATTTAAGTTGGATAAAGTTTTTGTTTAAGCAAACAAATTTCAATGTTGTAGGAGTTTTCGCCTTTAAAAAAAAGAAAAACAAAGTTTGAGGTTGACTATTTCCTCGAAATTATAATGATCAAATTTTCACATGAAAAAATGATTTGGTAAAGAAATGGCGTCACGGCATTGAAATATATGGAAAAAATAACTTTTATCAATCCTCCGAACTTCAAATACTTTCTGCTAAGTGAAAATATCGTTTTAAAAATCTGAGAAGCATCATGGAGACTAATTTTGATATGTAAAAAAATATTTTTTCTAACCAAAATGAAAAACTAAACGAAATTTTTTCGGTCCACGCAATTAAGTACTTGCTTGCTTCTGATGGCATACAAAAAAAAATATAAATAAAATCGTGAGCAGTAAACAAAAAAAAATTACATCTTACCTCAACGCTATACTGTACTACCTACATTGTGAAAATTCCAAAATGACCCCAAGCTACCTAGAACTGCGCAGTAGTTACCGAAGGTACTTAGAACTATGCAGTATTACCTACTGAAAAAGTAACATAATAGTGAAAATCTCACTCATAGCATGTGATCACTGAGGAAACATGCAGAAAGGTAACAGGTTAGCTGGGTACTCAGATACTCGTATGTGTAGTAGGTAGCCACAGTACTATGATCCGCACAGTAGATACCCACGGACTTGGACCTACAGAATGTGGAAAAATTTGGAGCCCAAACCAACGTCTGACACATTGGGTATGTTCGGTATCTGTCAACCTAAAACTATGACCAATAATTACATATGGCTCAATTTAGATTCTTTTTACCAAAAAGTAAAAATGTGTATTAGATTGGAGCTCGAATTAAAAAGTATATCTCAAGAACATTGAAAAGGTGGCACACGTTTGTGCTCGACATATTATAATCTATTGATGTACACATAAATATAACTGCATACATATCTTTAATTTGGTATGAAGAATTTAATTTGACTACTAATGTCTGAGTTTTCAACCACTTTCAAGGTTGAGTTTAAACTTCATTCAAACTACACTGTTCTCCTATTCATCACTGGTCATTTGCATAATATTTTTACAGCAATTAAAACCAAATGTTGCTACATGTTTTTCAATGGTCATGTCAGATCTTAATACCCAGTCATTCCTGGAGATATATCAATCTATATATCATGCAGATATTCTCTTGATTTCATATTACGATAATTGATATTTTCTTTTGACCCTTTGACGACCAGAGACATATATTTGCTTTAGAACTTATTTCTGGAAATATTCCTCATCAATTTTCTTTAGCAGAGGGTCATTTTGAAGGGAATGGTTGTAGCTTATGAATATTCAATTAGGGTTTTCATACTTGATTAACTATATCCTCCGACCTTGATGCAACTTCTGAATATTTACTATTCTTATGATCTATATACGTGCAACGTGTAACCCAAATCAACTTGCTAAAGAATTTTTAAGATTTTACTGAATTTATAAATAACTTGAAGAAGGATTTGGCTACAGACAAAGGTCTTTGAAGATCATAAGGTCAAATTACGTCAAAACATTGGATAAAACGAAGGTTTTCCCATCAGATTTAACCTATTTTAAAGGTCGCTGATCGCGAATATGCCAATGATTGTTTAATTTTATTGATGCTTTACTTGCCGTCGTCGATGGGTTAGGAATAGAAAGAACTGTTCAATCGCACCTTAAATAGAAAATGCTTGGCGTTCCTTTGGCCTATCCAAAGTTGCAGAAGAGGTAGGGTGAAATTTGTGTCGGGAGGGCCTGGTCTCAATAGTCGTCTGTAGAGAGGATGACAGTCGACCAACAGCTCGACCTGCGAGCCGCTTATGCTCAGAGCGACCTTATGCCACGCTCCGTCGGCTAATCGAAAAGGAAATTCTTCGACATGAACGGCGCCGTCTCGACGGGACACGTAATGAAGTCGTAGTTCATCTTTACGACCGCTGCTCTGCAGCTCCAGGTACCTGAATGTAAAAATACTGAATTGGGATCCGAATGTTTTTCATTAATAATTGAGAGAAATGCAAGATACATCGTTTGTGGCTTTCACCTAAACAAAAATTTGTATGGTCAGGAAGGCCTTATAAAATATTTGTTAACTTACAAGTAGAAGGAATTTTTTTATAATGCCCTGTTACGAGCTAAGACAAATGCGTATATTTATCTAGGAAGGACTTTTTTGTCGAACATAGTCTTTGTGACATTGATTCTTTTGTAAATGATGGTAAAAATTTTGGATTTTGAGTTGACCAGTTTTGGAAATTTTTATATTCAAGAATTGAAAATTTGAAACCATATTGTAAATATCCGGTCATTAGAGGTGTGCATATACAAGAAACCTGGCGAAACACACAGTTTAATGAGGTCGGGTCAGGTTTTGAGTGTTTTTCAGTTCCAAGAAATAAACATTTAACATACTCGTATGTATAAAATAAACTTTGGAATGTGAACGATTTTTGATTTCAACGTCTGATTGAATTTTAATACCTCACAAAACTTGCCAACCCATACCAAATTTTCATCTGAAAAACCTTTTCATTTTGACGATATCTTCTTTCTGTTTTTTGGATTTCAAACTTCTTAAAAAATCAAATAAAATTTCCTATTCATAAAAAAATTATGGCAAATTTTGTGTATGTACAGTTTTTGCTAGTGAACAGTAATAAAAAATAAAAAATTAAAAAATAATTTTTTATTATTTTAGAATTTTTGGAAAGTGCGCAAAAAAAATGCTCTGTTCTCTTCCAAATCTGATGCACCTTTTTCATTATTATCATACCATTAAGCCAAATTCCTTTCGGGGTAAGCGTAACTCGTTCGGTTCTGGTTTCGTTTCACTACTGGGGATGAAGAAATTTGTATAGTAAATTTGGGTACGAGATGTTTAGAAGGAGAAGGAAAAGGTTTTCGATCAATCTCACAACGTCGCTCCGACACTAGTCGCTTGATTAACCTCTCTAGCAATCAACCCAGGTGAAGAGCTTTGAAAAGCCATTATAATAATGGGAATAATTATAACAATGCACTAAGAAAATCTCTTTACGTGGGGCCATTAGTACCCAAAATCTTTCGTTTCAGGCATCACTCTTCTTCTTATAAACAATTGCTCTCCATACATCCCTATCCTTACATACCT
>JAUMHM010000051.1:833480-846618 GCA_032362435.1 Melikaiella ostensackeni | reverse complement strand
AACTCAAACTCATAACTTAAATTAACTGACAAGCATCATCAGTCTTCTCTCTTTAGTTAGGAAAAACGTCTTCAGCTATCTCATTGTCTAAAGCGTCATCAGTGATCAGTCTTCTTTTGGTTTAAAATCCCAATGATTACAGGGAGTAGCGACAACCATCTTGTTTGGCTAGGGTGGAGCATTCTCGAAATATCCAATTCGAAAAAAAATCTGAAATTCGGCAAATTGTGCCCGCCTTTTGGCACTGCTGTTGAAGAACTTGTAAATGTGAGGAGCAAGATCTTCGCATGATCGTGACAGACACTTGCAGGCCTCGCTACAGTAAAGGTGAAGCGAGTAGCAAATGCACTTGGACCCCCGCAGTCCTGGACACAGTTCTCTCATTCTTGAGTCGACGCTGTTGTTACAACCCATCATGATATTTCAGCCGTCTGATCCAAACCCAATGATATTTTTAAATGGTATTTCATACCTATCAAGTGAAGCTTTTATTAGCTCGAACAGTCTCCTAGCTGTAGCGCCCTCATCCGTACCATGGGGATCATCTTCGCTGAATACTTGTCGCAGATCCCAGAAACGACATACAATCCTACCCTGATTTCTACAATAAAATCTAAGCACAACACAAGAAGTAATTACAGAAGAAATATCAGTAGATTCATCTGTCAAAATTGAAAGCTTGATTTCCTTTAGTACAGATAGTAATAAGTGTTCTTTTTCGTCATGCCCCAGCACATTTATCACCATTCCTTTTGTTCTTGTTCTTTTGGCTGAAATCATTTGAGCAATTTCTTAATCAGGAAAGATATTCTTCATGACGTCCGTTAGATAGTCCATTTTCAAAAAGGCTCATTATGAACAGCAACAAATTCTGCTAATTTCATTTCTGCGTATTCCACTTGTTCATCTGATGGATCAAATTTCTTTTTGTTAAGGAATGATTCCAAACTTTTTGCATTTCCTGCTTTGACTGCAGACATCGATAGTTTGTTTACCGTTTCGCGAATGGAAATTTTTAATTTGCAAAACCTAGCGGGCTTTTAAGAAGACAATTTTTGTTAAAGTTACGTGTCATTAATTACGTTCTTGAGCGATTTCTGGAAACTTACCGGTTTATTGTTTTCAGAATTTTTTTTTCGATAAGTGCCGGAAATCTACGTATTACATTCAACATTCTTTAAAGAAATAAATTCAAAAATAAACTTTCTCGTGAATTCTTGTATTTTTGGTAACTTACCAGTAAGTTTCTTTGTTACCTTCTTCAATTTTATGTTACCGAGAATTTTTGAACTCTAGTTTCACGTCGCTGTATACCAGATTTAGGGTGTTACCTGTATGGTTGCTAAAGGTAGAATTCCAAATGTTGGTTAGGTAGCCATTCAGACTACCGGCGTTTCGTCCCAGATGCATTTGTGTGGACTCATCAGTGTGGCCGTGGAGAGGAGATAGGTATGGAGGCGACAGTGCCCACTAGGGACATTCGATTCGATTCTTGAAAAAATCGATTTTTTGGTGAAATGATTCGACTTTTGAAGCGATTCGTAGCTGTTCGATTTTCTTGAGAATAGATTCTTTATCCCTAGAATCGAAGAACCAATTCTTTTTTTTTCCCTGTACCCTGTCTGCAAATGTCTGTACTAAGTTTGACATCTTTGGTTTGACCAGAGACAGCCAGAGACGAAGCCCCTTATGTCTCTTTCACAACTCGTTATCTCAACTCGTACTGTTCTTACACTCTTTTTATAAATCAGAATTGCAACTACAGGTAATTGGTCTAATAATTAATCTTAAACTGTGAAAAGTCTTAAAACTGGTTTCTTTATTATTCAAATTCTGATCTGATTTAAAGCTTTCATTTTTCATTTGTAAATGTAGAAGATATCAGTATTATGGCCAGTAGTGTGGCAAGAAAATATTTCCGATATGAAAGATTGAAACAGATGCGTGTATTAATTAAAATTGTAAGCGTAAATTGATATTATAAAAACTGTCAAAAATATATTTTTACGAATAGATTTTTGTGCTTTCATTTGGGAAAGGCGACTAAAACGAGAATTACAAAAAAAAATTATATCTATACAAATAATTACAAAAAAATACAGTAATCTGAAAAGTTTCGATTTTTTAAGATCGATTCTTGCAGAATCGATTCTTTTCTTTCGACTTTTTCGTAAATCGATTCTGTTTCATTCTATTCAGATTCGATTCAAGAACCGATTCTTTTCGAAGAATCGAACATCCCTAATGCCCACCAAGCTTAAAACATTGGCGTGGGAAGTGAGATGTCAAGAGAAAGGGTTAGTTGCTCAACCGCCAGCGTGATGTCGCTCTTCCGAGTAAGCCGGTAACCCACTACTAGGAAATGTGCCTGACAGTATTAGTGATGCATGGCTTGAATGAGTGTTGTGTACGTGATTGAAACCCACGTGCATCGGTACCGGTGCATGGGCCGCAAACGAAAGTTCCTGTCTGGACCTTTGAGTAAATTTGCTGATCATAAAGATTAAAAATCGAGCACTAGTTTGGTCACGTGACCCCTTTTAGACATGCTCTTGAAGTAATATGTTTAGGAATTAAAAGTAATATGCAAACATATATTAAGAAACAAAAGAAATTGCTCTCAAAATTTTAATCAGTGAAATGTTACTGATTTTTAATGAGAATCCTTACTGATTTCAATCGGTGACCCACTTCTAGCTATTTGAATCAGTGAGATTGCGTTCTGATTCACTGAAAATTCTTACTGATTTGATTCAGTGTCCCATTTCTCACTAATTCAAATTCAAATGGACTTTACTATGAAGTATAACTGTCAAGCCAAACAAAGCTCGTTCGAAAAAAGTATCTAAAACTTTAAAAAATTGATCAAACTTTGGATTTGTTTATGCAATTTGTTTATAATGATAAATATAATTCATTTCATTTTAAAAATATACTGTGGCTTATAATAAAACAATTGTTAATAACAAATTATATACACTCGAACTCTGATATAGTTTCATCCAGCTTAAGCCTTCCTAGAACTGCTGGCCCCCGCAGCTTCTCAGCGGGCATGGTCAGGCTCAAAATTTAGCAAATTTTATCTAGTTTTCAGAAGCATTAGGCCGTTTTTAAATACAATATGGCCGACTAAATATGGCGTCGGGAGTCAGAAAAAACATAGATGAACAAATTACTTTTTAAAAAAAAATTATGAAAGTGTCAATTTCAAATACTCCTTTTGGGCTTACATTCTACGTTTGCATAGATACTTCGACGAACCGTATGGCACATTGCGAAATTTATAATGATGGACCCCATATGGCGGCTGTATGTCAACGATTATGCTCCCTGCAACTAAATTTCCTCAAATCGGTTTGGAAATAGTTACTCGGGGGTTTTCGAGGTCGCTGATTACGATTATGTAGTCAGAATATCGTAATCCAAGATGGCGGATCCAATATGGCGGATTTATGCCAAACAACCAAGCACTCAGTGACTCCAATTGCTGAAATCGGCTTGTAAATGATTGCTAGAAGGTTTTCGTGGTCGCTGATTGAGATTCTGCAATCAAAATATCAAAATTCAACATGGCGAATCTAATATAGCAGCTGTGTGTCGGCGATTTAGCTCCCAGTAACACAAATTGTTCAATTCGGCTTGGAAATGATCACTTGGGGGTTTTCGAGGTCGCTGATTGCGATTCTTCACTTGCCCCCTCTGAAGAAATAATTGAAGATCACTAAGACCAAAGTTCACTTGTTCTCTCTGAAAAAACGACTAAGGATCGTAAAAGCAGATCCAACTGAGAATCGCAGAGGCAGAGCATTACTTGTTCTCTTATGAAAGGCAACTGAGGATCATAGAGTCAGAGCTTCACTTATTTTATTTTTTTTTTTAACAATCGAGGATCACTAAGACTGAGCTTTATTCGTTTTCTGTAAAAAAGACAACTGAAGATCGTTGAGGCAGAGGTTCACTTGTAGTTTCGCGAGGAGCAACTGAGCATTGCAGAGGCCGAGCTCCACTTGTTTTCTCTAAAAAAGGCAATTGAGGAACACCAAGACCGAGCTTGACTTGTTCTCACTAGAAAAACAACTGAGGATCGTGGGGGCAGAGCTTCACTTGTTCTTTCGCAAGGAGCAATTAAGGATCGCCAAAGCAGAGCTTCACTTTTCTACTTTCGCGAGTTAATTTATTTCCTTCCATCCTGAAGTCTATATCGCTTCAGAGTACGGAAATATGGATTATTAATATTAGTTCAGCTCCACCCTAGGTGTCTGGAATGTTTATGTGAAGATGGAATTTTTGGCAAAAAAAATCGTTTATTGAATACCAAAAACGCTAAGATTTGACATTTGATGTGCTACACATGTTTTTATATACATTTTTCATGCCCAATCCGAATCTAACAAGTGAATCGTTGTAAGACAAAATCCAAAATGGGGGAGTCAATATGGCAGACTAAAATTGTGAAATGAAAGCGATTTGACTGAAATTTGCTACTAGGTTGTTTTTCGGGTCGCTGATTTCAAACCCAAGGGCAAAATTTAAAAGTTCAAAATGGCGGATCCAATATAGCGGACCAAAATTGTAAAAGGAAACCAATTTGACTAAAGATGTCTACTCGGGGGTTTTTCGGGTTGCTGATTTCAAATCCAGGGTCAAAATTTAAAACTTCGAAATTACAGATCCGATATGGCGGACCCAAATTATAGAACAAAATTGATTCGACTTAAGATTTGAAATCCAAAATCAAAATTCCAGACTTTAAAAAAGCGGACCAAAGGTGTAAAACAAAACCGATTTGACTGCAAATTCTCATTCGGGGGGTTTTCGGGTCACTGATTTCAAATCCAGAGTCAAAATTCCAAAATCTAAAACCGCGAATCCAATATTTCGGACCAATATTGTAAAAATTAAACCGTCCTGAAGTTATTAGTACCTCAACCCATGCCGTGCCTGTTGCGAAAGCAATTGATTTCTATCACTATGAGTATCGCGTGGACAAAGTTACGTAACCATTATTTTCGTTGCTGTCGGTTGCATCGATAATTAATTAGTTTATTAATCGATTGAACTTGTCTTCTCCAAAAGTGCATTTGTTGAAAAAAATATTGTTCAATATGAATATTAAAAGAAGTGATGCTCAAAGGAAATCAGGTCGTATATGTAAGAAAAGTAAAAAAAGTTTTCATATTGGGAGGAAGGAAGTACAAATAAAAGATGCTTCTAAATCAACTATTTATAGACGAGCTAAAACACTTCTTAATCATGCAGAAGAAGATATCGCTCTCATTAAATCAACCGCTAGAATTGGCAAAGGAAATTCTTTCAACACAGGTAGTAGCAGTAATGATGATTTAAATAGTTCTAGCAAAATGAAGCTATTTGTACACACACCTGAATCAGCCCTAGCTTTCTATTTAGAATACAACTTTAGTAAAAGAAGTTAAAAGTCTTCATCAAAAAGTAGTTAAGATCGAAAAAGTTGTATTTATCCGTGCTATAACAAGATTCGAGAAGCAATGAGTTCCTGCAAACCTCCGAATTACAAGTCATCTGAAACGGAAGTTTCAGTGCCTCTGTAGTATATGCTCAATAAGACGGCTGAACGTTTGTGCGATTCTATTGCTTTGAATTGGGCTAGAAGAGACTTATATAGTTTAGAATTGATTACCACTTTGGGGTTCGATAGCTCATCAGGGCATGTAAATCCCCAACAGAAATGTCAAAATCCAAACAACGAAAATACAAATGCTTTGCACTCTTTGTTTGTAAGCAGTATGATAATCATAAAATTGAAGACCTGTAAGTTAAATGATCTTTCTTGGATAAATCCATCACCTCCAAATGTGCGCTTTTGTCGTCCTCTCAGAATTGCGCTGGAAAGAGAAGATGATACAGCGACTATTCGGGAATTCAATCGAATAAATACAGAAATCAACGAGCTTTAGCCTCACACGTTTACTATGTCCAATGGTAGAACAGTTCAAGTAAAATATAACGTGTCGCAGACACTGTTTGATGGCAAATGCCTCAACACTATTGTTGGAAACAGAGCGACAAGTAGGTGTCCGATGTGTTTAAGAACTACACACCAATTTTGTCATTTGAAAGACAATTTTGCCCCCGAGAAGTCGTCTCTGAAATATGGATTAGGTTTGCTGCACAGTGAAATTAAAGTTTTTGAGCACATGCTTCACGTGTCTTACAGAATGACTTTGCAAACGTGGGATGTAAAGAAGTCGTTAAAAGGTGATTCTTTAGCGATTAACTCACACTCAAATCTGGAAAGTGTAGTAAAAAATATAGTTTTCATAAGCTTCATTTTTTAAATTTCTATGCAGAAAAATCAGAAAATGCAAACTTTTAAGGTATTTTGTAAATCTTTTTCAGCCATAAAGTTTCAATTTTACAGAACAATTTGAGACCAGAAAGCTTCTTATGCAAAAGAAAATTTTTGAAAAATTTGGCGTAAGAGTCGACCAAGTACTCCAAGGCCATGGTACGACTAACACTGGAAAGCTGGGAAGAAGGTTCTTCGAGCAACCGAAAGCGTTCGCGAAGATGCTAGACATTGATTGCAAGTTGGGTTTCGATCTAGCACTAATCTTATTGGCATTCAAATGTAAAAAATGATTTAAATTGGATGAACTGGAGGCATTCTGTTGGGAAATTTACTGTCGCCATGAGGAACTTTATCCATGGGCCAGAATGAACCCAACTGTCCACAAATTGTTGAAGCACGGGTGCGAGATTGCCAGAGAATTTCCATTACCAGTAGCTTATTTTGCTGAAGACGCAAACGAATCGTAGCGCAAGTTATACAGGGAGAATTTTATCTCACATTCACGACAAAATAAGCAGGAGAATCGAATCATAGATGTATTTGATAGAGCCATGTACCTCACGAATCCTAAAGTTTCTCTTGAGTTAATAGACAAAAGAATAAAAATTTACAAACGAAAAGAAGTTTCAGAAGCCATAAAAAAATTAATCAGAAAGGGGTAGGTGCACAAATATTGCTAATATAGTTTACAATTAATCTATTAAACTTTTAATCTTGCTTGTCTGTGATATAATAACCTTTGGGTTATTTTAATTATTAAATGGTAAACTTTCAAATAAATTCATAAAACCAATGACATTCACGCAAGATAATTAAATTAATTTTATTCTCAATTATTCTCAAACCTTCGTGAATTACAGTATACTAATATAATATACCTTTTTTGACATTTAAATTGAAAATACCTTGCAAAAAATTGAAGAGGACGATGTCACTGACAGAGATGGTATGAGTGAGGAAAGCGATTCGTTGAACAATGAGAGTGATACAGAAAGTAGCGAAAGCGATGAACATAATTATCTTAGTTGATAGGTGCTTTTAATCATATATTCTTTCTACCAAAGACCCATCAACGTTTCGTATCAGGTACCAGGTACCTCCTCAAGGCTTACTATGATGGCGTGAATTTCTCGTGGTTACATAATTAATATTATCTGATTGTTAAATTAGAAATTATAATGTTATTTGGTTTCAACTTCTTTTCTACTGTTTCAATCTTATGTTCTAAACACATTAATGTTATAAACGCTACAATAATTCACATTATTGATCACTATAGTGGTTCTATTATTCTTTTCTTCGTTTTTGCTTAAACTTTCTAAAACTTGCCGAATAATCAAATCTTGTTTTTTAGCAAAAACTATTGTTACAAATATATGTGTTGACAAATTTTGAAAGTCGTACGATTTCTGGGAAAAATACTGCAAGAGTGGTTCGAAGAATTTCGATCCACTATTTTAAACTTTTTAATTTTTCCGTAAACCATAAAATGCAATTTTTAGTCAAATCGGTTTTTCGCACAATTTTGGTCCGCCATTTTTATTTTTTTATTTTGACTCTGAATTTGAAATCAGCGACCCGAAAACCCCCCAAGTAGCATTCTTTAGTCAAGTCGGTTTCATTTTACAAATTAAGTCTGCCATATTGGCCCCGCAATTTTGGATTTTATCTTACAACGATTTACATGTCAGATTCGGATTGAGCATTCAAAAATCTATAAAAAAACATGTGTAGCATATAAAATGTAAAATTTAAGAGTTTTTAGTATTCAATAAACAATTTTTTTTGCCAAAAATTCCATCTTCAACATAGATTTTTAAGGTCAAAAATTTTTTTTTACTTTTCGACTTTTTTTATTCTTTACACATGAGTGTTTGTGTATGGCGCTCCTTTTTAAACCTGTTTCCACCCGGTCGGAATGATAGTTTATCGTTTTGTCGTTAAGTGCACCAAAAAGCGGAACATCTTGTTTCGGCACGACCGGTAAACGCATGATAAGTTATGAAACCAAAAAGTAATGTAGAAAACTGTTTCACCTTCTCCATTTTTAGAAAAATAGTAGTGCACTCACTTACCCCAGAGGGGCGCATTTTCTTATTTCGATTATTATATAAAAAATAGAATTTTTCCGGAAGAAGCGGCCTTTGCCGCAAGCCTTTGAACTCTTTAGATTATGTATGCAAAAAAAAGAGAAAATGGCCTTACCGTTTGGTCTCAATTTCATATTTAAGATTTCCCGATGATTTTTAGGGCCCTTCATGCAAACTATAGAAAATTTCTCACTACGACAGACATACATTCAGGGATGCATACCTTGCAACATCAAGACTTCACAATGAAATATTTTCGATCAAAAGTAAAGTCCAGTTCAAAAAGTATATATTTGGATAAGGGAACAAATCATCGTTTTTCTAGCTAGTTTCCGAGGCAAGGAACTGCATGCCTGTATATGTTCCACGTATGGGGTTCTACATATCATCAATACTGTATGCGCTTTGCTTGCGAAGACATATTTAACTAGTTTAAACACGTCAAATATAGGTGAGAAACGCAATATTTTCTGTTGATTGAAAAGGGTTATAAGAATTTTGCTAGAACTCTTTCAGGAGAGAATAGAACTCTTATTAGAACTCTTGAAACGGAAAGGTGAAGAATTTAAAAATTTTGGTTATATTTGAAGTGCTGTAGTTTTTTTCAATTTTGACTGGATCGAAAAGTGTCATAGGACTTTTCGGTAGAACTATTCCGGAAGGGAATAGAATTCTGATCAGAAAACTTGGAACTTTCAACAAGAAATTTGCAAACATGTAGTCAAAATGTTGTAACTCTTAAGTTTTTGATTTCCTCGAAATTCTATTTTTATTGAACTTCAGAATGCTTTTGAAACTAAAAGATTATGCAAAAAACAGTTGAATTTTTGAGAAGTGGGGGAGCTGGCTACTTTGTTCGAAAAATGTTTTTTGATGAAATTGGTCAGAACTATTTGTGAAAAGTATCAGGGACTCTAGAACTATCTTAAATCTACTGAGAACTTGAAAAAAGTTTACTTTTTCAACAGTGGGCGAAAGTGTGATGTTAGCCCCCATTTCCGATAAGTGAATTTTTGCCCCTTTAAACGTCAGAACTATTGCTAAGACCTATCAAGAACTAAAAATAATAAAAAATATTTCGGCTTCATATCAGGGAAGAGCATTTAGTTTTTAATTATTCTATCTTTTTCGCCCATGCAATGTAACGTAATTCCAGCTGTCCTGTTCGGAGAGCCATCTCTTGGATTAACTGGCCCGTGTGCTAAGAGAATCTACAACTACATACACCTACATACACCTACACGGTCAATGCATAGGGCTGGATTTGACACATTTATACATATCTACTGGAGTTGTAACTTTGCGTGCATACGTAGTTTTAAGTTGATATTCCCCTCTCCACTACGTCACCTGCATTCACCTCCACCCTCCCCTTCTGTCACGCCACTGGATTTTCAAGTCCAACTTTTTGGCTGGTTACACTTGAGAAAAATTACCCTATATGAAGTCTTACATTTTTAAATAATGTCTTCAGTGATACGTCAATTTTTTAAAATTCTTGTTCCCCTAGATGTAACACATTAAATGAGGATGGGGGAGGTATGGGCTGGGTGGCGGTATAATTACACCGCCTAGAGTGACAGTAAGCTTGGATTCGGCCCTGTTAAATATTTACTCACCTTGAAGGTAGTATGCAGGTTTTAGTCTTACAAGCCCCGGCACCTGCGTTATGCCTTGATGTGTACCGTTATGCAATTGCAATGCTGCAAGCAAATCTATAACACCCCCAGCATCGCCACCGAACCTGGACCTTATATTTAAGAAGTCTATTACATCCTTGGACACAGTTTCCCTCGAATTTTCTTCCTTATGGTTTGTTGTGCTTGCCACTGTAACAGAAAAGGGTAATCATGAGCTATATAAAGCGTGAGGTTCATGCTTATTTTTGTATGGTTTCGAATTATTTAAACAAAAGTTTTGAAGTACAGTTTCTCAAAATTTCCCGATTCGATTGTGAGAACATTTTAAAACTTGTAGCATTTTTTATATTTTAGAAAATAGTTGAAAAGTACATCTCCGATGTCGTAGGGGGAGAGCGCCGCAGGCACCCCGAGACTGAAGACGAGCTCTGCAAAAATCGCTTGAGACAAAAGATGTCTGCTTCCCTACCGTGGTGCATACGATATTTTCGACAATACTTTTTCATTCAGTTACCCATATTTTCAACTCGGTATTTCATTTCATGCGGACAAGAGGATGGCGAAAATATTTTCGGAAAAATTTTGACAAGAAAATTTGACAAGAAAACAAGTTTCCAAAATACTAAAGTGAGTGTTACAAAAATTGTGAATTAACTTTATTCATTTTCCAAATTCATGAATTCCTACCCTACCGATACAACTAGTGATGCCGTCCGAGAGGAGGCATTACGAGCCTGCCTCGTTTTCGGCTCGGTTTATTCCTCGTTTTGTCTCGTTTTCTCAGCCCTATTCCTCGTTCTGCCTCGTCCCGTTTCGTCCTTTCCCGTTCTCGCCCCGGGTTTTCCAGCACTTCGTGACAGATGTGCACTAGCGGAGTGGACAGCTCGCAGGAGCGTTTTTCTGTCAACCCGGTAAAAAGGGAAGAATTTATAAAAATTCAGAATCCGAATTCCCATTAATACGCGAATTTTCCTCCATCTAAAATTCCACCAACGAGTGGAAAAAAAGCAAAACCTATTCCTTCCAATCGATCTAGAAAAATGTAATGGAAGCGTATTGGGAGAAACTAAAAAGTGGAGAACTGCAGGAGAAAGAATAGAAAAGAATAGAATAATGTCAATTTGAAGACGCAACTGTGAATTGAAATAAGTGCATCTTTAAAAATAAATAAATGTTATGTTACATATATAAATTATGGGTAAAAGAGATTTTGTGTAAATTATGTGAACATTTTTTATTCATCTATTGAACAGAAAAATATTTTGACCGATTTAATATGAAATCTGTCTTGGAACACATTTAAGGCCATGTGAGCGTAACCTCAAAAAAATGTTTTCACATTTTCTTTAAACCAACTTACTTTCACACGAAACGCGATATCGAGTTGAAAATTTCGAAAACTAAATAAAAAGCGCTTAGAAACGTTTGTCTGATCCTCAATTTTTATAATTATGAAAAAAGCAAGGAAATTTTTTTTTTATAATTATAAAAATTTAGGACCGGACAAACATTCCTGAGTGTTTTTTATTTAGTTTCCGAAACTATGTGAGTGCAGATATTTTGTGGACAGATTAGAAGGAATTAAATTAATAAACAATACAGCATGTAAGTATGGAATTAAAAATAACCATGACAAAAAAATTGAAATTCCCAAACTTATATTCTACAAGAAGGAATAGAAACCATGTAAGTGCATATATTTTGTGGACAGATTAGAGAGAATTAAATTAATCGAAAATACAGCATGTGAGTATGGAATTGAAAATAACCATGAGAGGTGTGTCTACTGCTCGGATTAGGAGGAATTTAAAAAGTGTAAAATATGTTCGCCTGCATAGAATACAACGCAAGTGGCAATCGTTAAGGAAATAGAAAAGAATTGGTTTCGGAAATAAACCTATTAGTTCGTTGGGCACTCCTCCCGATGGAAAATTAGCACATTCAAAAAAATTAAATAATTCTCACTCTTTCATTTAAATGTGAAAATATTAATTTTTCTATATTCTCTTCTTGCCGGGAATCTGACGCGCTAATGCTAATTAGCGCTTTTTAATAAATGGTTCAAGTCGAAATATGACTACATATTATACATTTTTATTCATTACTGATTAATTTGATATCATTTGGAGTCTTCTGAATTTAATTTTAATTTAATTTTAAAAATCTGCCCGCTGCACGGGTACATATTCTCGTCGCGCGCTGGGCGCGCCGCGCTTGGCGCTCGACCTGTTATGTGCCTCGCGCTACGCACTCGGTCCTGGATAATCAACTAATTCATTTTCATGCTCAAATATTAAGTGGAGATGTAGATATAACTTTCTCAAAACTCCTTCGTGTTTGAAGAATACATTCTCATCATGACACTCGCACTTCGCGCTCGACGTTGCTTGAGCTTAGTTTAAATTTTAAAAAATCGACATGTTACATTATATTTTTATACTCAGCTGAGAAATTGTGAAACAAAACGAGAAAGAATTAAGCTAAATGCACCCAAATCGAATACTTTTCAGCATAAATTTGCAGTATATGAGAAGGCTGGCTAACGAACTTGACCTGTCTTTTTGGACCACAAATCAGTGTGCAAAAGGAAATTTAAATTAGAAAATTCCTTCGAATGTTATCGCATCGTCAGATAACAGGCAGAGAGACAGACCGACAGACAGACGTTTTCGTAATTCGAAGCGTCGAGAAATGACGAAAACTGGATAGGTCCAAATTCACATGAATCTAGGACATTCCATCATAAATGCCCTAGTGGAAAAATCTCCTGGCAGTCTGATGTCAGATCTGGCCCAGATCTGGCGTCATATAGACCGTCTAGTCACGACAGTCTAGTCTGGCCCAGATCTGGGTCTGGTCCGCAATCCATAACATGAAAATTTCTGAATGTCAATCAGCCAAATTTTTTTTACTATTTTCGAGAAACTGTCAGGGTGTCTGAAATTATATAAAATGAGAAATTAACACTATTAAACATCAATCTTTTGTTCTCATTGTCTTGACAGTCTAGTCTGGCCCAGATCTGGGTCTGGTCCGCAATCCATAACATGAAAATTTCTGAATGTCAATCAGCCAAA
>JAUMHM010000051.1:813390-830463 GCA_032362435.1 Melikaiella ostensackeni | reverse complement strand
GTCGATTTATAGTAAGCATGCCTCTCAAGGAGAATTTGCACGAGTTAGGAGAATTACAGCAGGTAGCCCGAAGAAGATTTACGCATTCGAGAGACGTTTTGACAAAAATCCAGTTTTGAAAGAACGCTACTTTAAAATTTTTAACAATTACATAGAACTAGGACACATGACAGAAATTGAAGAAGATGATGTCGAGGCTGATCATCCTTTCTGTTATTTATTACATCATCCAGTTTTCAAAGTGTCTAGTACAACAACCAAGGTGAGAATCGTTTCTGACGGTTCAGTTAAAACATCAACCGGAGTATCCATCAATGATGTCCAGAAGGTAGGTCCGGTCATTCAAGATAATCTCTCCGCTATTCTACTTCGATACAGAACTCATTCATACGTGATGTTGGCGGACATTGAGCAAATGTATCGCCAGATATCAATTCAACAGGATTAAAGGTCCCTGTAGCGTATCATTTGGAGGCCAGCCTCATCATTATTATTAAAGGAGCATGAACTCAACAGAGTGACTTTTGGAATGGCTTCATTACCATTCTTAGCCATTAGATCTCTGCTACAACTCAGCTACGGTTCTTCAAATGAAGCGAAAATAATATCAATTTACGTGCCTGAATCATTTACTATTTTGACCAAAGGCCCTAATCAAAGTTATTATCAAGCAAACAAGAAGCACTTACTGTTACACTTACTACCCAGTATAAAATAAGAATCTCATATCATTATATTTATTTACAGTGATAAACAGTGAAATCTAATAATAAAATTAATTTATATCTCAAACTTAAGAATAACATTTTTGAAAAATATCAATCAATTTATTCGACTGTGTTATGTTTATATCTACTATACACTTAACATTTTTGTTTTATACTTCAGAGTTATCTTTTCATTCTTGGTGTACTCGACTACTTTTCTTGAATAATTTTTTTATTTTGTACCTTTCAGTGAATTTTAATTGAATATAATTTGGTTGAGTGTGCTTGTGATTTCCATAACTTTTATAAGTCCGTTAGCCCGTACGAATTGTTAAAAAATATATGTAATTAACATGACAACATTTTTTTCAAACATCCGGATGAAGTTCTAGTCTCATACTTCGTACTAGGTAGAAAATATAAAGGCTTGCAACTATAAATTGAAAAATGTAGAAGAAGCATTATCAACTTTTTAAATGCAGAATCAAGTGTGCGCCGCTTTCCCCACAAATTATACATTAAATAACTCTCAAATGTTATTTTTTAGGTCAAAACGTGATAAAAATATGTTTTCAAACAGAATTTCTCTCTATTCTTTTGTTTATCAGGAAATATCTAACACAATAGGGGACAATGGAGAGAAAAGGGAATGAGCCACTGGTTAGGGCAGGGATGTATTTTCAATTTTCACAATACTTTTTCTTTTCCAGCAAAAAGCTTTCGATGGATTTAAATACCTTGTACAGAGACATTACGATTCCATAGAATTTTTGGGTATTAAAAAACAAAAATTTGTTTCATTCTTCCATTCACAAAGAGTTCTGAGAGCAATATTGGAGAATAATAAAAAAAACCATTAGCAGAAGTAATTTGGCCGAAAAATTAACAAGAAAATATATTATATATATATATAATTAATGAATTGGTCAAACCACCACCGAAGGGTCTCCCCGGGAGCAAATGCCATCCATGAAAATGACACCGGCTCCTAGGAGAACCGCGGTTAATCACACCCATGGCCACGCTGCACAACCGTGAGATGAGTGGCCACATGGTACGATGGAATCACGATGAAGGGCCGGCAAAACCCTCGTGAGTCCTAAGGACACGGAACAACCCAAGAATGACAGCTCTTTGCATCCATCTCGCTAGTGCTTTGGCATTTTTCTGGCACGCGGGTATGACTTCGAGGCTACGAACCAGTGGTGGTTTCGCACCCCTGAGAGCGCCAATGACAAGGACAATCATTTTAGCCGAATGTTCTTTGTACACTCCTCGCAGCTCCCCTATAAGGTCTCGAGTAAAGTAAAAACTTCCAGTAAATTTTGGACAACACGTTCTGGACAATTGACTCTATCTCTCTGGGAGCGTTCGGCAGAGCAGGGTCGCGGTAAACACCATAAGAGCAACAAAGATGGTAATAAAGCACTCTTAGGGCCACATTATGCCTGTAGAGATACGTCGCTCCCGCATGGGTGGGGCTTCCAGAGATAGTATGTGTAATAGGTGCCCAGAATGTGCATGACACGCTCTGCACCTGTAGCTGGGAACTTCTTCACGTAACATACGGCTACGGTATACCAAGGTGGGAATGACACCGTTCTGGCAGGCGAAAAGAAAACCTCATGTGCCTGAATTAAGTCCGGATGATTCAAGGAAAGCAAACATTAACTCCATCGATAAGGACTGATCTTTTACATTTCTGTGAAAGTTCTCGTGCATTTTCTTGTCCTGGAGCTGTTCGAGGAAGTTGTTCACCTCTGCTTTCTTCACTTGGGCTTTTAGAAGTGAGACATCTAGATTCAGTAAGGTACTTTTCGCACTTCCGATGTTAAGATTCAGACTAAGGGTCTCGGCCGCCTGCTCCGCGGCTTTGTAGAGGAACGTTCCTTTGCCAATCATCTCGTGATTCCTGACCATTGTCAGAAGGGGATCTCTTCCATTTGACATTCTCTCAAGTCTTTTGGAATCTCTAAAAATACCCTAAAACCTTTTGAGTCCTATGAAATCCCTCAAAATCTTCATGAAGTTTAGGAAAATCTTTGTAATCTCATCAAAAAATTTGAATTCCCTAATGGAATTGCCTGAACGCTTTGCAATTATATTGAATTCCTTAATTAATTGTTGTGAAATTCTTAAACTGTCTTCAAATATTTCAAATCTCTCAAAATTCCGTAAAAAAATTGAAAGCTTTGAAAATTCCTCAAAATAATTCAAATTTATGGAAATCCCATAAAGCACCTTAAAAGCTTTCGAAATCTTTTCAAATCCCTGGAAATCTTTTAAACTCTTTCAAAAAAATGGCGAAGAATCGCTTTTATAGGAACGGTCTGTAAAACTTTTTCCGGGCCGGTTGGTGAATCTCAGTCCACCTCTGCACAAAGCTACGTACAGGGACTATAGCCGGATAAATCCCCGGCATTCAAAGCCCAATATGAGCCCTTCAGGTTAAAAAATGAGTCGCCAGGGCATTTTTCAAGTTGGAACTTTGAAAAACTTTGAATGTACCCACATTCGGTTGTTTTCGGGACATAAATATAGTGCCAATAGATTTAATATAGGTACCAGTATCATTCCCCACTGAAAGCCAAAAATAATAATCTTCATCCTGAGTTAGAAAAACGCGAATATCTCATAAACTATAGCCGGCCATAACGGCCCTTTTCATGCGGATGCCAACATATAGTCATACACTGAAAAAAAGCAAATTAAAATCAAATAATAAAATCTATCGCTTGAGAAAAGTGTTTCTCTCCGAATCCAGCATGTCATTTCATTTTATCCCAACTCTGAGAGTGATGAGAGTAGGAGACAATTTATGGAAATACTTTGTTGTATGTCAAGCATACATTGAGAACCCCGGCAATCTGTGATTGTCGACGGAACTTCGTTCAAATTTTCTTTCGAAAATTTGAAGGATGGCCTACGTGACAAATCGCATATTTCCGGTGTTCTCAAAATACGAGCTTGCTTCCTCTTGAGTGCAATCTTATTCATAATTCCAAACTTGGCCCATTCTTCACCGGGGCCCATTAGCACTAATCCCCTGACACTGGGTTTGGGCACGAATACAGAACGTGCTCCAAACAATGGCGTTATGCCAACACCTGGGATTAGAGAACTTATAATTATTAATTGTATCATAATAATATATAATCATATATAATAATATATTTATTATTGTATATTAATAATAATAATATATTATAATCAATTATTATAATAACAATAACTCCTTATCAAGCAAATTCAACATAGAGGTGTATATAAGTGATGGTACAAAGGTCTGCTTAAAAGGCAGAGATACAGCTAATGCTGCCTTATAATGGAGTAGTACTTACTCTTTACTTTACTCACTACTTCACAAAAGAGTAGTGCTTGATCCCCCGCCCACGAAAGTACTTGATTTTTTTGAGGCTATAGTAATTCAAGTTATTGATTTCAAGGGTGTTTCTTGTGGTCTAAAAGAAAATAATGCTTATATCATGGAGGTGAAAGTAGTAGGGTTTTAGGGATGTATACAAGCAATGTTACAAGGGTCTGCCTAATAGGTATGATACAGCTAAAGCTGCTTTACAATGGAGTAGCGCTTACTCCTAACTTTACTCATTCCTTCACAAAGGAGTAGTACTTGACCCTCGCCTCAAAAAAAATACTTGACTTTTTTAAGGCCATAGTAAATCACGTTATTGATTTTAGGGTAGGTCTCGCTATCGAAAAAATATTAGTGTTTACGTTTTGGAAATGAAAGTTGTAAGGTTGTAGGGGTGTATACAAGCGATGGTACAAGGGTCTGCTTGAAAAGCAGGGGTACAGCTGAAGCTGCTTCACAATTCAGGTTGCAGGAGTATTGCTCGAAATGAATCAACTGTGAATGTACTCACACCGGTACGCCAGTCGCAGGCTTAAAGTGCTTAAATGGGTATAAGCGTAGCGGAAGCCCAACCTTGAAGCATGAGAGGGAGAGAGAGCGGAAGCTTGCTTCTCTACCCCCTCTCGTGCTCCAAGGCTAGGCCTTAGCTACTCTTATCCCTACTTATTCTGCTTAAGTGGGGATAAGCGCAGCTGAGGCCACAATTCAGGTAATTTATTACTTTTGGATCATTCTTTTGAGCCACTATCGCCAGGGGCTTCCCCATAAGATAAGAAATACGCAAAATTTTTCTTCCTCATTGTTAAATGATCCCGGCATTCGACTATGTTTGGTTATTGATTTTCTTTTTCTTTAGGGGGCATATCCAAGGGTGTGGTTTCCTTGTCCCCTATATTGACTATATTCTGGGGGTCCTTATGTTGTGACATTTTGGCGGCCATCGCTTCTTCGTACTGGAAACTAATTTCTTGATAGTCTTGATTTTCTTAAAAATCAGATTTTTCTTCATTACTGTTTTTAATATAATTATTGTCACTCAATAAAATTTCTTCGAAGTCTTGGTCATCTTTTTGCTTTGGTGAAAAATCCGGGTCAGAATCGAAACTGTTATCTGATGTATTTTGCTTCGTGTTTTTATTCTTCTTACCTGATTTAGGCTCTCCCAAATCCTTTTTGGGTCTCCTACGTCTTTCAGCAAGTAAAAGGGATGCAATATATCTTCTATAGCCGTATTTTGCTTAGGCCTACCGTATTTTCTTGGTTCTGGTGGATGAGTATCCCTTGGGTAGGATTCTTTGATCTGCCAGCTGCGTTGTCTTTTTAACGGGGTTCGAGGCCTTTCCTTTAAGGCAGGTTTATTATCTACCTTGGGTTCTCGTTGCCTTGCTTTCCCTCTAGTTAGCATCGCGTAACATATTCCTTCGACTAGAATTTCATTCGTTTCGGGAAAGGGTTTTAAAAAGCCGATTGAGAAAGCTATCTAAATGCATTGGATGATTTGTGACAATTTTATTTTGTCTGTTCTCATTTCGGATTGTTTTGAATCGATTTTATTTATATCTCCGTTGAGACTATTCAAAACTTCATCATTTATTTCTGTATCGCCAATGGTAACATTCATCGCTTAGATCTTCCTTTTTAATGAAATTAACCGAATTCCTAGATAATGCGTCTGCATTTACTTTCATTTTTCTTGCTTTGTACACTAAGTTACAAGTGTACTCGGATAATTTTAATCGCAATCTGGTGACTCTGGAGCAAGGATCTTTTGTATTTAAAACCCAAACTAGTGGTTTATGGTCTGTGACTAATGAAAACTTCCGTCCATAAGGGTATGGGCGAAATTGTTTGACACCGTCAACAATAGCAAGTGCTTCTTCTTCGTAAGTATAACATTTTTTCTCGTTATCGCTTAAAGCACGAGACCTATATGCGACTAGATTATCTTTGCCTATTCGGACTTGAGATAAAAGACTTCGTATTGCGTAACCCGACTCGTCTGTTGAGAGGTGGAATGATTTAGTAAAATCAGGACGCGCTGGAATGGGTTCCTCGCACAATCTCTGTTTAAGGGTCTCGGAGGCTTCCTTCTGTTTGTCCGTTCATTCAAACGGGACTTTTTTTTTAGAAGTTGGGTCAGGAGGGATGCTATTTTAGTAAACCCTCCAATAAACCGTTTGTAATATTCCGATAGTCCCAGAAATCGTTTAATATTTTTCCTAGTTTCAGGTGCTGGAAATTGTTGTACTGCTTTTAATTTCATCATTTCAGGACGTACTACATTTTTATGGATAACGTGACCTAAATAATTCACCTCTGGTCTCAGGAATTAAAATTTGTCAGGCTGTAATTTTTGATTAGCTGATCTTAAACGGTTCATTTTCCATTGAATTCTTCCTTACGTTCTTGGAGGCTGTCCGCGTGAATAATGATGCCATCGAGATACACGAATAATTCGGTACCTTGTCAACCGGTAAAGATTATGTCCATTAACCTTTGGAGGTTTGCAGGAGCATTTTTCAGTCCAAAAGGCATTCTATCTAACTCATAGTGATCGTCGAGAGTTGAAAATACTTCCTTTTTTTGAGACAGTGTGCGTAAAATGCGTTTTTACACGCCCATATTAGTGCGTAAAACGGCTTATTACTATACAGTATGCGTAAAATCAAATTTTTTGAAATCGTTATATCACTATTTTCCAATGCCAAATTCAAATCTATAAGGTAATATGTAGTGAATAACTGTTCAGTTGCTTAACGGAGACTATAAAATAGCAGCACTATAATATACTAAAGCCTATGGCAAGGGTAAAGAAGACGCGTGCTATGTGTTTCTATCTCCGTGATAAGTATAAAATATGAGACTGGTTCAGTTGTGACGTCGCAAAGCCATGTGTCGGGCCGACAACAGCTAGCAGTGGACAGTGGGGGGAGAGCACTCTGATTGGTCGGAACTGATCGCCACGTGAGAAGCGCGTAAGTGTGTGTTTATTCCTGAGAATACATTAGCAGCTGCTGAGAATGTAGTGAAGGAGTCATTACCAGATAGATCGAGACTTATCCATAAAAGTCGTTATGAAGAATTTATGAAATGAAAAAAAGCGAACGGAACGGAATCTTTTGACGAAAAAGTGTTTCTGGCATATTTTCTGAAATTATCGTATAAATTCAAGTCTTCCACGTTATGGTCGATATTTTCAATGTTAGAAGCAATGTGTGAAATGAATGATAACATTGATATCGAAAATCATGAAAAACTCATTGCTTTTATTAAAAAACAACACGTTGGTCACGTACCAAAAAAAGCAAAAATTTTCACATCAACCGAAATGAAAAAAATTTATAACTAAAACTCCGGATTCTGCATATTTAGCAATCAAGGTTAGTATTCGTCTTCAATCTTCTCTTCTACCTCTGATAAAAAATAAGTCGCAATCATCAATAATTTTTCACGGAGATTGCTTTGATTCTTGGCGTACATGGTGCATTGCGGAGAGAGGAAGTACAGAAAATTACAACGGATAATGTGAAAATACATGATGAATATATTATTGTGCCGATTCCTGAAACAAAAGCACACATAACTCGATCGTTCACGCTTAAAGGAAAATTCTTCGTACTTGTCCTGAAATATATACAACTACGACCTTCGAAAGTGACAACAAACAAGTTTTCCCTTGCCTACCGTAAGAGCTCGTGCATCAATCAGCCTATTGGGATTAATACCATCGGTGCTATGCCTAAAACTATAGCTATGTGGCTTGGTTTAGAAAATCCTGAATTATACACGGGACACACTCTTCGTTGCTCTTCCGCTACTCTCCTCGCTGACAGCGGTGCTGATATAACAACGCTGAAGCGCCATGGTGGTTGGAAGTCGGGACAAGTCGCGGAAGGCTACATCGAAAATTCAACAGGAAATAAATGAAAAATTTTAATGCTCATTTCTAATGTTATCAACGATAAGGATTATGTTCCGGCTCCAAAAAAACTAAAAACTACAATAACGGTGACCAAAAAGGAAATAATTCATGAAGTGTAATCGTACATTTCTACAACTAATTTATTAATTATTTTATATTTTTTCGTTTTAATGAACTCTTTAGTGACCTAATTATGTTTAACTAATGAATTATTAATGATACAATACATTTAATAGTGTACTTTGTTTTCTACTGCGATGTGTCGGCTATAATTCAAAAACTGTTGCAAAGGTTATATTAAATATTTACAAACAAAGGCTGTGTTCAACTTATGAATTGAATTAAGTTGTGTAATGTTACGAAACGCCTCATAAATATTTATTTTGTATTTCGTTGCGAAAATGACACATATATAAATATAATCAATTATCACAAACAATTTCAATTAATTTATTCCAATTATCCTTCTACAGGAATGTAATTGAAATAATTTATATTATTCATTCAAAATATTTATTTTGCATATTATTTGAATAAATCTTGAAAAAAGATTCAAGATAAATAATTATTTTGCTGACTCATCATTTAACTTTCGCACTTGGAAATTATTTTAATTTATTTGATACAAAAGCTATAATTACATTTTTTCTAATTTAATCATATGTTTTTATATAGGGGAGGGGGGCCCGTCCCCACTCTTCCTCCCGACGGAGGCTTCGCTGCCTGCATCTCCACCAGGGCCTGCGGCCCTGGACCCATTACTCCGCCCCGCGTCACTCCCTTAGTTTCCTTCAGCATTACTTTCGTCTATTGTTTAATATCATTGAAACGCATTTTACTCATACGTGTTGCATAATATACTATTGTGAATCATCGGAATTCATTTTGGTCCAATGAAAACCCGATGCCAGATTGAACACTGAGAAATATTGGGCTCCCCCTAGTTGGTCAAGGATTTTGGTGATATTTGTTAATGGATACGAATTGTCTATTGGTTTTTTATTCAACCGTCTGAAATATAGAACCATTTCCGAAAGTTCATTTCCATGAGAATCGTTCTTCTTAGGGACGATCCACTCTGGTGTATTGTATGGTGACTGTGAAGGTCTAATAAATTCCATGGTCTAAAAGTACGTTGACCTGTCGCGTTGCCTCCTCTTTATGCACCTGCGGATAGCGATACTGACGTGACATATTGATTGTTCATCGGTTGTTTGGACTTTGTGTTCTAATACATTTGTTGCTCCTAGCATTTCTCCGGTTATGTGAAAACGATCGATATTTTGCGTTGTGATTTCAATTATGTGAGCTTAATTTTCATCATCAAGTTGATCTAATTTAAGTACTTTTCTCACAGTTTTAACACGATTTTTTCTACAAATTTTACACAATTGATTTAATTTTTGATCTTCATTGAAAAAACCTTGAAAGGATTCTTCTTGAGAATTTTTATAAGCATTATAACAGAGTTATGAGCACCCCACCTTCTTACGGCCCTGCGGGCCTCAACCCAAAAGTGGGGAGAAGCCCCACACCAGGGTTCAATAACAAATTTCTCACCACCACCTGGTCAGTCTTGAGTTATCTGCTGCCGTATTTGGTATCACCCCTCAACCAACCCAGTACGATTTCAAAATCCTCACTGGCGCCATCCGGCAACTCTCTTGTAAGCTGTTAAATAAACCCAATTTATTATCAATGGTTTTCAATCACTGACTTTACCCGTTCTCGATATTCCTCTAGACCTTCCTTTTATTTGCAAGTCCCCCTCACAAATTTGGCGCCAAACGAAATTCTCACAATTCCTTTGTTCCAAACTCCCAGAAGGGCGTTGGCCAAACTGAAAGTATGAAAATCCTCCAAGTCGAGAACGCAAGTCACAGAAATTGGCGCGCGAAATCACAGGTAGAGCGACATGACCCAAACATCCCCACACTTTTCCGCCCTCAGTGGATGACTCCACTACGTGGTGAAGCCACGCGCATCCCCACAGTAGAAAAACCGAGAAGCTCACTTGAGTGAATGTGCTGGTTTTTAATCAACCATATAGAAACCTAAAAGCTAGTCGGCGAAAAGAAAAAGATTCAAATAGGAAGGGAAAGTTTAATTAATGCATTTGCAATCGGAAAAAATTGAAAATATTCCGAAAATGGCAAATTCAGTGGAAAACGAAAGAGAGAATATGGAAAAAAGAGAAATTGAGAAAATTATAATCGAAGAAGATAACGCCCAGGCAAATTTAAATAGATTAAGAACAAAAAACAGGGACAGTCAATCGGGCCAAAACGCCGGTAGAGAAGAAATAGGGGATAGAAATTTCGAATTGGTAACGGTTAGAAGAGAAATAGAATGGAGGGCTGTACAGCCAAACGAAGCGACAGGAACAATCCCTAGAACAACAATATAAACCCAAACGCATACAGAAGGTACGACGGCAAGCACACCGAACATACACAGACAAGACCGTGCCTCACACATACAAACAATTGGCATACTGTCTCCCAACACAGAAAATACGTTAAGTAATTGGCGAATTTAAGATGTGAATAGTATTACTTCAGAAAATCGGAAATTAGAAATAAATAAGATAGATGAAGAAGTTGAGTCAGAGAGAAAAGAACTCGAAAAGTTGGAAAGAAACAAGAAGAAATTAGAATCAAGTAATTTATAAAGGGAAGAATCTTTTGGAAAGAAAAGAAAGAGAATAGAAAGAGAAAAAGCAGATAAAGCTAGAGCAGACCGCGATAAATAACGGAAAGAAATAGAAAGATAGGAAAATGAGAACGAAAATATAGATAATAGAACATTCGAAATTGATTCATTTTTAGAAAGCAACGCCGAATATCGGAACGGTGCACAAGAATTAGTCAATTATGAAGAAAACGAAATAATAATAAAGTTCGATTTAAAGATACAGAATTAGATTTTAATGAGCATAGACACGCATAAGCAGGTGTAAGGTCTACAATTATAAATATTAGGCATAGCGGTCTAGGGGACAGATACGCAGTTTCCAAGACCAGTGCTAAGGCAATCAATTATGAGATAATCAAATGCGGCTAACTGCGAACCAGAAACATGAAATAGAATGAATAGAGAAAGAATAACTGGAATAGAAAGGAAATATAGGACACACTATAACTCATAAGAAATTCCAGCGATTTTATTTCCTTTCGGCATGATACAAACACCTTTTAAAATCATGTCGAATTGGCCAATAAAGTTTAAAAATAATATAGAAAGTAGCCCTACTTATTTATAAATAAACCTATTCAGATTCAAAAGAGGATATAAAATTAATGAAATTGATATTTCGGAAAATTTGGATGTAGTTTTTGAGGAAGAAGTGTTAAGGGCATGTCTAACAGGAGTCACGTGACCAAACTAATGCTCGATTTTTAATCTTTGCTTTTGGAACGATTTACTCCCCCTGTGAATAAAATATCGCTCTGACACTTTGGAAATGTAAAAGGAAACAGTAACTTACGTTTGTATACATCATTTGGGTGGAAATTTAGAAAACAAAATTTTCGAAGAAATTAAAACTGCAGCACCGTCAGAATTTTTTTCAAACAACTTATATCCACACGAAATGAGGTATCAAGTTTGAATTTTCGAAAATGACATAAGTGGTACTAAGGATCGTTTTTATGGTTTCAATTATTTGCAGTTAAGAAAAAATTTTTGATGAAAAACTAGATTTGGAGAATTACCGACCGTGTAACGGCCTACACAAAGAAGTTCACAATGACATAAAAACGTTCCTTAGTGCCGTTTATGTCATTTCAAAAAATTTCAACTCGATATCTCATTTCATGTGGATATAAGTTGTTTGAAAAAAAATTCTGACGCTGCTGCAGTTTTAATTTCTTCGATAAAATTTTTCTGAAAATTTCCACCTAAATGATGTATACAAACGTAAGTTACTGTTTCTTTTTTCATTTCCCAAAGTTTCAGAGCGATATTCTATTCACAAGAAGAGTAAATCGTTTCAAAAATGAAGATTAAAGTCGAGCGTAATTCTGGTCACGTGACTTCTGTTAGACATGCCCTAAAGTTGATTTCAAATTAGCAGAGACAACTGGCAAAATTTGGGACAATTTATTGATGATTTGAAAGAAAACATATTTGAACGAAAGGTATTCGGAAATCATAATAAATCAAATTAATATTTGTAATAAAAAGAAAAATAAAGACATTCACGCATTCATAACAGAAGATAAGCCATTATTTTAAAAGTTGTTACCACGTCCAAACCTAGAATGGCAATTAAGAAAAACATACGAGAATTCAAAAATCGAATACAAAGTTCTCATTGCGAGAAATGTTTTTTCAAATTTTTAAGTGTTAGAAATTTTAGGATGAGAATGGGAAACAGAATTAGTCAAATCTAAAATTAGAGGTCAACAATTAATTATTGTAGATAAAAATGATAATGAAAAACAGATGGAAATCCTGAATTTTCAAATTCAAGATTCCAAAATAAAAATTCAGGTCTCAAAAATAATCAGAGGTGACCAGGAAATCCAAGATTTACAAATAATTGTAGTTCCAGAAATAAGAACCCAACTGGTCAATTTATTAAATGCAATGAGTCAGCTGTTAGGAAGCACACAGACAGGACGAAATAGAAACAATCCGAAAATACCAGCGATTTAATATCACGTGGAAGAGGATAATAACAAGGCAGAAGATAAGAGAGATAATAAACAAGGACAGAATGAAAATAATACAACTTCAAATCAACGAAAGAGTAGGGATAGTAAAAAAGGTTAAATGAATCCAAGCGCACAGGATTTCATGGACTATGAAATTAAGAAACCAATCAATGATACGTTAATGGTCCGTACTCCCCGTACCAAGCCCTCTTTCCAGGTAACGCTAGAGGCTCAAACCCGCCAGCGCCCCAGCTGGCAAAGGGAGTAGTGGGGCATGATGCCCTACACCCTAAACCCTATAAGTTAACCGACGCAACACTGGCACGAGCCAGCGTGGGCGCCGAGAGATTAGATAAACAAGCTAGTCAAAATATAGTGAGAGGAAGTAGAAAAATAAATGAGCATATGAAGGAAATAAAGACCGAAAACAAAATAAACACAAGTTTACATATCAAAAATAAGGATAGGAAATTAGAAAAAGAATTTAAAGGTCCATTGGAATGTGATAAAGAGAAAAAGAATTCTCAAATGAAGACAATGATTAAGAAAACAGAGGAAAGAAATAATTCGATAGCAGAAAAATTATTTGCGATCAGAAAAAGTAATTGGTATAAATTTTGAAACAATCCTGTGAAAAGTTATAATGTTAGACGCGTGAGAGTTGAACGAAGGAAAAATTTTGAATTTTGCGAGGAAATTTCTGAAGGAATAGTATAATTGAATGAAGCACAACAAGTGCAATTAGAAAACATGATGAAGAGAGAAGTAATAGATCAGGGAATAGAATTAAAACCGACGCACTTAACTAGTCATAAAATAGATGTCCAGGGTCATGAGCCGACCAAGCAAAGATATTATTATAGTCCCGGAGAAAGGAATGTATCAGCTAAAGAAAATGCCATTCGGATTAACAAATGCTTCTGCTTCATTTCAGTGCCTGATGGACAGAATGATGACACCAGAATCAAAACCACATGTATTTTGTTACCTCGATGACATAATAATAGTATCAAAAAATTTTGAACAACATTTAAAATTTTTAGAAATCATGTTAGATAAAATTAAGGACGCAGGTTGAATGATAGAATTGGATAAATGCGAGTTTAAATGTGCCGAAATAAAATATTTAGGATTTAAAGTTAATGGAAAAGCTCTACAAGTAGATGAGGATAACATAAACCCAATTTTAGATTTTTCGAAACCAAAAATAATAAAACAACTTCAAAGATTAATAGAAATGGCATCATGGTATAGAAAATTTACTCCAAAATTTTCAGAGATTATAGAACCCCTGCAAAAATTATTAAAGAAAGATGTAAAGTGAGAATAGACTGACGAACAGAAGCAGGCATTTACGACTATTAAAAAAATGATTGACACCCGCACCGATTTTAGCATGCCCTGATCTTGGAAGCCAATTTCAACTTGAAACCGATGCTACTGATACAGGATTAGGAGCCGTATTAACACAAACAATAAACGGCGAAAATTATGTTATCGTTTTTGCAAGTAGAGGTTTAAACAGGGCTGAACGTTAATACTCAGCTTCAGAAAGAGAGTGTTTAGCCGTAGTCTGGGCAATTAGAAAGTTCAGGCTATATGTAGAGGGTTATTCTTTTGAAGTGATTACAGACCATACTGCCTTAATACTGCTGCATAATTCAAACAATCCTACAGGCAGATTAACAAGATAGGCTCTAGAATTCCTAGAATACGATTACGAGATTTTTTATAGAAAAGGAAGTTTAAACCATGTCCCAGGCGCGTTATCAAGATCAAATTAAGAGGAAATAAGAGTTATAAGTATTTTAGCTAGTCTCAAAGAATCCAAAGATAAAGATTTCAAAGAAGTTGAGGATAATTGATATGAAATTAAAATGGTTCACGTTGAAAATAAGCCGAAAGAATATCCAAACTGGAGAATACGCAACAATGAATTATATTTCTGTAGACCCGACCCTCTACAATCAAGTTTAGCTTTAGATAGCAACCCGTGGAAATTAATAATACGAAAAGAATTACGAGAACAAGTTTTGATTGAGAATCACGATAATAAACAAGCAGGACATTTAGGTATGGAAAAAACTTATCCTCAATTTCTGAAAATTATTTTTGGTCCGGAATGTACTCTGAAACATTGAAATATGTAAAAGAATGTGATATTTGTCAAAGAATAAAACCAAAAGTCAATAATTAAATAGGTTTGATGGGAAAAAGAATAATTGAGGAATCATGGACAGTTGTTGCATCAGATATGATGGGTCCCTTGCCAAGGTCAAAGTCGAGGAACCAGTATATACTAGTGTTCGTGGATATGTGTACTAAATGGGTAGAAATCATTCCAGTCAAAAATAAATTAGCATCAACAATTGAAAAAGAATTCCATAAACGCATAATTTCAAAATGGGGTACAGCTAAAATTTTATTTACAGATAATGGCTAAGAAGACGTAAACAAATCAATTATTGACTTAAAAAAAGCGTTTGAAATAGGACATTCGAAAACCCCTAAATATCATCATCAGAAAATGGGCAGATAGAATGCGAAAATTAAAGGTAATTAGAGAAGAAGTAGTTAAAAATTCAAATACCGCAAATGAAACACAATCTAGATAAAACAATCTCAGGCGTAGACCGATAAGTTTCGAAGTTGACGAACAAGTTTTAAAAAGCGATAAAACATTATCCAATAAGGGGAAAGGAACAGCTAAAAAATTGAGTGAAAATTTTGAAGTACCATTTATCATTAAAGTAGAGATTTCACCAACCATTTACGAAATGAAAACAAAAATAGTATATCATTAGGTAATTGGAATATCAAAGATATCAAGAAGTATGATGTTAAAAAATGTTCGAATTTTCTCTCTTGGTATGGCATGCATGTAAACAATTTGATTTCACACTACTGAAAACAACAAAAACATAGCACAAACACATACAAGATAAAAACAACAGAAAGACAGAGAAAATATCCAACTTGAGAGAATGGATAGGAGGCTAATTCTCAAATTCGAGGAGTGCCTTGAAGAATTAACAGGAAGGGAGCAACTCTTTAATCACATTTGCGGAGCACGGGGTCTGACACAGGACCAAACCCCCTTGTTACAAACCCCAGAAGAAAAAAGGGCAAGACGTGAAAAAGAAGATGAGAGAAGGAGAATAGAAACAGAAAGAAAGATGCACGAGGTAATTAAGAAGATAAGGGAAGAGGAATTGGAGAAAGAAGCTAGAGGAGACAAAGAAGAGGGAAGAGAAATTGAAAAGGCAAGGAGGCGACTGGAGGAGAAAAAACATAACATTGAAATATAAAGAATGGTAAACATTGGAAGTCTGGAAAAAAAGAGTAATATCTGAAGAAGATTGGGAAGATATGTCAAAATGGAGAAAGGAAGAGGAGGAACAGATAAGAAAAGAGAAAATAGCAGTGAGAATCAGGGAGTTTAAAGAAAGAATGAGGAAGCAGGAAGCATAGGAAAAAGAAAGAAAAAAAGAAGCGGAAGTTTGAAGAACGGAAGAAGAAGCCAAATAAAAATAATTAATACGCCTGAAGGAAACGATCTGAAACCAATTCGAGAGGAGTCGGACTTGTCAACGGATTGGGACACAGGCGTCTAAATTAAGTAAAACATTTTTCTACCTAATTACATACACCACAGAACAAGTAATTTTATACCTTTCACAGACACAACAGTCACAATTACTTTTAAGTTAAGAATAAAGATTCTGAAAATGAAGGTAAATACAGCTATGAGAGGAAGGATTTTTCAATTTTGTTGCATGAAAAAAGAAAGATTGAAGACATCGAGAAGTGGGAATGTCGTCACTGTGAGAGGATGGTTCCAATAGGACTTTACATTTTCCACGACGCAGTCCCGGATTCGACCAGAACAAAATACATAAAAAGCGGTTGGGTGGAAGTACAACAAAGATTCAAGGACATCATATACATAACAATTAAGAAAGAGGAACTGGCCCAACTAAAAGGGAGGAAGAGAAAAGCCAATCTTGGGAGAGAAGAAGAAAAACAAATCAGCAAGGTTGAACAGGAAGACGATATATATATATATATACAGAACTAGACTTAACAGAAGAAGAGTCCTGGTGAACCTTCAACAAGGAGTTAAACCTATGTAAAGAAGTCCTAAAGAAGTAAACCTCGTCCCAAATAGGGGGTGGGGGGGTTATGATGAAGTTATCAGCACCCCACCTTCTTACGGCGCTGTGGGCCTTAACCTGGGAGTGGGGAAAAGCCCTACCCCAGGTTTTGATACCCAATTTCTGAAGTGGCAATATGGCGCCGGTATGAGCAACACGTGTCTCTCGTGCCGCTTATGAACTTCTTGATTTCGACTAGTTTCTCAAGTCCTAGAAGTTTCGTCTTGTTTTTATCGCATTGGTTTTGTGCTGTGACACC
>JAUMHM010000051.1:789223-803607 GCA_032362435.1 Melikaiella ostensackeni | reverse complement strand
CGTAATTAGTAATTAAATTTTTAATATCTTTAACTCATCAGGCACTTGACTTAGTCCGTGGCTGATGATGACGCACCAGGGTTTCCGAGACAAAGTTCAGATTTGAGGTCAGAAGCTGCTCAGAAAGCTTTCAGTTAATTATTGAATCTGCTGCGTCTCACCTCTAGATAATTGCCTTGCTGTTTACTGCAACCTTCACCTTGAGGTCGGATTTGAGTTCAGATTTGAGGCTCGATTGATTGCGATTTTGCTGAATTGAGGTTAGATTTGACACTAGATTTGACAAGGAGAGTATGTTCTCGTTGGATGTCTCCGACCTGTCGGCCCAATCCGTTTCCTAACTGAAAAACATCACCACTTCGGGCTAGTGATTTGCTGGTGAACGCTTAAATACAAAATTCTGATGACTTTTGTTTAACTGGAATTTTCGAGAGTTTCCATAATATTCATGATCGTTATGTTAAAGACTACAGCTGTTATATATCAATAGCAATTGGCATTGCATTATCAACTCATGGTTGTGAGGCGCGGTCACCTGTGTGATCCACCTCAGTTCTTCTGGGAGCTAGTGTCATTTTCCTGGATGGCAGATGTTCCCAGGGCGACCCTGCGGAGGTTGTTTGACCAATTTTTTCAGAACTTTATGTATATATATATATGTCTCTGTCAAACCGGGAAAATCCATAGAGCATGCAGCCTCACCCTTGCTTGCGGGGATCCGAGACGGTCGATGTCTTGAGTGGACGGATCGACTTAGAGATGACTTGCTGGATTGCTTTGATGCCAGCATTATTCCTGATCGCAGTGGTTACGTGGCGCGCCTGCACACACTGCACACATTAGCGTGCCAGAAAAATGCCAAGCCACTTGCGAGATGGATGCAGAGATCTGTCATTCATGGGTCGCTGCGTGTCCTTCAGACTCACGAGAGGTTCGCCGGCCCTTTATCGTGATTCCATCGTACCATGTGGTCGCCCATATCACGGCTGTGAGGCGTGGCCGTATGTGTAATTTATCGCGGTTATATTGGGAGCCAGTGTCATTTTCCTGGATGGTGGTCTCTCTCAGGTGTGTGTGTGGGTGTGTGTCTATTTGTACACAAATATTTAAGATTCAGATGAAAAGTATGTTTGTAGGTATTACGAGTACGGACTCAAAAAAGACCAAAATTATTTCCTGGAGGGTAGGCCTCTTACAGTACATAGACTATCCTCGCTAAGTGAGTCTTTTAGGGACCCTTCTACATCATTGCGCCAGTTGCAGTCCTCTCAAGAGGTTGTGTTTGGCTTTAGTGACTTTTTTCTCGGAGAGGCTTTTGACAATTTTGTCGTTTTTTGTGATGGTTAATTGGTACGAACAGCGTGCGGCAGTGAAATTTTGTTTCTTGTTGGGATTAAGTCTGGCGGATACGGTTATTATGTTGAAAAAACAGCTTATAAGGAAGGTGCTCTCAGCAAAACGTAGGCTTGTGAATAGTTTTCACGTTTCAAACAAGGTGGAATGCCGATTGGCGAACAGCCTCATTCTTGGAGTCCTCAGACCAGCCAAAGCTCATCTGTTTCTGTGTTGCGAAGGAGATTGTGCACTTGGAATTTATTTATTCCGGTCAAACGGTGAACCAAAATTTTCATCTAGAAGTTATAAAAAGGTTGTGTAACGATTTGCGGCGTTTACGTCCCGAATCGTGGCAAACAGGCGACTGATTCTTCCATCATGACACCGCACTTCCTCTCACCCGTCTGAGAGTTAAGCACTTCCTGATCCAGAACGGCATGATTGTGTACGCAGGTATTACTGCGTTCCTATTACTGCGAATTCTAGTTTTATGTATACGGACGTATAAAATGTGAAAAGTTGATTCAGATGGGGTAATTGGGACATTCACCCTATATGTATCTCATAGTTAATGATTCTCAATCTTGTCTCCTGACATCAATAAAAATATTTTATGTATGCTAATTTTTCAACATTGGAAAATTTTAACTGTTTTCATTTCTAGTTTAGATGTGAATTCACTCTTTAAATTCAACGACTGAAAATTATCTTCACAAACGAGAAGAAAACTGTAAAATAAATACTTTTCGTAGATTTTTATTGGTCATTTTGAAATATTTATTTTGAGGTAGTTGACTATAAATAACAAACTTTTATGGAGCTAAATTTCATCAGTAACTGGTGAAATTTCTTAATTTAGATTTAGAGACAATGTTTTATTTTCAAATAGTGTCTGATTTTCAAGCCTTTAGAGTGAAATGCACTCAAATTAGAAAGCTTCTAATTATAATATATTATAAGTTATCATTTGGAATTCATTAGTGCTAAATTTTCAATATTTCTTTTTTTTAGTTTGCATGCATGATAAAAACAAATTTGAAAAGTTCTGATATTTGAGATGAATAATCTTCCAACTGTTACGTTATTTACAATCAGATAGTGGTAAGTAAATAAGCGTTTAGAAATATATCAGTCACTATTCATTAAAATTTTCAAATTCAGATTTCAGTTCACTTTAATTGTCTCTATCCGGAAAAAATGAAGATCTTTATTCTACTATTCACCTACATGGGGTTTCTCAATTTTACAAGTAAGTGTCGTATATTATTATTAGATATTCACAAATGGAATATTACCAGTAATGGGAAGTAACTAGTTCCTTTTCACTGGTTACTGTAACTAGTTACTTTTTTTGGTAACGGTAATGGTAACGAAATTACTTTTGTGAGCAGGTAACGAATTTGTGACTAGTTACATTTTTTTTTAGTAACAGTAACTATGGAAATTGTTACTTTTTAGTTACTTTTGGAATATAGTGCACAAGTCTTTTTTACGACAATCAATCAATTTTATTACTTTTCCAACTATTTTTACATTTCCACTGTTCAAATTGTGGCGACAGATGGCCATAGAGATTTATAGCCCAATATAGGGAAATTTAAATGTTTCTCCCACCCTGGGATCAAAAATTTTCTAAAATATATAAGAGCACTTGGAAGGGAATAAAAAAAATAATTTCAGAGTTGAATATTCATTTCTCTTTGGTTGATATTGAATTTTTTTAACCAGAAATTGAACTATTCCATTCATTTTATTTATTATTTTAGTTGAAAATTCATCTTTTTTGGTTAAAAATTTTATTATTTGGTTGAAAATTTAATTATTTTTTTCGAAATTGAACGATTTTGGAAGAAAATCATTTCATTTGGTTGAAAATTCAACGTTTTTGTTGGAAATAAGTTTTTTGTCTGAATTGAATTGTTTTTGATTCGAAATTGCATTTTATTTTGGTTGAAGTATATGAACTATTACACTTTTAGTTGAGGATTTATTCTCTGCGCTGAAAATGAATTTATTTAATTTAAAATTTAACTTTAAAATTTTTGGTTGGAAATTGATCTTTTTGGGTTAAAAATCAATGTTCTTGGTTGAAAATTCATCTCTTCGGCTAAAAAATGGAACAATCTTGTTGAAAATTCGTCCTTTTTGGTTTATGTTTGATTTTTTACATCTTTCATTGAGAACTTATCTTTTTGGATAATAATTTCATGACTTGGTTGAAATTCCAAAATAGTACATTTTTCACTGGAAGCTGAACTTTTCTGGATAGAAAGTTTATGATTTGGTTGAATATCAACTTTTTCATTAAAAATTCGTCTTCTTGGCTTCAAACTTCAACAATCTGGTTGATTTTTCTATTGTCTTGACTGAAAATTCAACTATTTTATTGAAAAATTGTTTTTAGGTTGAATGTAACTGTTTTTGATTAAAAATAAAAATATTTTTTTGTTAAAGTGTCAACTATTACATTTTCATTAAGAATTCATCTTTTTTTCTTCAAAATTTTTTCTTTCAATTGAAACAACAATTCATGTATTTTGTTGAAAATTCGTCTTTTTTTAGTAGAAAATTATCTTCTTGGTTGAAAATTCATCTCTTTTGTTTCAAATTTACCTATTTTGTTGGAAATTCACGTAATTTGTTGAAAATTGAACGTCTTCTAAAACATTTTCTGTTGCTCTTAGAACATTGTAAATATTCTAGAAGTGGAAGTCGTACTAGGTAAATCTAAAGAAACACTTTCACAAAGAAATAATTAATTTTCAAAGCCAAGATATTTATGACTTAAAATAATAAAGCTGAAATTTTTCTTCCACACGAAATTCAAAGTTTTCTAAAACATTCCTTGTTTTACAAATATAATGTGAGTCATAACTAACCTACGACTTGCTCTAAAAAGTGTTAAAACTATCAAAGTTATGAATAAAGTTTTGTAAAAATAAAATTTGGATATATATTTCTAAAATACAAAAATAAATGAAAAAGTAACGATAGTTACTTTTTTGGGGAGGAAATGCAACTAAGAAAATGTTACATTTTGAATCGGTAATAATAACTCGTTCCTTTTAAAAAGTAACTTACCCATCACTGAATATTACATGTTTTCAAATTGTGAACAATATACCTCTTACTATTATTGAATTTTCCTATCTCAACCCTGCCTAATTTGAAGTGGTTTGAGCTGTCTGAATTTATCAATTTTCCAAAATTTCATGTGATCGAATTGCTTGATATGCTCTTTACACACAAAATTATCTAAATCTTATATTCGACTTCTAAATATATCACATAAAGATTATGATAAAAAATTGGCATTCACAAAATTTTTCGAAACATAAGGTTCTAATTTTCATGGGGCAAAGACACTGTTAGCCGAGAGTGCACCAGTTGTCGAGGATCGCCAGATATTTTTGACGATAAATAGTGAATTATGATGAAATTGAGAATAAAATTAATACTATAACAATGGAGGTTCTCTGAAAGACAAACTCTAAAAAACTTCATACTTCAGAAATGAAATCCATTTCGAATATAATATCTGTAATAGATTCCCTCATGAAATTGATGGAACGTCCCCACTTTCTTAATATATTATATCGATTATCGTCAAAAAACCAGACTACGATGATTCTCAGGAGAAGTTTTGTATTTTATTTTATAATAAATAGTCAATTTATGATCGATTTGGCATTTAATATTCTATAAATTATTTATATTTCGGAAGAAAATTTCTCATTGCTAAGCGAAAATATATGTATGAATTTCGGGCTGTATTTACTAATTTATAAGAGCGTATAGATAAGTGAAACTTGAAACATGAGAAAGTTCAATAAAAGAACGCTTTTGTGTTGCGTCGTATTTTCAGCTTTGATCAAACAACAATGAGAAACTACTGTGAAACTTGTAAATAGACTACGTCACCTCCACTAACATAACGTATTCACACGTCAACACGTCCAAATGGAAAAAAAACAGAATTATCAACACAATAAATCTATTGCAGCTTGCTTTGTGAACGTTAAAAATAATCCAAGCACGAAATTTGATAAAACACTATCAAAACATGGAATAATATACAAGGCGGAAAATTGAATATCCCAGAGAAATCTTCAGGATGTCCTGAGATTTATATGGGATATCCCAAGGATTTTTTGAAAGAGATATATCACCTTTATGAATTAAAATTATGTTCAGATTATGTGCACTCGATCGTTTGCATGTTTGAAGCATTTAAAGACTGTTTTAAAACGTTTAATAAAAGCAAAAATTGCAGAAATGAATTTAAAACCATGTGAGGATAACCTCAACATTTTTTCCACACTCTTTTTCCAACCAACTTACGAAATGAGATATCTAGTTGCAAACTGGGGAAACTGAATAAAAAGCACCAACGAACGTTTGTCTGATCCTAAGTTTTTATAGTTATTTAAAAGTTTTTTCTATAGAAATTTGTTTTTAATTTTTTTTTTTATGAAAAATAAGTGTCAGACAAACGTTTTTTTTAATTATTGTTATAAGATTGAGCCAAATCCCTTCCGGGGTGAACGTAACTCGTTAGGTTCTAGTCAAACAATATTTCTTCTACACCACATTCTTTGAGAACCAACACATTACTTACTTTTTCTATTAGCATTTTACCTCCTTTATATATTTGGATATCTCTGTATCTATCTTTCCGTCAGCCGTAAATAATATTCCAAGGTACATGAAAGAAAAAACACTTTAAAAAATTCTGTCAGCTTTTTCGAGGGTGCTTGTTTTTCAATATTTTTCAGTTTTTCTAAATGTTCTCCACATGCTGTGGAGATTTCTCCTACTGAGAACAAAATTCAGGATGATTTTTTTATTTCTATTATTTCACCTGCTGTGGAACATAAATTTGAAAGGACTTTCGTCGCTTAGACAAAAACAAGCCCCGTAAGAGTCTCAAATTTCATCTCAAGATTGTTCTCTTTATCAGTGGCAAATGAACCGTGGCTCGAGCCTGGACGCTTTTCTGAAAAATTTATGGAGAGTTTCAGAAATTTATAAAAACTTTCGGAAATTTATAACAACATTTAGAAATTTATGAAGACTTTTGAAAATTTTTGGAGGCTTTCTGAATATTTATAGAAAGTATTCAAAAGTATGGAAGGTTTTGGAGTTTTAGAAGAGTTCTTAAAAATTAAATTTTCAAGATGAAAATTTAGGGAAGTTTCTAAGATTGGCAAGTTTTTATTCACGATTCAGAATTTCATCACATTTCTGAAGCAATCAATGGTCCTTCCTCATCTTAGAGGCTAATTGAAGGAATCTGTTGCCCTCCTCAGTGTAAAACACAAACCGATCACAACTCCTTTGTTTCGACTTTTTTTCCATACTTTCCTTTGAATGACCGAAGTTTTGCGGGACTGACGTTATGAATGGTTACCCCACGTTATGACGATCTAGCTGAATAATTTAGGAATAATTTTATACTTATGGGATGAATTACTTGCATCCTCAGTTGGGTGTATTCTATTAACAATGAATAATACAAATAATGATGTAGCCTCGGAAAGGATTGACGCCTCCGTTGACGAAAGGCATGCCCTCGGAAAAGTTGGAGGCGATAAACGGAGATTGGGTGTTTGGAATGCTAGAGGTGTTAATGATCATAGAGGAAAGGAATTGCGGGATACAATGCGCAGAAGAAAGGTAGCTATTTTATGTGCACTGGAATGAAAAAAGAAGAGATGCGAGGTAAGAAAGATGGAGAATGGACTCGAACTTTGGTCAGGAATAGATAGTAGATTACATGGTGGCCAAGGAGTCTGTCTGATTTTTAATAAGAGAGCAAGACAACATGTCAAAAAAAAATGAATGTGTATCTCCTAGGATTACAATGGAATAGAATGAGAATGGGAATCAGAAGGATTTATATTATAGTATGCTACGCTACTGCTGATAGTGACAGTAGAGATGTAAAAGACATCTTTTGGGACTCATTGAATGATATCATAGGCACTTGCGATTCTGGTGAAAGGATCACTCTACTCGAATATATGAATGAGTGAATTGGTGTGCAACGCGAAGGTACCCACAGGGTACTGAGTCATTTGAAAATACCCAAAAACGAACAGTAACGGGGATAAATTAGTTAGCTTATACTTAGAAGAAGGTTTGCTCATCAAAAATATATGGTTAAGAGATAAAATGATACACATGTGTACTTAGTCCAGAGGCGGAAGCCACAGCATGATTGACTTTGTTCTAGCGGATGAGAGACTAAGAGGGGCTTTTGAGGGATAAAGAATTTATGAGAGGTTCTGGATGCGGAACGGATCACTACCTCTTAGTTTCGAAAATAAGCCTAGGTGAAGGATGTAGCAGACGAAGAATTAACAAGAAGTCGGAGCCGAAGCGAATTACATAGAATATAGAATTTGCAAAGACGATAATTTTTGTTTCATACTCGTATGCGTTAATCTTAAGATCCATACTCTCTATGGTGGTATCCAGTCTGCTCATCATTCTCTGCAAATCGTGGGCTGATTCCACTATAACAATTCTATCATCTGTAAACGCCAGTCCACGTACTTTCACTGTCCCGATATCAACACTTTCTTCATCTGAGAGAGCCCTTCTCAAACATTTGTCCATGTATATATTGAACACACAGGAGAAGATAACGCAGCCTTGTCTAACGCGCTGATTAATATCAAACCAATTGCTCAGTTGTCCATTTACTCTCACTCTCGATTTACCACTATTATATATTGCTTTTATTGGTCTTGGAAGCCAACCATTCACTCCATACTCTTCCAGGACTTCCCAAACTTTAGATCTATTCACTTTATTGAAGGCTTTTTCCAGGTCAACAAATGCACAGAAAACTTTTGTTAACTCTCAAACTCTTTTCCATGCTCTGTTTCAAGCTAAATATCTGATCCGCTCATGATCTCCCTGGCATAAATCCACATTGAATTTCAAGGATACTTCCTTTAGTTATTCCCATGACCTTGTCAATCAGTATTTTGGTAAATATTTAGCCCACCTCACTTAGTAGGCTAGTCGCTCTATAATTAGCACAATCGCCTTTATCACCCTTTCTCTTGTAGATTGCGGCGAAAATCGCCTATCTCCAAACATTTGGAACTTCACCATGCGCAGCACACATATTCATAAATTTCCGAACGTTTTAAATCTTCCCCAACATTTCTATGAATTTTAAAAAGTTTTTCATGAATTTCAGAAGCTTTCAATGTCATTTCAATGTTCCTAGGATATGTTCGCTCAGTTCATAAAACCGCACGGGTAACATTTTACGTTTAAAACCGGCACTTTCACAGAGAAAACTATTTACTGCGCGTGCAAAATATTGGAACACACTGGAAAATATTGAAAATGAAATGCACGGCTGAAACTGATGTAATACATATTACCATCTTAATGCAAAAAGAAAAAAATTTAGAAAGTGGGGTTTTTGGCAAAATCCATTTTCAAGTATTTTAGAAAACCAGCCGCCATTCGGTCATTTTAATAATTGTTTTCCATTTTTCTTAAATCAGTTCAAAGAACAGGAGTACCACGACGGATAGTAGAAAAAAAGTGTAAATACCCATGCTTGGTAAGAAAATAATATTAGCATTTTGAAAAAAAAATCATATGATACCTGCAAAAGTTTTTTTGAGCATGATTACGCTTGCTTTATTCGCCTTTTTTTAACTTTCATATTATCCACAACGTGAATCAATTATTTCATAATGTAGTGACCTTCTCACTTCCATGAAACTGAATATAACATGTTTTCCCCTCAGAATCGAAAAATCTAGTTAAAAAAAAAGTGGAAATAAAGTAAACTAAAAATTCTTTCAAGAAAAAAATGTAAACTTTTGACTTATTCTCCTATCACGCTTAGTTTTCGATAAGAACGTGAATTTACGATTTGAAAAAATTCAAAAGAGGATTTTTTCAAAATGAGTCAACATAGTTGCGAGACATTTCAGAATGAAAATCTGGAAAAAAATATATTAAGCGTTGGCATCTTCGTGTTGAGTTCGTTTCAGACGAGTCGTGTTTTGCGTTCAAGCTGCGTCGTGTAGGGTATTACGTTTGATTTTTTTCTCGAGAAGTACTGTTGGTCCCGCGCTAAAACACTGATGATTTACAAACACATTCGCACCTTACTTTGGGGGATAAAAGATCGAAGTGTGATTTTCAATAGAAACAATTTTCGCTTTTGAAAATCAAAATCAGTCAAATAAAATGAAAGATAGAGAATTTTCAAAGAAAAGTTACCAATAATTTCAAATCTCGCATCATCGCCAGTTTTAGAAATTCCCAAAAAATATTTGAAGGTGTTATTTGCCACTACAAGAAGCAAGAATACGTCAAGTTACAGCCGAATCGCATGGAGTGACGAAAATTTTTATGTGATAACGCAAATATGAAATTTTTGGAAATTAGCAAATTTTTAAGGTAACATTAGTGACATGCTGAAATATTGCTCTTTCATGAGACGAATTCTCAATTATCAATTCAATTAGTAGGATTTTCCCTATTCCAGAATAAGAGAGATTATACAAGAATCAAGCAATTCGACCTCACAATGTACTATACTAAAACTGATTCTTTGAAATTGTGATGAACTTCTTTCCGCTTACTTATTAACACATGTTGTTCAAATCTATAAAAACATAATAAATCTCTACTTTTCTTACAAAATTAGGCGCAGGGTTCATCAGATCGGTATCACCTAGTCGTCCTAGTGGAAGTGGTCATCATGTTCAACCACCAGAAATTCAATATGCTGTTCCTGCTTTCAGCGACGTTTATATACGATTAGGTGGCCCTGTTATCATTGCATTTGTCGGACCTATCGGCGCCTCTCCAGTTCCCAACTGGGTAACATCGCCAAATGAGCCGAGTAACTCACCACTTAACGTTTATATACATAATTATGATAACAGTAGTTTAACTGGAGTTCTTGTAGAGCATCGTAATATTGATAGTAATCCTCATTTTGGAGCCTACAGCTGTTATATACCCTTACAAGAACACATTGCTTTGACTTCATTTCTCGAGGTTATTAATGAGCCACAACACATTGCTGGAAAAACAACCATTTTTGTACGAACGCCACGACATACCATTACTTTATTTGGAGTCCTAGAGCGAGGAGACGGTACAATCTCTGATTGGATGCATTGAAAATTCAATTAATAACTTTAATATTACCACATATCATCTAGATATTATTAATGCATGATAACATCTAGTACCTCCGATAGGTGTATGTGATTTTATCTATCTGTCTATAGTACTACCTGTTCCTAATATTAGTAGGCTGTTTATCACTTGGGACTTTACTGTTATAAATACAAATACAAATACGAAACACATGTATTTTCAACTGCGTTTCCCTTACATCCTTGAGAATAAAAATAAATATTGCATATGATCAAAAGTTTTTGAATAAGGAAATGTTTTCGCCGAAAGGAAAAACCTTCTAACTAAGGATGAAGAACAAAGCAGTGAATTTGCTTATAAGATTTTTTTATAACAAGAAAAATGGTTCTTGAATGACAATCTAGTGGGGAAAAATATTGTTCTAGAGATGATAAGTAATTCGGCAGAAAAGAGAAATGGATCTACGTTCAAAAATACCAAGTAAGTGAATCAGTTCATAATAATTGTTTATAAAGAGGATAATATTGGAACCTTAGCAGAGAAAACGATGGTTCTACAAAATAGTATATCGTGGTACAAGTGGGGAATATGAATATAGTCCAAAATCGATTCAACCTAAGCTTCATTTGACCAGAAATCAAGTCATCGAACAGACATTTGTCAGCATTTTTAATTTTCCGATTTGTGAAGGAACATAACCTATATTTGTCCTAACTATCATTGTATCATCATTTTCATGATACCGAATTCTCAACTGGCACACTTTTCAAATTTCCGAATTTCTATTTACCGTAATATTTGTTTATCTTAATTCTGATTTTCCCTAATAGTCACATGAACTAATAATTATTTGCACGAATTTTTTCGTGTCATATTTTACATTTATCCGAATCGTCTTCTGGATCAATTTTTATCTTCCTGAATAACCACATAACATATTATTCATTTACACGAATAGCTATTTGTCATCATTCCGACTTCAGTAAGCTGCCATGTAACAGGAATTTTATTTCTCCTACAAAAAATCCAGCCTTAAAATAATGGTGCGAAATTCAAATTCAGCTAATCATGAAATTAAGATGAATGAATATTATGGTGAACAGAAATACAAAAATAAGAAAATTATGCCAAATGAAGATTCAGTATAATAGTAATTGTGACAAATGGTAGTTATCGTTATCGTTCAACTTTACAAGGGAAAGGGTAGAGATGCAGGGTCGTCAATTGACCAATCTTGTGACCTGACGCGGTCATTTTTTTACTTCTGTACTGCTTTCGTATTCCTCATTTCATGAACTGTGCGTACATTTATTACATGATTTCATGACTCTGAAAGCTAGTATTCGCGACCTCTTATTTTTCCTTCTTTTGATAATGATGGAGAAATCGTAGACAATTTTATGGTATTTTATAATATGGATATCTGATTTCAGCAAGAAGGATTAAAAAACAAATTTCGAAATACCACTTACAGACGTAATATCAACACATTATGAACAGCAAAGCAACTTCTTTGTACATTCATGTAAAAGGTACGGACGTTTCATTTTTATAAGAGTTTGATCCATACATACCACTGCAATAATATGAATGCAAAAAATTAGCAAATGTTCATAATAATCCCTCGTCAATCAAAACTCAATAAAAATGAAAGGAGTTCTCAATAAAATATATGAAATCATTATAAAAGTCTGAAATTCCGTATATTTTTATTTTTTATGGGGTGACCTCTTTGAATTCTTATAAAAATTGACTCAACTATGAGGGGACATTATGAAATTTTCATGAAGATTTTGAAAAAATAGGTGAAACTTATGAGATTTCTGTGTCTCTAAATTTCAATACAGAAGATTGTTTTTGAGCAAGAAAAAATTCTTATCAAGTGTATTCGATTTTAAAAAAGTTTTTGTTAGTCGCATACAAATTCTCGGTTATTTATGACCGATTCAATTTTTTTGTCGAAAGAAATTAAGAATCTGCCAAATTCAAATTTAAAAAAATATTGATAGTACATCGATATCAATTTCGTTGGCATGCCTGCAGAAAGTATCTATAAAACTCGAATCATTCGATAGTATGATCGAGTATCGATCATTTGTCGATCTAGGAGTTTGCACCGACAAGAAGCGAAGAATGAAATGTGCTTGGCGTATTCTAGAAGATCAATATGCCGGAGTTTCCATTTAGTTCTACGGTTGCTTGGCTCACATTCTGAATCTGCTGGTTTCTGACATCATAAAACAGCAAAGTGCTGATACAACTCTGGAAGCCTCTAGCGCAGCTGGCAATGAAATCCGAAGATGGCATATGATTGGCGCAGTTCTTGCAGAAATTTACCAATCGGACACAACAGATGGTAAAGAGCGATCATTTTCTCGGAAACTTCCCGTCGAAACGAGATAGGGTTCGGCGCTCACGTGCTTGAATTGTTTGTTCGTCAACAAACACACTTTGCAATTGTTAGCTACTTCACGTAATGTGACGCTGTCTTCTCGCACCAAATCCATGTTCTTAGACGAAGCATCTTGGATGAAAATGACCCAGATCATCGCAATTCTCAAACCCATCATTTCGTGTATCAATAAAGTGGAAGGAGATTTGTGTACGTTAAGTGAAGTCCCGGAAATTTTCAATGAGATACGCCAAAATTTCCAACAAACGTTTTCGTCGCCTTCCAACCTCTCCAACAAAAAAGACGTTTTCATAAAAATGTTGGATGCAAGACAGAAAGTGGCACTTGTGCCAATTCACTTTGCAGCGAATCTCTTGGATCCGAAGTACAAGGGTAAAAATTCAATTCGCTAAAAATACGTAATCAGCTCATGTGTGATCGTCAATGTGGCAAAAAAATTGACACTCAATAGAAACGAAATTCTCCAAGAGTATGCAGGATTTAAAGTGGATGAGGGGTTCTGGGGACTGGATTTTGTCAAATACGCTCAACAAGCTGTGCTTACCCTTCTCTGGTGGAAGAGTATTTGCAAAACGACGAACCTTGGCGAAATTGCTCTCGGAATTCTCAGTCTCCCTTGCAAATTAGCTGCCACAAAGCTTGCACAGACCTTGCTTTACTTAAATCAGAAAGAATCTGAGTACGACATTTGATGAGCCATCATCACAAAATGGAATATCCCACAGAGCGGAAAATTAAATATCCCAGAGAAATCTTCGGGATATCCCGGGACTTATATGGGATACTCCAAGAATTTCCTGAACAAGATATACTACTTCTATAAATAAAAATTATCTTTGGATAATGTGCACTTAATAATTTGCATGTTGGAAGCATGCAGAAACAGTTTTGAAACGTTTAATAATATAAAAGTGGCAAAATCAAATTAAAAACCATGTAAGGATAGCCTCGAATTTTTTTCTCACATTCTTTTTTCAAACAATTTACGAAATGCGATATCTAGTTGGAAATTTGGGAAGCTGACTAAAAAGCACTAAGGAACATGTGTCTGTTCCTAAATTTTTATAATTATAAAAGATTAGGTTTAGGTTTGGACAATATGGCAAGGGTAAGTAAGGGATGTGCAGGAGAGGGGACACGTTTTAGATCAATTTAGAATTCATCGCGTGCTGTTGATCCGAACGATGTACTCGTCCCACAAAACCGCTCCGACACGGGTCACTGATCAATCTCTCTAGCAATCAGCAGGGGAGGATTTACCGTAGGGGCTACCGGGGCAGCCGCCCGGGGCGGCAAATTTTGGGGGCGGAAAATTTTCGATAGCAGCAAAAAAATTGCGTTATACATTGCAGTCCTTTCGGTAAAAGTGTTCAACCAAGAACGTATATAATAAGGACTGGAAACTCGATTGGAGGGGGTAGCACGAGAATGAGATCCCATGTCGTGTCAAAGCCGTCCGGTGCGCGTGGTTACTGCGCATCAGGCT
>JAUMHM010000051.1:742513-765882 GCA_032362435.1 Melikaiella ostensackeni | reverse complement strand
GGATGCAGATTTCTTAAAGGATCTGAAAGAAATGGAAAGCTTCGGAAAGAAAGTTCTATCAGAAATTTCTAGCAGGGTAGGTGAAACGCGATTGAAAGATCGTAAAACGGCAGTATTTAACTTCGTGGACCAAATGTTAAGGTGGACCTTAACTTTGCTCGTCAAACAAAATATAGCAGTCAGCATTATTGAAGATATCCCTCTTTAATTTGACAATGGCCACAAATAATCAAAATTGACTCATTAAATCGATTGGCAACGGCCACAAAATATCATTAAAAAATTCGCTTTGAGATTCTCTAAAATTGTCGAAAACTCGTGTCGAACAACATAGACTCTTTTTAAGGAGAAGTAAACCTTTTATAAATCAGGTAAGGAAATGAGTTTCCCGGCTGCTTTCGAAGGCATTTTCCGTTTTCGAAAAAAGATTAAAGTATAAGGGTTTCACGCCAAGCACTTCAATTTTCTCCACTCTAGAGAGTGGTATGAGACTAGACAGAAAGATAAATCTTCCGGCTACTCTCAAGGTTCTCTCTATGGTCTATGCGCTTCGCTCGCAAGATCAAGAACTGCCCGGCTTGGGCCGCGCTTCTGACTCATTGGCCGCGCTCTACTTCTGCCTCCCACTATCCACGATTGTGGCTTCTTACCTCCTGCGCCGTTTTCATGATCGTCGCTGATTTCTGAAAACAAAATGAATTACAATTACAACACTCATAATATCTAAGCATGACCTCATACTACAAACTTGCAATGTACATTCCGTGAACACGAATTTCTACTAAGCAATTTTTCACGATATGAATTGAGGAATGTGCGTCCACTTTTTTGAACAACTTTCATGTCTGTTTAATTTAAAAAATACTTATCGCAACACTTTTCTATCTAATTATTCGGTACATATTTTTGGTACATATATGTTAGGCTCCGGAGCCAAAAGCACCCAATGGGCTTTTAAGCCGCACGCATCGAGTAGTGGGCACTTTAAAATGCCCCGACCTATGTGTGAGCGTTTTTAAGTGCACCCAACTAGGTGTGGACCTTTTCAGGTGCACTCAACTGGGTCGGGCAAAACTATAACTTGTCGAAACCAATTTAATTGTCTTAGATACATATATTTACACACATATATATAATTTATCCATACACAGAAGAGAAGATATTGTCCGACTGAAATAAAACTTGGAGGATTTGCTACTTTTCAGTAAATCGAGAGGCAAATACAACTGTAACCCACTATTTTAATCCGCTACTGAAAGGAAGTGTTTTATCGGCCGACTCGTGCTTGGAATATCAACCGTTTCAGCAAAGTAGTGATTGTGTAGGAAATAGATGGGAAAGGGGAGTTCTGGGAAGAAATTTCCATATAAATGGTGAATATGCTGTTAGAGGGCAGAAGGCTGTGAGCTTGGTTTCGCTCGTTGTGGTAACTCACGAATCGGAGTGTCAGAGTATCCGATTTTCAATATCGGTATTAAAAATCATATCCTGAATCCGGGAATTATACTTTTCTGAACAAATTCTTTCCGTACGATCAGTGAACTTGCGGCTAGAATGTGGAAAGCAGCAGGCTAGTGTCACTCCGTGCTATGGCGCGAAAACTAGACTAGTTTTCTATAAATTCATGCACCGGCATTTAGCGACATTGTGAAAGTTTCTATGGCACGTGCTGTTGATGAAAAATATTGCTTAATGATATCTAGAAGTTTCTTTGACGTGTTGCATAAAGTGTGGAAGGCTACGGTTAACACTCAGAAACGTATGCGTCCACCCATGCATGCCCGTGAGCGGAAGCGTGTGCGTGTGTGACGTTTCAATTTATGATATGATGAGAAGAGGAAGAAATCATGAAGATTCCACTATGTGTTACATACTACTAACAAATGCAGTCTTTGCCTCAGGAAGGGAGCGCCATCCACCATGGAAAATCAGGTTGAATATGGATGATAGCAAAGTGAGGAGCAAATTGGGTCGATTAACTTTATATAAGAAAGGAAAAAAAAACCAGAAAGCTGCCACACCACGTTACCAAAATCATCCACCCTCGGAACATCGAGACATTGGCACCAGCTGTATTCAATGAGATTGTAGACTCCCAACGGCAGAGATTTGATGTTATTACTGCTAGATTGCGTCGGTACAATAAGAGTAGTACAAGAAGGCAGCAAAATCAAACCTTTCAGGTAGATGAAGGGAGGTTCTATCGTAATTACGTAAAGAGCAAAGTATCCAGCAAGACACCGAAGTTCCTCGATTGGAAGACATGGCTAAATACTATTCGGGTGTTTGAGGATAACAACCGGAAGCAACTCAGGAGCCGCGTGATTCCGACTGGAGAAACAAAGCTCAAGCAATAACCCTGCAGTGGAGCCTACTCACATCACTGACTCAGACGTTTCAGCGGTTTTGAAAACATCAAGTAACTTAAAAGCCCCAGGTCCGGACATGGTGCACAATTTCTGTTTCAAGTACCTGACAAGTGTGCATCCTGTGTTAGCAAGTGGTTTCCAAAAGATCATCGAATGACCAGATATGATGCCAGGCTGCATGCTCAAAAATACCACGTGTATGTTGTCTAAAAAACCAGGCGCTCGAAATCCATCCAAATTTCGACCAATAACCTGTCTCGGAGCAATGCATGAGTGCCTTACAGCTGTAATTGCAGATAAGGTTTACTCTCACTGCGACGAGAATAACATCCTAACAGAAGAACAAAGGGATGTTGCAAAAACTCGCGGAGCAGTAAAGATCTAGCCACCATGGACGCTGTGGCCATGACGAAAGCTAGAAAATATCAAAGAAACTTGCACACGGCTCAATCAAGCACAAGCAAGCGTTCTCTTTGGTACCACACGATTATTCGCTGGAAGTTTCAAAAGTTCACAAGATCTGCCCACGTATTATCGAATTCTCATGTCGCGCGATGATGCTTTGGGCAACAAGAATCAAGTATTCCATTCATGGGCAACCAAGGATAACTGGACGAAATCGCATTACGACGGGTATCTTTCAAGGAGACAACTTTAGTGCATTATGATTCTGTTTAGCCATGAATCCATTGAGCAAAACACTAAGTTGTATATCTCACGGGTTCAGAGTACATGTTAATGAGGATGGGCATCAACTGAACCATCTTCTGTACTCGGATGACTTCAAAATGTATGCTAGTTCAAACAAGAAACTACAGCAAGTGATCCATGTCACGGAGCAGTTTTCCAATAACATCTACATGGAATTCGGACTAGTTAATGCAGAACAGTGCATGTGATCAGGGGAGAAATAGGTACCGCAGAATTAGAGGACGAAAACGACGATCACATCGAAGCAATGGTTGAGGGAGAATTATATAAATATCTGGGTATTCTTGAGTCTAAGAGTATTCAGCATACTATAGTTGAGAAAAGCCTACTGACTGTCTTCACTACAAGACTCAGATTGGTTCTAAAGAGTTCTCTCAATTGGGCCAATAAAATTAGAGCTATTAACACCTATGCCATCCCTATTATAATATACTCTTTTGGGCTCATCAAATGGTCGAACACCGACCCTGAAAGGATAAATAGAACCATCCGCGCTCAAATGACTAAGCACCGAATGGGCTTCACAGTAATTCGGCAACTAAAAAGGTAGTTGTTCCACGACATAAAGGGAGTCGAGGCGTTGTAAATGTCAGGAAACTGTGTATATCACAAGTTATACAGTTGCGAGACTATTTTAACAGCAAGCGAGATGTTGCTCTTTACAACACCATCTGTGAAGCAGATGTCGATTAAAGGCCCTCGAACTTGTCCTCAAGGGAAGTGGACAAAGAGGCATCCAATATTTGGCTGAAAAAGGGTGTCCTATTTCCGGAAACGGAGGGATTCGTGATCCAGACGGATCATTATATTTGAGCCAACCGACCCGCAATTGTCATGCGTGAGAAGTGGAAAAGTTTATATCATCGACATTGCTTGTTCATTCAACCGGAACTTGTAGACAACTTACACAACCAAGATTCATAAGTATAGCAAGTTGAGGCATGAAGTGAAGACAATATGGAGGAATATGAAACATGCATTCATTCATCCTATTATGATTTCGGCGACAGGTAATGTGCAAGCATGATGAACTAAACTTCTTGAAAATTTAGGAATCGATGGGGCACTGGCAGCAGCTCAAAAAGCAGTTTTATTAAACACCTGTCGCATCGCAAGAAACTTCCTAGACCATCAGGAAGTAGGCGACTGAAAGCCTATCGAGTAACAGATGGTAGCTCTAAGATTTTTTTCATGCTCAAGTATTTTCTACTGGAATTCTTATGCTGGACTAAGCAATAACAAATGAAAAAAACCTGCACCAACCTGTATAAAATGAATATTTGAAATGTGTAATGCTTTATATCAATTTAATAAAATCAGATACATAAATTTTAGAAGACATTCAACTTTCTACATCTAGAAGCTTCTCATTTGTGAGGAGAGAAGAGGGTAATAGGAGAGGATAAAATATGATTTGTATGATATAAAAGATACGCAGCTCTTTCATTGTTTCAGTCTACTGTTAAATTCTGAACTGTGAAAAAAGCAACATAAATTAAGCATTCAATTAAATTGATTTCGGAAACATATCCAAGAACTCAATCAGTCAATACAACAGGACGAAACTTCACTCCAGGCAACAATAAAAGCATGTGAAGACAAAGATCTCTATATGTTATATGTTGGTGATGTGTACAAGAAAGTTGAATCTGTGAACATAAAATACATAGTATGAAACTTTCATTTAGCGCTCAATGTTTAAGAACCGTCCATCCAAGCAACACCATCATGCTATGTATTTCTCCAAATTAAATGCTGCATTCCACAACATTTAACCTAAATTCATTGTTCACAAAACAAATTATTGTTGAAACAAATGCTCAAATAGATGGAAGCTTGAATTCACCTGTGCAAGTAGCTGCAAGTCATCCACGTGCAACCGTATCTCTACAACCTGAAGACTGGAAACTGTTACGAAACCATGTCCATCTCAATTCATCATATTTTTATGGCGAAAAGAAGTAGCAAAGTATCAGTTCCAAAACTATAATTATCCACTTCACTGTATCATAGGGAGATTATTTAGTGGCATTGGATGAATTTAATGATGATGAAGATGAAAGTGCATCAGGGTAACGAAAATATCAATTTACGTTGCAAGAAACAACGTTTAATGTTCTCAAGAAAGTGAGTCCAGGTATCAACCGATATCTTCTTCAAGTGAGTGTCGTACAATTTCAGCGAGTTAATGAGGCCATCATCAAAATTATAGCTGAGTGTGTTTGGAGTGAAGTTAAATCAGTGGATTTGAAAAGTGTAGAATTATGTATACATAAAAATTTGAATAATATGAGAAATGAAACTTCGAGAAAAGTTGTATTTTCTTACATTATGCGTATACGTTAGAGGTTCAACCAATCCAGTTGTCCAACCTTTCACTAAAACATGCTAAAATATACTCACATGCACTTTATCACCTAATTTAAATTTTGATCATTGCCTGCTTGGTCTTAATGGGATCAGCCCAAGCAAATTTTGAAAATATGTCAATGATGGTGAATATGTATTCAAACCCCTTATGCAGCTCCTTGACTACGTGCAGCTTTCCTACTCCCATTTTCGAGTGTGATCACCTTAGTTTGCAGCTGAGATATGAGCTCTGAAACACGACTCACCAGTTTTGGTTTTGTTTCAGCATCAATTACTAAGTTTTTAAAATTTTCATTTGTAGAAGATCTAGACTTCCAATCATAATATTGTTATTAACAGCTTCGTTTCGCAAGGATGCTATAACTTCATAGATAGACTCTATTTGATGCTGTATCATATGCTGTGTTAGATTTAAGTCTTCTGCATCATTCAAATTCTGAGCTTTAGCTAAGTTTCAAAACTTTTTGTTCCAATATCAAAATTGCCTCCAAATGTGACTTTGAATCCAACTTCTGTTTGACCTCGACTTTCCATCTTAGCTCGCTTAATATGACGTCCGAATACGCCAATATTTATCCTCATAAAGACTTGGATGCACAATGAGTCTCGTTTAATATATGATTCTGGCATCACGAAGTTCTTTGATATTCGATATAACTTCATTTGTGTGACTCGGGTTACCAGCAGCTTGAGATGCTAGCAGCAAATGCAGGCGATCTACCAAATCATTTGGATCATCTCAATAAACATAATCCAACTGATTATTTTCTCTAGCTACTACATAATGCGGAATTATATGGCGACTTGATAAAGTCCAACTTTTTTCTATTATCTCGTCGAGGGGACACTGTTATAAATTTTTCTATAAAATTTGTATACTCTAAAGTCTCATTTTCACGAACTCTTTCATTAGCTGACTTATAAATGCTATGTGCATTTATTGCAAGAACAATACTTTTGTGGATTTCCTGATCAGCATCACTCATGAAAGATTCGTCAGGCACATTTTTTACTAGTAGTTTAAGTAAGCCCTGTTTCGCGGATATCTAGTATCACCTGCATTAATTTGATATTTATCAAAACTTATTAACGAATCCTCAATTATTCATCTGTTTTTGGATCATTTTCGTATCTCATATACATTATCATGATCCTTTTTTTAATTTTCTAGCATTAAGAGATAATTATATACAATATCACCAACGGAGGCTGTTGCTCCTTTCTTGACTAAATTGAAAGATATTTCCCCATCATCACCATTCAAATCTTCGTCCTAAAAGTCTCCATTCTTCACCTCATTCTACATCTCATTCTTGACTTCATCCTTGAAGGAATCAATCTTTTTAACCGTCTCAAAACCGTGAATTATTTATTCAAGATGGGTAACAATTGGTTCAAAATTATTGCTTAAGGTCTACTCATCTGTTCGTTTGCCTATCTTCATCATTCTATGCTTCCGACGAATTAAATCACTTGCTTTATGAATTTGATGTAAAATGTCTTTTTGCTTATGAAGATTTTCATTTCTGAGAGATATGCTAACGCAAATGTGTCTGAAATGCAACTGTCTGTATTCAGTAACTATAGGTATGTTTATATATCATTTATCTAAGTTTACAAAACAATCAAATTTTTTTCTTTATCTACTTCGGTTAAGAGTTCTATCTTTATCGATTACAATAAATCCATATTTAGTATCATTCCAGCAAGCTGAACATAACTCCTCAAATCGTTCAAAAGGTATTTTAGTATTCACATGATCATTGTATATGTGCTTGAGATTCATTTCATCTCGTTTCAATAACACCGAAAGATTAACATTATCTCATATGATATGCTTATGGATACGTGCATACGTTTGACTCAAGTAAAACCAATCGACATCCTTATGTTTACCCATAGAGAAACAAGCTTTTATATTGTCTTATTTCTCACAAGCAATATCATCAAAAATTATTACTGAATTTTATCGTGCCTCACTTGGTATCACTACATCTTCATGTTCACTTATAAGATAGTACTTAACACCATCCACTGCTTGAAGGATTTTTTCTAAAAACTGATACTTAGGCTGATTCAAAGTTTTAAGTAGATATACACGTTTTTAAATCGCGGTACATCCTCATTAGAATGTGCTGTTAGAGTCATCTAGGCATTAGTCTAAATCTCTTCTAACCGAATCATATATATCAAGAACAGTGAATTCGATATAATTTGGTTTAATAAAGTTAATATTTGTTCTACTCATCTCAATGATGGCCATGTGATCATCAAATATAGTCTAAATATGAATGTTTGATTTGGCAATCAGAGATTTTGCACCCCATCTTCCCTCCCACATTGTTGCCAATCTAACATCTTCGTGCTTCCTTACGTTCTCCATGATTTTACCAAAAAGGAGTTATTAATGGGTTAAAAAAAGTTTTTAAATTTATTTTTAGCCTTCTTTCTTAATTCAGTATTCAAATCGATATAGTCTTTCGATCATGGTTTTTCTTTGATCTGCACTATTAAAGATGTTTCGGATTTCACAGCACTTTCACAATACGAATGTAAGGCAAAATTACAATACTGGTATTGAAAGGTGAAATTGCAATACGTGCATTGTAATTTCGAGGAATACGTGCCGGTTACCATACAGGTATTGCAATTTCACGCTACAGTAACGGTAATGTAATTTTTCCTTACACTCACTTCAACCCGTCTAGCGAATGAGTCGCCCTGTATTTAAGTAATATGAGAATTGTGCCTTGCTAATCTAGTGCGTGACGCACTCGACTAAGAGCTTGGCAGTCAGGGACCGATTCTCCGTGCATGCGAATTTTGATTTTTTTAAACTGTTTTCCGCAAGAAGTTGGAAGACAAGGTACAAAATATTCTAAAGCTAATGGTAGATCTTTATGCAAATTATGGAGCTCTTTAGGATATTCTAAATCGACTTGAAAAATGTAACCTATTTCTGAATCATCAGGAATATTTAAAAAACTTAGTTCGTTTCCAACATTTGTAAACCATTTAAAATCACAATAAGGTAAATATTGACTCATAGCTTTGCCATACTTATTGTAAATATCAAAATACATAATGTAAGGTTCTGTTTCCGATGGACTGAAATTTAAACCCATGATTCTATTATTTGCTTTCGCATATCTGTTGGAGCAGCGAGAAACACCACCTATGATGGCACCTTCAATAAGTAATAACATTGCCACATCTGTTAATAGCTGGAGTTCACTTCCAGTATACTCTAGCATACCTGTAGTATCAAAAGAAAGCCCAGGTACTGTACAATAGTGCGATGGAACTAAATTACAAGTTTCAATGCAAATACATCTAAAACTTTCAAGAATGTCAGCCAAAAGAAAAACAACATTTTCAAGTATAAATCTGAATTTTCTCTTGAAGTTCTTGAATCAGATTTTTCCCAAACCTTGCAGGCACGATTATAATCTTCATCTAAGACACCCTTATCATTTAATTTCGAATAAAATTCCTCTTCTGCTGGGAGACAATTTTTGTCTAATTTTTGCCAATTATCAGCATAATCGTATGAAAATACGTTCATTCTACTTAGTGATTTGAATTCTTCATAATTTCTGCAATATTTTTTTCATATTAATTTTTCGTCATTGCTATGCTTTGAAGCTAATTTGGGGCGCCTACTTGTTATAAATCGAAAAAAGTCGATGAATCTAAGTAAGTTTAACTTTCGTATTTCGCACATTCTTTGTAAAGGATATATGTTTCTCATTATTGATACGTAATAATGAGATACCACCTTAAAAATTTGTTGCTGATTTTCTTCTATGACAAAATGAGAGTCGTAACCAGATAATTATAAAACACTATGGGAATTTCATGTGACTTTTGGTAATTTACGTTACAGCTGTCATGAGCAGGACAACGATATTCACCCGTAAAATGACAGTGCTCACCATGTTTAACATCATCTTTGTTAATATCTCTTTTTTGCATATGTGGCATACTTTTGCAGTTTAAAATCACGTTTTTGCTTTAATGTTAAGGGTTCCATAGACGCCCGATTTTCGGAACATGAATGTACTTTCTCAGCTAAGCTTTTTAACTTATTTACGAACCACTTAATGCAATCTTTTTCACGATTAACTTCAGGTTCAGATTGTGGATCATCAAAGCTGCATTTTTTGTAATACGCAACACTTGTAGGTATATGTTTTTGATAAACATTTCCTCGATTGTTGTTAACTGGCATCAAAAAACACCCATATCAACGTATACGAGTACTGCAAATTGAACCCTCTCTTTGTATTTATAATTTTTAAACCTCAAAATGTTGTCTTTTTTCATTGGAAGTATTAGTGTACAATTATTATTTAGATTTTCACAATCGACTCTAAGTTTTTCAAGAGAATTCCCCAATTTAAGGTGGCATAAGCACCGATCACAGAAGTAAGTTCGACAAGGAGCTTGCCTAAATTGTATCCGTACTAATCGAAATAGATTTTTGATCAGAGAAAAATGATATACTTCTGAATCTGAATCATATTTAGTATTTACAATAATAAGAAGGTGAATAACAGGTTTTACCGATTTTCGTGGCTTAATCAAAATGGAGCAATTTCCTGTTTTTTTGCTAGATCCATCAAGCTTGAATCCATAGACATTTATACATAAACCATTCATTTTTCCAAATTTTGAAATATACTCAAGAATTATTGGAAATTTGATATCATTATATTTTGGTTCTGAACCAGCAAAGTGAAGATAAGAGCTTGTGCTTGAAACATTGGATTTAGGAGGGTGAAGAGCCGATATTACTGCCCAGAAAAAATAATATGAATCTTTATTTTCAAAATTAACTACAGCTTTTTTCTTTGTATACAATCTGGTAATTTAATAAAAGTTATAGACCCAACCTGAAAAGAGGCATATCAAATAATATTAACCCTTAAGTTTACGATTTCTATTAAACTCGAACCCGAGTCTGTTGTTTCTAGCTTATCAGTTCTAACTTTATCCTGTTCTGTAACTTTATCTTCAAACCATCCACCAGTATTTCTGGTTGCAAGAATAGCATCATTCTTAGTGCAAACTTTTATTTCCTCTGTTTTTTCTTCACCAGCCACTATTGCCTTGAATATTCCAGTAAATTCAACACAAAATTTAATATTACCCAAACTATTCAATGCGTTTTTTACTCGAGGAATGAACATGCGTTTGCAATCATCCAAAAATATAAATAAATCTTCATGAAATGAATTTGATATAACCCCAGTTCTTACCCGCTTTGAGAAGCACTTTCCATATCATCCCAAATTATCCTGTCTTGTAGTTTCATCGGAACTTCACTCATGCCGCTTCTTGTCTTCAGCAACTTCTTGAATCCTTTGCCTGTTGTCTTCAGATCAGAGATTAATGTCATAATCCTACGTTTTTGCCCCGTAGATATATGTTCGTTGTCCTTCAGCATGTTGTTTGATGCTCTGATGTTTGTAGTTTCTTCCCTAGTCCACCGTCTAATTTTTTCATCTGATGGTGGCTGCTTTTTAAATAGGAGTTCAAACCCTGTCTTCATGATTCTCGCCCTTTCCAGAACATGTTTTCATCGATTGAAATCCATTTTTAAATTAAAAATAGAATCAGCAAACGCACTTATAAAACACTTTTTATATTTCAAGTCAGCTACTGTAAGTCTTTTATCAGTTGAAGAAATCACTGAAACAATCCAGCTTTTAAATATATCTTACAAAATTTTTATTCTTCAATTACACTTGACGAGGGTCTGTAGTGCAATGATAAAATGAAGTGTGCACGTCGATATACTCGTATGTACCATCAATATTGGTGAAATGTGGGAACCCTGTAGATAAGGATTCCTGAAATTATGATGACGTCAGCACAAAGGAATCTTGTTCACCCAAAGTTTTGATTATTATATATGAATTATAACACCCATGTTAATATGGGTTTGATATAAATTATGCTACACATCACTGAAAGTTCTAGAATTCATTACGTGAATTTGCTTTATTATAGCTAAATTTAGTGAATTGAGACAAAGCATCTTACGTCCTAAAAAATTTTTATATATAGGTTAGTGTAGGTTTGGTATTGTTTAGTCTAGCATGAAAATTCGAATGAAAAACACTGAGGAATGAAAATAATCTAAGGCATTCGTTCTCATCATTCTCGCAGCACTCTTATCTTTATATCATGTTACAATCACGTGCAGGTGCTCGCATCTCCAGCGAAATTTCGGTATTATTATCATTATGTAACACAGAGCAGAATCTTCATCATTTCCTCCTCTTCTCACCACATCATAAGCTGAAACGTCACAAACGCGCACGCTCCCACCCCGCTCCCGCACACGCTCCCGCACGCGCATATGCACGGCTGGACGCATACGTTCCTGGGCGTAATCCTCAACCTTCCACACATCATGCAATACGTCACCGAAACATCTAGATACTATTACGCAATATCTTTTCATCCGGAGCACGCGCCATTGAACCTTCTACAATGTCGTTAAATGCCGTTGCAGGAATCTGTAGATACTCTGACACTCCGATTCGTGAGTCACCACAAGGAGCAAAACCAAGCTCACAGCCTTCTGCCCTCTAACCGCATATTCACTATTCATACGGAAATTTCTTTCTATAACTCCCCTTTTCCATCTACTTCTTACAAAATAACTACTTTGCTGAAACAGTTGACATTCCAAGTATGAGTCGGTCAATAAAACACTTCCTTCCGGTAGCGGATTGAAATGGTGGGTTACAGTTGTATTTGCCTCTCGATTTACTGAAAAGTAGCAAATCCTTCAAGTTTTATTTTAGTCGGACAATATCTTCTGTTCTGTGTATGGATAAAATATATATGTATGTATGGATAAATTAGGTTTCAGCTATTTGTAGGTACAGTAACTAGTAGTGAATAATAATATAAAATTTCAATTCAAAGAACAAAACTTGTGTTCAAGTTAGATCTGTTTTGAAACGGGAAAAAAAACATGTTTTTCGGATTGTGTTAACTGCACTTATTTTTGAATTTATTCAAACACGTCGTGCTTGAAATTTCTGCAGCGTTGAACAAAGAAACATGCCATCCTTTTTTTGTCATAAAACAAAGTTTTTTTCCTGATCATTTGAAGTAAGCTGAAATAATTTAAAAAGTGCTAGGAATGAAATCAACACTTTTTTCTTAGAATAATGAAGAGCAATCTAGACTGTTAATTAATTAAAACAAAATAGAAAGGCCTCTTTTTTCCTTTTTCCGAAAAGTACTCAACTAAGGAAAACAATAAAATTTGAAGTGATTGATATTTGGAGATTGTCTGATTTTCGAAACTTCAAATTGCTATTTATTTCATTTTCAGCTACTCCTGTGAAATTGTTAGAATTTTTAAATATTTTATTTTTGATCAGTTTCAATGCAAACTTCTTGAAATAATACTTGATCAAAGTATAAAGCTCACAATTATTAATAAATTGTAACATTATTGTTTTGAATATGAGTTAAGAAGTTTTAATGTTTTAACATATGAGTTTCTATGTTATATGTTTATAATTCAGAGAAGTGTTGCTATGAATTAAGTAGTTTGTCGTTAGGTTTTGGATACTTAAAATGAGAAAACGTTTACAGGTGTACTGGCTGAAAATAAATAAAGATGTGGCTATGAGAGTCTGCGAGCAAGCACAAGGCCCAACCCAGGGCAGTCGTCAACGGGCATTCGAGTAGACACGTAACCTGTGCTCTTCCGTACCTGCATTCTAATTGTCATCCCGTATTCTCTTCACAGGTTTCTAAGTTATAACCAGGAAATGAACAAAAACTTAATTCTTACATTTTTACAGGCCAGCCTGGAATATTGATATTTTCAGAATGAGGTCACGAAATGTTAAGGGACTTTTGTCCCAGGTGATGTTCATTATTGATTGAATTTATAGCCGGAATAGCTGTAAATAATTTTTTTTTCGATTTTATATTTCCTCAAAAATCTTTTTAGATTTGAATTTTAAATGAAACTTTATTTCCTAAACCCAACGGAAAACCAGTTACAGTGTCGTTATCCTATACGTAGTACCAATATTTATACAAATTATTTAGATTTTTAATTATTATTGAAGGGCTCTAACTGATATGACATACTCTCTCTCATATTTTACATTACTTGCTTGAAATTTATAATCTTATTTTGAATCTATGGAAGAGCACGTTTACATTGCAGCAAATAGACCATTATCTTCGATTCTGCGCAGCTTACTCGGAACGTTTTCCATCATGCGTTGGACGACCGATACGTCGATTTCTCTCAACTTCCTCTTGATTGTACCCATCAATTGCCGGTTTTTCTGTGCTTCCCAACCCTTTCATAAACCTTACGTGAAAGTATCGCCCAAAATCTTTCAATTGGTCGCGCCTGTGGAACATTTGGTGGATTATCATTTTGCGGTACAAATTCAATTTTTCAACTTTTGAGCCATTCTGGAGTTTTTCATGCATAAAATGCTCAACACCAAGTGTGCGGCAACATTTTGGTATTCTTTCGAGCTGTTTTGCGGCGTATCATGAAGCCTTTTTTTTATTTTCGGACTTGCACAATTATCTTCAAACACGAGATGGCACATATACTTAGTTTTTTTAATAGTACGAATATAGTAACCTAATAAGCACAAGATTCGTTCATTTTGATAAGATGAATAGGCTGATCTTTTGAAAATTTTAAACGTCTGTATGGCTAGCCTTAACAATGATATATAAACGTAGGAATTGGATAGAAAATGGTTAGAGGCAAGCTTCGGTCTTTGCGAATATTCAATTTCTGGTTCGATTTGTCGAGCGCCATGTAGGAATCGGGTAAGTACAGACTAGAAACGAATTTCGGTCCTTGCCAATATTTAATCTCTGGTTCCATTTTTCGGATAGAAACGGGGTAGGACAGCCTAGATAATACACCAGTGTCGAGCTGCGTGTGGGAATCAGGTGGGAAACGTTTAAAAACAAATTTTGGTATTTGCCAATATTTAGTTTCTAGTTCCATACTGTATAGAAACCGGTAAGGACGTTAAAAACGAATTTCAGAAAGCCCTGTGAGAGCGGTTATATTGTACACCAGTGTCAAGTGCCTTTCAAGGATAGGGTAGGGATTGATCGGAAACAAACTCCGGTCTTTGCCCATATTTAATTTCTGGTCCATTTGTCGGATAGGAACCGGTAAGGATCGGTTATATTTTACACCAGCGTCGAATAACTTGCTGGTGTCTAGTAGGAACTAGTCGGAAACAATCTTTGGTTTCTGCCAATATTTAATTTCTGGTTTCATTTCTTTTTAGATAGTTACCGTGTAGAACTGGTTATATTGTTCTCCAGTGATTAGTGCCATGTAGGAATCGGGTAGAAACCAGTTTGATACACCCGTCTTTGCCAGTACTTAATTTCTGGTTCTACTTGTCGGATGGGGACCGTGAGGGAGCAGTTAAATTGTACACCAGTGTCAAGAGCATTGTAAGGATCGGGAAGGTACCGACTTCAAACGAAGTTCGGTCACTTCCAATATTGGATTTCTGGTTTTATTTGATGGATAAAAGCCGGGTTGTATCGTTTAGATTGTACACCAGTACCGACTCCTTCGTAGAGAATGGATAGGAACCGGTTAGAAACAACATTCGATCTTTGCCAATATTTGATTTCTAGTTCTGTTTGCCGGAAAAAAACGACAAGGAGCGGTTAGAGTGTACACAACTATCGAGGATTGGGTAGGACCCAGTTTGAAAAGAACTTCGGCCTTTGGCAGTAAAAAATGTCTTATTCCATTTTTCGGATAAATTTAATTTCTAGTTCCTGTTGTCGGATGTTGAAAGGACAAGATCGTTTAGAGTGTACATTAGTGTTGAAAGCCATGTAGGTTTCGGATAGTAACCGTTTAGAAACGAATTGCGGTATTTGCGAATATTTAATTTCTGGTTCCACTTGTCGGATGGATACCAGAAGGGATAAGTTTGAGTATACAACAGTATTGGTGACATTGAGGAATCTGGTGGGAACTGTTTTGAATCGAATTTCGATTTTGTGAATATTTAGCTTCCGGTTCCTTTTGTCGTATAGGAGCCTGGTAGGACCGGTTAGATTCTACACCAGTATCGAGTGCCATGTAAGAATCGGGTAGGTGCAGGTTACAGACGAATTACGGTCCCTACAAATATTTAGTTCCTAGTTCCATTCCTCGGATAGGAGCCAGCCAGGACCGGTTAGATTGTACGCCTGTGTCAACTTCCCATTTGTCGGATATGAACCGGGTAGGGCCAGTTAGATTGTACACAAGTATCGCGTGCCATGTAAGAATCGAGTAGGTGCAGGTTACGGACAAATTACGGTCCTTACAAATTTTTATTTCTCAGTTCCATTCCTCGGATAGGTACCAGATAGGACCGGTTAGATTGTACGCCTGTGTCAAGTGCCGTGAAGGAATGGTTCAGGAATCGGTTAGAAACGAACATCGGTCTTTGCTAATGATTAATTTCTGGTTTCATTTGTCGGATAGGAACGGGGTAGGACCGGTTATATTCTACACCATCGTCGAGTACTGTGTAGGAATTGATTGGGGACTGGTTGGAAACGATCTTCAGTTTTTGTCAATATTATTTTCTGCTTCCATTTGTCGGATAACGACAGGGTAAGACCGCTTAGATTATACGAAAGTCTGAAGTGCCGTGTTGGAATCAGGTAGGAACCGGTTAGGAACGAATTTCGGCCTTTGCCAATAATTAGTTCCTGGTTCCATTTGTCGGACAGAAACAGAGTAGGACTGAGTAGATTGTACGACAGTGTCAACTGCTATGTAGGAATCGGGTAGGGACCGGTTAGAAACGAATTTCGGTTTTTGCCAACATTTTGTTTTCGGTTCCATTTCACGATTAGGAACCAGTTAAGACCGATTAGATTGTAAACCATCATCCAGTGTATATAATATATGTATTACATTTGATATTTATAAATATGGAGTGTCATGTGAGGAGTTACAAAAGTGAACCAAATGCGGAAATGAGTTAGAGGAGTTCTGCTAAAAAAATTAGTAAAATCGTTCAAAGTTTTTAAAGAATAAAACCAGGATCGGGATTGAAACGAATTAAAAAATTCGGAATGATCGATAATTATTATTTTAACACTAATTTTAGTATTCTTGATTTAAAATTAGGAAACCAGGAGCCAATACGAAACGCGAAATAGAAATTACCAAACATTCGGGTTCTCACTATTAATTTTCCGATCGCCGAACGAAACAAAACCTTCGAGCGCTCAAGCAGATTCGCACGTATACCAACCGTTCTCGCGAGTACCGTGCAAAGTTACGCGACGTACATTGTGAAAAAATAGTTGTAGAACGCAAGCAAGAAAAAATGTGGAGTCTCGTCCAGTTAAAATTTTAAGTAAAATATTTCCATCGAAATTAAATTCGAAATTGAGAAACCCGAGTGAATACGCATAAGTTATTTCAATAATACGAATTTAAATCAGATCAGAATTTAAATGAAACTCAAATCGGGTAAAATTAGGAAGAAAATGGCAAACCAAACCAACACGGAAAGCGAACACGATAGCTTGGACTGGGACGGTGCACCCCCACTCCAAAACGTTATTACGCATAACCTGACAGTGAGACCAATAATTGAAAATTTTGTCTCAACGACACCCCAAAAAACGGGAACCATACTCAAAACAATTGAAAGGTTGAAGTGCCGCGGTAGAGGTTTAGTGAGAAGAAACACGGCAACCCTAACTCATAACAACAGATTAGATAGCTACAACAGAGCGCTGAAAACAGTTACCGAACCAACACAAATCACAGATAATCAAGACCACCCTATGACCTTACACAACCAAGGAACAGATATTCAAAGTGAAGTTTTTTCGATTCAGTAAATAACGCTCTCTTCTGGGATAATGAAGAATAACCCAGGTCAGGCGCGTCAACACGGGAAAGTAATAAAAAACCAAGTACAAACAAGACAATGAACTTAGAAGGTAGAAATAAATTGGAATACTGTACAGAAATAATTACCGAAACATTTAATCATGACACCTTTTCAGAAAATCACACATAATTTGTATTAGAATCACTCGAACACTAAGAAAGCATAGAATGTAACGAGTTCGTGAACCAACAAAGGGAAAGATTTTCGAAAAAAGGCAAGAGTGTGTGAAAAACTCAAGAATTAGCCTGAACACGTCAGCTCGTAGTTTTTTTAAAAGTAGAAGAGAATTATTCGAACCTAAAAATATGAAAAATAGAAGAGAATCGCGAAACAGACAATCAGTCCAATTTGACCTCAAGGAAAGTTCACAAGAACCTCGTCGGTTCTCTCATAACAATATCGAAAATCGTAGCAGAAAATAAGTAAAAATTCAAGATAGCAAGATTCTAATAAAAGGGAACCACTAGAGGACAGAAATAAATTCTACCGAAACAGATCTCATAGACTCGTGACACCACAGGACAGGTCAATCAGCCGTTCGCGAATTCAAGGAAATAACACAAGTACAGACCAAGATTCCGATAATTACGCAAATAATGAAACAATTCCAGCAACATATTTTTCTTTTGGGATGGTACAAACTCCTTTACAAATTATGAGTAATTAGCCAATTAAATTCCATAATAACAAAAAAGTTAGTCTCGCGCATTTTGTAGAAGCATTAGAAATTCGAACGTGGATACAGAATAAATGATCGCGACATTTTAGAAAATTTGGACGCGCTAATGATCGAAGATGCTAAAGATTGATTTCTGTTCAATCAATCTCATTCAATAAATAAAACCTCTTGAAGAACATTATCAGACTTTTTCGGAGAATTCAAAAACGCTTAGATAGATGAAAGATTCTCGGAAGGAATCAGAAAAAATAAATAAATTCTATAACAAGAAACGAACTCAAGACATCCACTCATACTTAACAGAAATTGGGGAACTTTTTACTGAATTATATGCCAGAAAAAGAGGCAAATGAGAATTACATCAAACTTATGAATATCTTAGAATTGAATATAAAATGTTCATGAAGCGAAATTATTTTGAAACTTTCGGGTAATTGGAAGTTTGAGGTAAAAAACGGGAAACGAAGTTAGCTAAGTACAAAATTCGAGGGCAAGTTTTACAAATAACAGAAACAAAAATTGAGGATAAAAACGAACAAAAGTTTAATAATGGTAATGGGGATAAAAATAATTCAGAAAATTCAAAATAGGGACAGTCAAAATGATAACAAGGCGGAAATCAAAACCAGAATTACTAGGGTGAAAAAAATTCGAAAATTGATATTCATTACCACCTTCCAGATTTCCTTTTTATCCTTTCCAAACCAATATTAATAAAATTAAAGGCCTAATTTTAAACCTAGATTTCAGCCAAATTTCCAACTCAGATTTCCAAACAATAGACCAAGACACCCATTTAATCTGTACGACATCCAATTGTTACATGTGTTCAATCAAGTGGCTGTAAACTCATACCAGAGACAAAATCAACCGATGATCGAATTTCCACCAGGAAAAGCAGAAAACAGTTCGGGAAGTAATAATAATAATCAAAAAAAGCAGGATTCCTTAAAACACGAAAAATGGCGATTACGACATTCATAAGTATACTTTTTCAGACCAGATCCATTGAAATCAAAACTACACCAGGCTCAAATCCTCAGAAATTAGTCGTTCCCAAAAAACTTAGAGCTCAAGCCCTACGGCAAAATCACGATAAATTTCGAGCAGAACATTTAGACTCAGAGAAAGCATACGCGAGAATATCCGAACACTACTCCTGACCAGGGGTATATTGGAATGTGATCACTTACATAAAAAAACTGCCAGTCTTGTCAAACAGTAAAACAAAGTAACCAATGCAAGATAGAATTAATGGGAGAAAAAGTCATCGAAGAACCATGGACCATGTTAGCAGTTGATATCATGGGACCATTGCCGATTTCTAAGAAAAGAAAGAATCAAGTGCTTGTAGATCTATTTACAAAATGGGTAAAAATAATCCGGATTAAAAAAACTAACGGGTTTGTGATAGAGTCAGAATTTCGAAAGCATGTAATTTCGCGTTGGGGTACACCGTAGATCCTTTACACCGATAACGGTACCGAATTCGTAAATAAAACATTGAGGGAAGAAACAGAAAATTTTGGGATAAGGCACAGAAAAACGCCAAAATATTATCGACAAGCGAAATCGACCGAACGTTACAAATAAAAGATTAAAGAAATAATTGAAACATGCTTGGATAATGACCACTCCACCTGGCACGAACACATTGACGATTTACATTTTACAATAAATCCTAGTAAAAACTCGTCGACACACTATGCACCACCATTTTCAAACCTTCGTCGCGAGTTGGAACCCCTTCAGTCTCTCCGAAGAAATTTCCAAAATGATGACGACATAGAATCCCAGAATGTAGAATTCAGATCAGGCAAACGATGAAGAAGCAAGTAGATACAATTTGAGAAGAAGACCGGTAGAATTTGAAATAGGAGAGAGGGTTCTAAAAAAGGTAACCAAACTATCTAACAAAGTAGATAAAAAGGCAGGCAAACTATATGACCAATACGGAGGTTTTTTAATTATTATTAAAGAGGAAATTTCCTCATCTACCTATGAATTAGAAAACCTTAAAGGAGAGAGCATAGGAAGGTATAATATTGACGATCTTAAGCTAAAAAATTCAGATTTCAATAATGGCAAAAGGCAATGGATCAATACCACACTCAATATAAATGAACTCGAAAAAAACTCTTAAAAAAACTCAAAACTCAACTACTGTGAAATGACTGTGATAAATTATTTGAAGACTAACTAAAGATTGACTCCTAAAACAGGACAGAAGTAAACTTTTCTCTAAGGAGGAAGAATCAGATTAGAAAGAATTAGAAGAAGGAATATAAACCTCAGGCTGGAAGCACAAACAGTGAGATATAGAACTACAAATTGAAAAGCAGAAAACAAATTTACTCTATTCTATCAATAAACTGAATTTTATAGTTCAAATTGTATTCAAAACTCGAATAATGTATGGTTAGGTAAATCAACTGCAACTTAACTCAAACAAAAAAGACTCAATCACCAAGTGACCCTAAAAAGTATAAATTTCAAGGACAATTGACTCCACGGACATGTTATCTGTTTCCTTTTTCATATCTTTTTCAGAAAGAGGGGAACTATGAAGGAAGGAGTGGAAGTAAAAATATCAACGAGAGCACAGCATACTTTCAAAACCAAATTAAGAAGCATCCTGGTGGACTTTATTGTCAATCCTGTCAAAATCTGATCCCTAAGCATATCTACGTAACACACGACTTCTTTTGTAACAGTGGACCGTACATATTCAAAAAGAACTTCACAACTCCAGAACCCAACAAACAAATCTACTTACAGGGGATGGGGCGGGGGGCCGGGAACTGATTAACAGCGAAACTCGAGACCTATTGAAAAAAGAAATTAATGAGTTAAACCTCAAAAGGGAAAAAGAGGATGATTACGGAATTGAACTAAATATAAATGATAGGAATCTAGAAGACTTTGACAGAAAACTCAAGGAACTTTCAGGTATACACCCGAAACTCCCGAAAGGTCCTGAAGTCACGGGTGACGGACCGTCTCGTAGTCAGTTGTGTCGCTCGCTCGGCGTTAAGAGATCTTACGCTGTTCTCGCCTGCTCTCGAATCGCGTCACTACTTCCCGAGAATGACCTTCAGGACCTACCCGATCTATCTCATAGGTCCTTATTAGGACCACGGTCTTCAACCACCTCTCATCCGCCCTGTAGGCCAATCACGATCACCAGAGCTACGCCGCGGGCTAGCGATCTTCTTCGTAGATGTAAGTAGCAATACATAGCCTTTATTTTAATTGACACTGCTTATTGTGTCTCCCTGAATCTCAGTTACCAAATCCTGTTTCTCTTCTCAGTATTGCCTCGTAATAAACCGCTTAGGACCGGTTTGAGTGTACAACAGTGTCAAGTGCCGTGTAGGAATCGGTCAGAAACGAACTTCGGTAACATTTGATTTCTGGATCCATTTATCGGATAACAACGAAGTAGGACAAGCTATATTGTACAACAGTGTCGATTGTCGTGTAGGAATGGGGTACGATCCGGTTATAATCGAATTTCGGTCTTTGCTACTATTTAGTTTCGGGTTCCGCTTGTCGGATGGGAACTGGCTTGGACCGGTTAAATTGTCCACCAGTGTAGAGTGTTGTATAGGGATCGGGTAAGAAGCGGTGAGAAACGAATTTCGGTCTTTGCCAATTTTAGTTTCTGGTTCCATTTGTCGGATAGGAAACGGGTAGTACCGGTTAGATACTGCATCAGTGTTAAGTGCCATGTAATAATCGGGTAGAAACCGATAATGTCTGAGGTATTAGTCCATTTAATTGGCGAAAGTAATTCTGATATTATTAAATTTTTGGAAGCAGTCCTAGCCATTGAACATGAGACTGAAGTGACTTCTCGATATTAAAGTAACTATTCAATAAGTTGATCAAAAAAACCTGTACTACAAGAATGACGAAAAATTCAATTTTGCGAAACAAGAGGATACTGTTAGGCACCTGAAGTATTAATACAGAGAATTGAGAAACATTATTCTAATTTCATTTTACTCTATATACTCTATACTAGTATACCTGTATATAGTACGCCAACAAGATTCTGATATTAATGAGCATGTTAAAGCGGTCCCGAACATTTAACATGATATTAAACTGACTTTTTGACAAGTTGAACAGGTAAACCTGTTCTTTATAATGACGAAAATTGGCATTTCTCTTTCATTAATATCACGAAAAATGGCATGTTGCGAATCGATAGGGTATTGCTAGAAGCTTAGGGTAATAATCGAGAGACTTGGAAAACAAAATTCTATTATTACTTAATGCAGAGAAGCAGTATTAGTCATTGGGGATGAAATTGTAGTGTCTCTTCGATGAGCTAGTTGAGAAAACTTGTAATTTAAGAATTTGACAAAAATTGGAATTTTTTAAATCTATAGAGTATTGCTAGGAGTTAAGAGTGATAATCAAGGAATTGACACCCGGAATTCTGACATAAATAAGAGTGAGAAAACAGTCAAAGTCATCGAGGGCCAGATTAAACTAACTTCACAAGAAGTTGGAATTGTCGAGCGTAGGAAGAAAAGAATTTCACGAATAATAATTGGTGCTTTTACAAATCACTTCCGATAAGTTGAGGAATCTAAAAATTTTAATTGGAGATGAATATTTTATATTCCTCATCAAATTAGCGAAATTCACTCTAATCTTGCGCTTTATGAGTAGGACTGCTTTCGTTAGTTTTCAATAATATTGTGTAACTAATTTCTTCCCCCTAAAAAGGCGATTTAAGAATATCAAGGAGTTCAATATTTCCAAAGTGTTTTATGTTGTTGCCCTCAAAATTGAAAAAAAATCTAAATATGGCTAAATTGATCGAAAGATAATTTTGGGAAAACTTAAAACGAGAATCTTCATATTTTTGGATAGGACTTGAAGAAAGCACTTTATTTATCTGAAAAAGAGAGCAGTCGACCAAGACTATGAACATGAATTCTTGAAATTAAAGTTGGACGAGTACGAGTAATTTAGGAACAATTAAAAGAAGTATATTTCTTAAATTAGTTGAATGAATTGAAAAATAAATTTACGATTCTAGTATAAACCTTTATAAAAAAAATGTAGATAAGCACTGTCTCAAAATGTAAACAATAAAGTAATATGTTTCTTTTATTTTTTTTTTTTCAATTATTGGTCCAATTTGGATGTTGTAAATTCATTTCATCCAAGAAAAAGCACCTAAGCGTCCTGGAGTAGATTTTACAGAAGAAGGAAAAGAAGAGGCGAGGAGCCGATTAGACGTACATCGAACCGCCGATTAAAAACGCT
>JAUMHM010000051.1:727017-742413 GCA_032362435.1 Melikaiella ostensackeni | reverse complement strand
TTGACCAGTTATCGATACAAGAACATCAAAATATTAATTAATTAATTACCCTGGTCGATGAAATAACATCAATATTTTTAATTTTTAAATTACCCAAATTTTCTTTTCTCAATTTTACATGACTCAATTGTATACATCTATCCACTAAACCTTTAATTAAACCAATTTTTCGACTGAACAAATGGTGAGAATCGTAATTTAAATACCGCCCAGACCACGACGGTTTTTTACCAATTAGTTATGAACTCACTTTCAGGCGTTTTGATAATCATCAAATCTAGATAATTTAGAGAATTATTATTCTCGAATACTTACAATTTTCTTCCTCTAAAAATGTAATTTAACTGGATTGGAGCCTCTTAAAACAATTTTTTCGAGGCTCAAATTTTGAAAATAACTTATGTTTTTTGACATGAATGTTGAATCTTTACGTTATCGAACTTTATTATATTTCACGATATTGACTCTAAAATGTATCTTTACGACTCTACGTAATTAGCGTCAGGTAATAACAAACAAAAATTTTCATTATACTCAGTGGGTTATTTGTATTTTAGTTTCAATTTATTATAAAAACACTATTTATTTTAGAGTGGAAAACTTTCCTGATGAAGGCCCGCACTGAGAGCCAAAATGTAAAAAATAAAAACGATGTTTTTCAACAACTAGAATCGTTTTTTCTGTTTTTTTTTTGACCGTGAGACCAAAGAAAGAAAACTTGATCAGATTTTGAAATTATATCAACGGTCGAAGAAAAGGGTGAAACAACTCGGAGTCTCGCTCCAAAATGTTAGTTAAGATACTTTATATGTGTCAAGGTGAGTAACGTTTTTGAAGGATAGGTTACTTGGCGTATATTGCAAACAAGTACGGTCAAAGCATCAGATTCGAACTTGGAAACTGAATAAACGATTAAAGAAGATTAGTTCATCTTACTAAACGTATTTTTAATAAGATGCCGTAAAGGAACCTTAATTCCAGTACATATCCAAAATCATACAAATAAGTTTTAATTAAATAATTCGCATTATTAAGCTTTACCCAAATTTAATAAAACTAAATTAATTTTTCAAAATAAATGCTTAAATTGTGAAGTTAATAACACAATTGGAAACATTCAGGATTCAGCTCATCATTCTAACTACATAAAGTATCATTTATTGAGATATATTAACAAAGATTCAATTCACTCTTTCTTCAATTCACAAAAACGGGGTTTAAATAACTTAAAATATGCTAAAAGATTAGAATGTATGAGAAAGTTCAATTTATTAAAAAGCAGGGAGTTAGATATTAATAAAAAGAATGAGGATTTTAGATTAAAAAAATGTTTTGAAAATGTATCTAATATCGAAATCCCAGATGAGATAGCTGAAACCTTGACTCCAAGAAGTTTTGGTGTTTCTTCTAACGTTAATAAAATTCCCGTAAACAATATCGTTGCAAACATTGAAAATTGTATTAAAAATCTAGAACAAGATGATCAAAAGCTGAAAATTCGAAAAACCGTAACTGAATTTGTTTCAAATCATTGTAGAAACAATAAATTTTTTTAAGAAACCTTTGAATCTGTTAAAAGTTATAAAAAGGAACATAAAGAATTGTTATTTCTTAAAGCCGATAAAGGCAATATCACGGTTGCAAAAATAGATTTAATTATGATCAAACTGTTGAGAATATTTTTAAAAATAATAATTTATATAAAAATGTTAAGATTAGTTTAGTGCCCACAGTCGAAAACAAATGTAACGATATTGTTTCCAGGTGGAAAAAAAGAGATATTCTAACGAACAAATGGCTTATAGATTAAAAAAGCATAGTAGTGTTGTTGCTAAAGCTTATGCTTTACCAAAAGTGCACAAACCAGGTTCAAATTGGCGACTTATTGCTTCAACCGTTGGTTCTCCTACATATAATTTAGCTAAGTTCTTATCTAACATTTTGAAACCGATTTTGGGAAACACGAATGCATTTGTAAAAAATACTTGGAAATTTAAAGATAATTCAAAATCATGAAGTACCGAAAACACATTCTTCAGTTTTTCTTGATGTTGTTTCCATGTTTGATAATATTCCGTTAGACTTAGCTTTAGATTGTATAGGAGAAAAATTTAATTTACATCGTAACTTAACTAAAATATCAAAATACGAGATTTTAATAGCAATTGGAACTGTTTTTAATAATACAGTGTTTTCATTTAATAATAAATTCTACAAACAATCATCAGGTTTCCCGATGGGGTCTCCCTTGTCTCCTATTGTTTCAAACTTGGTTTTAGAAGATATAGAAAGGAAAGCATTAAAAAAATTAAATTTTATACCTATCTTATACAAGCGTTACGTGGATGACATATTCTTGATTATACCAACCAATAAAATTTTAGATGTAGTAAGCACTTTTAACAGCATTGAGGATCCAATCCAGGTCACTTACGGAATGGAAAATAGTAATTCTTTAAATTATCTAGATTTTATAATTATCAAAACGCCTGAAGGTGATTTGATAACTAATTGGTACAAAACACCGTCATGATCTGGGCGGTATTCAAATTACGATTCTCACCATTTGTTCAGTCAAAAAATTGGTTTAATTAAAGGTTTAGTCGATAGGTGTATACAATTAAGTCGTAAAATTTAGAGAAGAAAATTCAGATAATTTAAAAATTACTTTATTCCAGAATAATTATCCACTTCAGTTAATGGAAGGCGTTATAAAAAAAAGCATTCATGAAATTTACACTAATATACACAAAAATAATAAGCAAGAAAAATGGTTAGAAAAATACGAAAAAAACAGATTTAAAGGTTACATTACCTCATGTTTAGGACCTTTCTGAAATACAAAGATGTTCTTTCAAAAAATTCAACATTAACGTTTATTTAAAAAATAACCACACTCTACATAATTTCGTTTTGAATAAAAAAGATTCTGTAAAGATAAAAAATTTATCAGGCGTCATATACTTAATAAAATGCACTGGTTGCAATAAAGTCTACATCGGAGAAACTTATAGAAGATTAAAAACAAGAGTTGCCGAACATAAAAGAGATTATGAAATCGGAAATTTAAACACAGGCCTGTCTCAACACTCACGGAATTTCGACCATTTTTTTATTTTTATAACATGATAATTTTAATATTTTTAATAACATTTTATTTTAATAACATGACAATTTAAGCTAGAAAACAAAAGACTTATAAACGGCGAATTATTGAATCTATTTTTATAAAAAAATTCACTAAAATTTCAATTAATCTTCAAAATGAAGTACTGAATATTAACCAGATGTATTAATGCATTATACATTAAACTTAATATTATAACACAAAATTATAAATAAAAAAATTTTTTTAAATAAAAAAAAATTAATTCACAATTTTGAATCCATGAGCTTTGGCGCATTTTTTTTCATCTGTGGTTCAATTGAAAAATTTGACCTGTTCATTATCGTCCATCTAGTATCATCTGTAGCATCAATGTCAATGTCAGTTCAATGTTTTGTTTCATCGTCCTAATAATTACTTGGAATTTTCTTCCTCTGAAAATGTAATTTAACTGGTTTGGAGTCTCTTGAAACAATTTTTTTGGGGCTCGAATTTTGAAAATAACTTATGTTTTTTAACATAAAAGTTAAATGCCCAGCAGCGCATGATCCATTCCTCTCACGAGTGCGGCTGTACTCGTTTTCAGTCCAAAGGGTACGACTTTGAACACGTAGCTACGTCCTCGATACTGGAATGCGGTGTACTGGCGTAAGTTGGGGTGCAAGGGCACCTGCCAAAAGCTGCTTGTCATGTCCAAATTGGACATAATATTCATGCCTTTACACATTTGAGAAAGCACCTCCGCTGGTTCTAGAGATTCCCAGCCCTCAATGAGAATCTCATTGAGTTTTCGAGCGACTAAGCATAATCGAATTGTGCCATCTTTCTTAATTACTGGCACAACAGAATTTATATAGGGGCTGGTCGATCTTTGAATTATTCTCATGTGCATCATACGCTGCATTTCTTCGTGAAACATTTCAAGATGAGCCATGGGAATCGGGTAACTCCTTACCATGAACGTCTACCCCTATCGTAATTTCAGCTCGTGCCTGGTGGTTGGTTAATAGGCCGGGCTTTCGACGAAATACCTGGCGGTGTTTCCACAGAATATCTCTGAGTGCTTCTTTCTTCTGCTCCTTCAAATCGGAATTTTGGTCGACCTTTTTTTGTATCTCCAACCACTCAACGTTCCAAGGAAGTTCTTGTTTGTCCTCGGTTTCTTGGTGTTGGTCCTTGGTTTCAGCAGAATCCTTAGTGGATAGTTCGACATTACTTAAATCATAATGCCCCCCTGAACTTTCACGACCCTTGTCCTGCATGATACGCAGTGCCGGCTCTCCATCCAAAAATGAGAATGTACCGAATGTAGGGTCTTTCTCTCCAAGTCGATTTTCGTTTTATACTCGTCGAGAACATCGATCCCAATGATGCAAGTTCGCGACAATCGGGGTACGACTATGAATGCCAGTTGTATTAGTACATTAGGTAGCTGTACATCGGCATAAATTTGAGGACTCAGTCACACCGCCTTGCTGCCTGTGAGCCCGGTTACCACCACTCCTGTCAACGGTAGGCTGGGGTAATGTTGAAATCGGTCTTAGTTGGCCTTTAGAAACTCCTCAGAAATGCATGTTATCTCGGCACCCGTGCCAATAAGTGCCTTAGTGACGATTCCTTCTACTTGGATGTTGGCCGTGTAGCATTTCGATTTTTTTTGTAGATACTTCTTTTTTTTCCTCCGTGAGTACCTCCCGGGTGTTTTCCAGCATGTAGGCCGCATATATAATGGGAGTGGCCACGTCAGCATTGGCCAACTCTTTCACTGGCGTGGCTCCAGCTCGTTTCCCGCCTCCTGTTGTTGTTCCTCTAATGGGTATTCTGTATGGTCCGATTCTTGCTGAGAATCTATTTCCATGTTTTGTACCTTGTAAGGAGGCTGGTTTTGTTGCTGTTGCCTCTACAAGTTATTTTCCCATGGGGCGCGGTGCCCCCCTGGGTTCGTAGCTTGTTTCGGCCCTTTGAGTCCGTTCGTATGCTGCGTGTTTCCCGTCGAGTGTTGTGGTGTCCAGTTGCCATGGTTACCTTGGCTACTAGCACCTGCTCTTGGATAGCTTCCTTTCGGAAAGTGTGATCGCCACGTGCTCGGTTGTCCATTTGGGTTCTCTCGAAAATCTGGCGTTTCGTGTCTTCACTCCCTTCCTTCTTGGGAGCTTCGAATTGTACCTCTGATTTAATTAAATCCCTCTGAAAATTCAATGAGATGATTTTTCCGAGGTACGCTTAGAGGTCATTGATGTTATTTTTTGTTACTAGCCACCAATCATTGGGTGGACCGGAGAGGAATTTTTCTATTAGGTACTTATCGTCAAATGCACGGGGACGTACTACCTCCCAGTACTGCAACAATTGCCTTACGTACTTCATGGGACTTTCCTCTCCGTTAAACTCGAGAAGTACTTATTCAATGTTGGGTTTCATTATAGGTGGTATCTTGTCCGCCCTCCTGTTGAGATCGTCAGTGACTCGTTCTGTTATTCGTGCCTGGGCCGTTTCCAGTCTATTGATTTGGGCCTGCATCCTATTTTCCCTTTCTTCTAGACATTGAGTGACATTCGTAGCCACTTTCAGTCACTTCGTTCTAGCTCCTGCAGTCGCCAATTGACTGTCATTCACATAGGTTCGGGGTTGGCTTCTGGTATAACTTGTGGCATCATTGAAGTGTCCTCCAGGTTATCAAGAGTTATATTTCGCAGTGTCGCGTCCAAATCTTCTTGGCTATTCTTCTTCTCTGCGGTTTCTCGTCTCCCTGCTTTTAAGGACCTCAGATTCGTTTTCACCATCGTGTCTGAAATTAATGTTTTTCTTTTCGAACTCATTATCACTCACGACTTCACTACCTTTTCTTTTGTTTATAGTTTGTTTATTGTTTTCATTTTTCACTATAAATGTTTTTCACTACACTCATTTGTAGCACGAAACACTTTGAATATGTTTTCTCATAGGTTTGTTGTTTTGCCTACTTGTAGGCTCTCTTTACTGTGAACCGCTGGTTACAATATGTATACAAGGATAGGGATGTATGGAGGACAATTGTTTGTAAAAAGAAGGGTGATGCCTGAAACGAAAGTTTTTGGGTCTAGTGGGCCCGCGTGAAGAGATTTTCTTAGTGGATTAGCATAATAGCTTTGCGAAGCTTTTCACCTTGTGTGATTGCTAGAGAGATTGATCAGCGACTCGTGTCGAAGCGGTGTTGTGGGACGAGTTTGTCGTTTAAATGAACAACACGTGACTTCTAAATTGATCTAAAACTTATACCCTCTCCTTCATTAGAATTGATTGATTTTCGAAATCTTTGAAATATTTCAAAATCTTTGTAAAATTTTTCTGAATTTTTTTGAAATATTTTAAATCTTTGAAAATCTTCCGAAATCTTTTGGAATGTTTTGAAATCTTTGAAATATTTGTGAAACTTTCTGAAATATTTTGAAACATTTGTGAAGTCTTTGTGAAATCTTTTGAAAACTTTGTCAAAACTTTGTGAATTTCTTTGAAATATTTAAAATCATTCTGAAATCTTTAAGAAATCTTCTGAAATCTTTTGAAATGTTTTGAAATCTTTGGAACCTTTCTGCAATCTCTGAAATTTTGGAAATGACCTGGAAAATTCATCGAATTTCGAAACCAAACTTCTGTAGCAATCACGCTGAAAGAAAAAGGAGGATAACAAAAATGGCCCATCGTCCCCCACCCTCGAGATAGGTACCAAACGGTAGATTTCTATTAGCTGATGAAAGTTATAATATCGTTGACCCTCTAAAATTTATTCTTCTATAAGTTTTCGGCTTAGATGTTCCATAACGTCTAAACTTCAGATGATGGTGGCCGCACGTCATCCAAGAGTTCTGCAACAACACATATACTATTCAAGTTTGCTGCTGGAAGTTTAATTCTCTCTTGGAACCTTCCATACCCAAGATACCATAGAAGGGTAATTATATTGGGCAAATCAGCCTACTGTTCTACTCCCGTTTTCACAGTGACGGTAAGGACCAATAATGGACTCATGTCCAGACTTCTCAAGACTGTCGAGAATGTATACGAAGTATTTTGTGACAGATGAATGACGAGAATGAATCTTTGTCCTCACTAGCAACGGTCTAGTGGCTTGAATACCGACTGTGTCAAGGGGTGAGGAGTCAGGGTCTTTATCAACGTCGAAGACATACTTTCCATCTTCATTTACGTGTTCGGCATAATAGGACTCGGCTTGAGAGAGTTGTTAAGAACCTAAGCCGATCATTCGCAGGTCGGATTCTGTAAGTTGAGGAAACTTTGGAATACTTTCGTGGGACATAACTTCAAAGCGTTCGAAATCCTTTCTCAGGTTCAGTGTTGCTGATGCTCCTGATTTTACAGGAGATCTCCTGCTTTTTAAATGAGTCTCATGATCTACTGATTTTCTGTTGAAATCTCCTGCTTTTGTATTGTATTTGCGTTTTGCACCCACATGGGTCGGCACCCTAAAGCAATCTCCCCATTGGTCAACGACTACTACATAATTCTATAGCTTGCAACATATAACATCAATTATGCTTTCTGACTGATGGAATTTTTTTTATTGATGAAAATCGCGATATCACTACATTTATGTGACTTATCATAGACCTCCAGTAAATTAAGGGTCGTGAGCAATTGAACGTTTCATTGAAACATTGGAACTTTCAAAGTTTCCAAAGTCAAAACTTTATCATTTTTTCATGAAACTTTTCATTGTCTTGAATGAAAAACTAAAGGTGGATGATTTTGGTTTTTAGAAAAAACTATATTTGAATGCAAATATATTTTATTTGAATGTTTTGAAAATATTGCATTTACAAAATTCGATTGTAGACTGAAAGTTGCGGTTGTGATATTATTTTATGAAACTCTTCAAGAAATATTTAAAAGGATAAAATATTTAATTATATAAAGAGAATATAATTGCATGGTGATTTCGCAGTATTTTTTTAATAAGAAGAACAAGTTCCTGCGTTGAAAAAAAAAGAAATGTAAAGAGCTGCGATAATAATTCCTTAACTCTTCAATAAATAAAAGATTTCTTAAAAACAGTATTTTCTTAATTTATTTGTATATCATGTTATATATTCTTATAATATCTTCAATATTATAAAATGAACAAGACAATAAATATCTCTATTATTTCTGTGAATGCTATTCATTCATTAAAATATTGGTTAACATTCATTGATATAATTATAATAATAATATGATGGTAAAGAATAATGAAGAATAAAGATTCATGCAAATGGAATTTAAATTCTCCCGGGAGAAAGAGCAAATAGCTGTGCCATCTAGTTGCCCATTATTCGTAATAGTGGTGCCAATGGACTCTTATTGGTTCATTCCTTTGTAATATTAGCCTTGTAAAGTTAAAAACCAATTTATTGGGCGTCATTTTACATATATTTAATAAAAATTAAACCAAAAACAATATTTTACATCATTATCGTGATAATACTTAATTTTCTCGATCTCCTGCTTTTTTTCAAATCTCATGATGAAAAACTCTTGATTTTATTCCGACCCAGCGGCAACACTGCTCAGGTTGTTCAACTTCATTTGAGTTGCTAACACCTTTACACTGTTCGGAGCATTCATAAGCGACAATATTCTACTAGCAATAGCTTCTGCGTCATTCTTGTCTAACTCCACGCGGACATAAAATGCATCAATGATGGCTGCAGCGCTTCTGAAGTCTTCATTCGTGTGTATGAGGTCTCTATTTTGAAAGGTTTTGTCAAAATATCAAAAAATTTCTTCGATTCTACCGTTAGATACTTCAACGATGAAGCGACATTTTGTAACAAGCCAAGAACGATCAGCTTGTTTAGTTGGCTTTTACCATAATCAATATATTCCGGCATTCTAACGTCCAAGTGCAAATTGTGTAGTGGTTGAGGAGCATCACGGAAGCTCCGGTCGACGAGTAAGAAATCTCCAGGGTGAAAAAAGTACGCACATTTTGGAAGCGCATTATTATGTCTAGAATGATAGTGGCACCATCATCAATATATTAAACGCATCTTGCACTTATGTTGCGTTACAATTGTAAAGGTAAAGCGCAGGTGATTTAAACTCTCCGAAAATGTCATCATGTTCTCTGCAGACTCTGGCATATTTTGGGATATAATAATTATGGTCACACATCACTTTTTTTCAAAGTGCCTCATTTATACGAAAAAGACTGCGACTTTTACAACGAAAGACACATTGTTGATGTGATGCTGATGCAATCGGTGTTTCTAACACTATCTCGTTCTGTCCCTAAAGCATGTATGAAATATGAATTTATACTGCTTAAGTGGCAAAAGGACGCTCGGTTTGCCCCTAGGCCTTGCTCTTCGGCGACTTTTTGCTTCTCTGGTTCAGCAGGCGAAGGATTTTTTTTATTGGACGCCGTTTCCCTTTTAACTAAGCAGCTACGTGCAAAGGGACTGATTACGCACTAACAATCACAGTTAAGCTCAATAACACTAAAAAAGGATATAGAAAACCAAGCACTGCAAGAATATCAAAACAGCTAAGAGTCTATGTACTGGTTACCCGCTCATAGTTACGCTTATAAACTAAATAAAGCTTAAAAAAGGAGTTAAAAAATACAATACGAGTACAAAAAAACTGAAATATCCAAGGGACGGAGTACTATTTACACGCATACAGTTCTAGTGAAACTGAATAAAACTACTAAAATAGATTTTAAAAATCACTAGCAGACACTTATTAGTGTATTATGACACGTGCTTACTTACAGTTAAACTCAATGAAAGTATTATTACACGCGCTTACAATTACAGTTAAACTCAAAGAAACTAAAATACTACAAGAATACAAAAAACTGAAGTATCCAAGTGTACGAGTACTATTTACACACGCTCATAGTTCTAGTCAAAGAAAACAAAACTAAGAAAATAGATTTTTAAAAAAACACTAGCGGACACTAATAATACTATGCACCTCAAGTACAAGACAAGTAATGTTCACGAGATTCGTTGTTTTCAGTACGTTTTGTGATGATGGAACTCTTTATGTCCAAATAAGTCCTGGGTAAGGCTGGTGATACCGGAGGGAATATGAACACATCTACTATAAGCCAGCTTGAATGTGAAGCGGAGAGTGGGAATAGCTTTGGGTCGAGAGCAAAAGATATGAATTTCTCCCTCTTGATCCACTGCTGTCCCTACTCTCTGCTTCACATTCAAGCCAGCCAAAAGTAGACGCATTTATTTTATTCCAGGGAAGATGAATGAGTTACTTAGTATACCCCAAAAGCTCCTATAGATTTTTTAAAGATTATATTACTTTCACTTTTAGTGTGAGTTTTGACATTAAATGTCAGAAAACAGTATAAAGGCTAAATTCTACAAAGTTGGGTCCATTATAAAATTTGATCTACTGAACACGAGCTTGAATTTGGTACCAGTATCATTAGTGGGGGACGATGGGTTACCATCGTTACCAAATTGCTATTTACTGTTGAAAAATTCTTCAAATTTTGCTCTACATTGAATTTATTTGTAAATAAACTAAATTTTTATTTCCGAAATCTTATTATCTAACATTTTTATTGATTCATTTATTACGTAACGTTGCCGAAAAGTGATATACAAACTCACTAAATCAGTGCCTGTTGTTTTAATTCTCAATTGGCATTTTTTACCCAATTTAGATTTGCAGAGTAGATACTGCATTCACTCGTATTAGTAACAAAGCGCTGGATGCCACATTCGATTTTCTTTGAGTTTTGTGCTTATATGTTCCATTCGGTTTTTTGTGGTTAAGTCTGATTAAAAATTTCTCCATACGATATCTAATGTTCACTAATTGTGAACACTGAATAGTCTCAAGACTTCGGTTTTAATTCCAAGGATTTCGAATTTCGCGCTTGATATTGCCAAACACTGCCTCCTAATCATTCACGGGGGCAAATGGAATCAAATTTGCGCGTCTGACGCCCAGCATATAAAAATGTCTCCTTCTTTCAATTGTTTTAAGTTCTGATAGCGTTAGACGTTTCACTCCTTTCTTTTATTGCAATATGATTATTATTTTGTAATATACCATCAAGCTAAGTCCCTTTCGGGATAAGAATTAATCGGTGCGAAAATGCCTAGAGCAGTATATATAGTACGCTGGAGGAGAAAAAGTTTTTGCTAGAACAACAACTATGTGGTTTCAGCGTCCGAGCTGCCAGAGGTAACTTTGCTGGATTATTCGAAAATCGGCCAATACCATCAATACGCACATTCCAAAGAGTCATTTCTAACTATCAAGAAGAGAGATGTTCAAGTCGCTCAAGGTACTGCTGAACCAACTTTAATTGAAAGATCTTTGCATATGGGATTTTTCTATTGATCATAGTTGTTTGATATCCCACACGAACAGTTTAAGCGCAAAAACAAAAAAATCGCGGCAGTGCATTTCGAAAAAAGTTGTTTTTTATATTTTTTTTAAGTACAAAACGAAACATTTTTGCTTTTAAAAGAGGTGATGAACCGCGAAATATTAAAAATTGGAAAAACCAACCACAGCAGAGTTTGGGGCATTTTTTGCCCTCCTGATCCGCAAACATCAGCATAGCCAAACCACCCTTATCACCTGAAAACTGCCATTCAAAATGAACATGAACTATTCCGGCATTTCAGTAAATCAGAACTGACCATAACACAAAAAAATTATCCCACAAAAAAAAAGATTAGAGATTAGAAAACATACAAAATAATCGGGTCAGTCACGCTCCCCAGGCTCTAAATTACATTCCCAAGCTCTCAATTACATACCCAGCCCAGCGATAATATTCAGCAAACCTTAGAACCCACATCTAACAATTTTAACTAAAGAAATTCAAAATTACTCCACGTGGAACAGCCAAACAAGTGTCAAGTTAAAAATAATCACCCCAGAGACGCTCAAAAGACTCCAATTTATATCCACAATCCCATAATAATATTCATCAACCCCCAAAAACCAACCCTAGTACTTTTAACCAAACAAAACGTAAAACAGGCAAACGATTTCAAAATAAAAAATAATCACACAATTTACCCACCGAAAACTCCAAGATTTATCCCACACCCCATAATAATATTCTGCGACCCTGAAAAACCACCCCTAGCACTTTGAACTGGATAAATTTCAAGTACCTCGATATAAAATAGTCGACCAATTATAAAATTAAAAATAATCACTCAAGCCACGTTCATAAGACTACAAGTTATATCTTCAAGCCCTCACAATGATATTCTACAAAATCGCGAAAACCTCCCCTAGCACTTTTAACTAAAAAAAAATCCAAGTGCTTCCACGTAAAATAGCTGCACATTTAAAAATTCAAAATAATCAACCAAATCAGGTTCAAGAAACTCCAACCTCACAATAATATACTAAAAACCTCAAAAACAACCCCTCGCACTTTAACTAAAGAAGTTCCAAGTTCCTCCACGTGAAACAGCCAGACAATTTTTAAATTATAAATAATCACCCCAGTCACGTTGAAAAAACTCCGAGTCATATCCCTGACAACAGAATAGCATTCTGCAACCCCCAAAAATCATCCCAAGCACTCTCACCTGAAAAATTTCAAGTGCCTCGATGTAAAACAGTCAAACAATTTAAAAATTGAAAATAATCACCCAAGCCACGTTCATAAAATTACAAATTATATCCTCAACCCCATAAAGATATTCCGCAAGCCCAAAAAAACCTCCCCTAGCACATTCAACTAAATAAATTTCAACTGCTTCCCCGTAAAACCGCTAAACAATTTAAACATTCAAAATAATCAACCAAGTCACGTTCAAGAAACTGCAACCTCATAATAATATTCTGTAACCCTCAAAAACAGCCCCTAGCACTTTAACTAAGGGAGTTCCAAGTTCCTCCATGTGAAACAGCCAAACAATGTTTAAATTATAAATAATCACTTCAGTCACGTTGAAAAACTCCAAGTCATATCCCTCACAACAGAACAATATTCTGCAACCTCAAAAAACCATTCTAAGCACTTTTAACTAAAGAAATTTCAAGTACCTCGATAAAAAACAGTCAAACAATTTTAAAATTAAAAATAATCACCTGAGCTACGTTCATAAAACTACAAATTATATTCTCAACCCCATAATGATATTCCACAAACCCGCGGAAACCTCCCCTATCACTTTCAACTAAATAAATTCCAACTGCTTCCACGTAAAACAGCTAAACTATTTAAAAATTCAAAATGATCAACCAAGTCACGTTCAAGAAACTGCAACCTCATAATAATATTCTGTAACCCTCAAAAACAACCCCTAGCACTTTAACTAAGGAAGTTCCAAGTTCCTCCATATGAAACAGCCAAACAATGTTTAAATTATAAATAATCACTTCAGTCACGTTGAAAAACTCCAAGTCATATCCCTTATAACAGAACAGTATTCTGCAACCTCAAAAAACCATCCTAAGCACTTTTAACTGAAGAAATTTCAACTACCTCGATGTAAAACAGTCAAACAATTCTAAAATTAAAAATAATCACCTGAGCCACGTTCATAAGACTACAAATTATATTCTTAACCCCATAATGATATTCCACAAGCCCGCGAAAACCTCCCCTATCACGTTCAATTAAAGAAATTCCAAGTGCTTCCACGTAAAACAGCTAAGCTATTTAAAAATTCAAAATGATCAACCAAGTCACGTTCAACAAACTGCAACCTCATAATAATATTCTGCAATCTTCAAAAACAATCCCTCGCACTTTGACTAAAGAAGTCGCAAGTTCCTCCACGTGAAACAGCCAAACAATTTTTAAATTATAAATAATCACCCCAGTCACGTTCAAAAAACGTCTAATCATATCCCTGACAACAGAATTGGATTCTGCAACCCCAAAAAACCATCCCAAGCACTTTCAACTGAAGAAATTCCAAACAATTACAAAATTGGAAATAATCACCCCAGTCGCGTTAAAAAAACTCTAAGCTATATCCCCAACCCCATAATAATATTCTGTAACCCTCAAAAACAGCCCCTAGCACTTTAACTAAAGAAGTTCCAAGTTCCTCCACGTAAAATAGCCAAACAATTTTTTAATTGGAAATAATCACCCAAGTCACGTCTATAAAACTCCAGGTTACAGGTATATCCCGTACCACATCATAATATGCGACAATCCTCCAAAACCATCCCTAGCTCATTTATCTGAAGAAATTCCAAGTGCCTCCACGTAAAAGAGTCAGGCAATTTCAAAATTAAAAATAATCAAGCACCTACTCAAGATTCCAAAGTACCCTCTTCACCATACAGTCATATTTAGTAATCCTCAAAACCAACTTCTAACATATTTAACGAAGCCGATCTTAGCTCGCTTTACTTAAAGATTTTAAACAAAAATTTAAGTACGAAGAATCGGAATTGTCACGTTCCCTAGACCCTAAAGTACCCTCTCCACCCCATAATGATATTCAGCAACCCTCAAAAACTACCCCAAACATTTTTAACAAAACTCATATTGGTTCGCTTCACCTAAACAAGTCGAAAAATTTTCAAATAGAAAATAATTGGGTAGGTCACCTACCCAAAACACCAAAGTACCCTTTTCACCCCACAAATAATATTTAGGAACCCTCAAAAACTACGACCCTTTAATCTCAAACGCTTGTAAAAAAAATGATCCGCTCCTTGAGATGTGGGTTTGTTTTTAGCCTCGCTGAAGAGGTAGATGGTTTTTTTGAAGCACTTGTGCCCTCCTAAACTAAGTAGAGGTTGTTTATCTTAGCTTCCCAGTTCCTGAAAATGCCATTTATTTTTTTTTAATTATCTAGTAATGGGTTTGATGGACTTTAACTACCGAGGGTGGTTGGTGTGTAGTCCATATTTGTTTTGAAGTTCAGTGATAGATTGCGCGAGAGCTAGAAGAGAGCAAAACGTCCGTTTTGTCACTTCTGAAGGAAAACGAATATTTTCCATACAAACTCAGAAATGGACAGATCCTATCCGCCGAAGATATGCAGAGGCGATTAGAAATGTCCATGCATCTGGCGGAATATATGGAGAAAAATCAGGATCTGGCTAAGCGGATTTTGTTGTATGGTCGTAGAGGGAAGATAGGTATAGTGGCGACAATGCAGACTTTTGTCTCGAATTATGCACTTTTCAGTGGCGTAACTACTGTACAGCGAAACCCCGCATTGCGAGAAGGCCTCTTCTTGCCAGGGCCTCTTAGGCTGAGCAGCAGAAATCGATTGAAGGGGTCATCCACAAATAACGTGAGACGATTTGGTGAAATCTTACTTTTCTTATTGGGGGGG
>JAUMHM010000051.1:709633-720488 GCA_032362435.1 Melikaiella ostensackeni | reverse complement strand
GACTTGTCCAACCCAAGGAACTACAGGCCAATAACTTGTCTGAACACGCTGTATAAGATCTTTACAGCTGTCCTGAATGGCAGGATTGTTCGGACAATTGGACCTGTGTGGAAAGAGATTTACAAACAACGTGGATCGAGAAGAGGCATAGCAGGCTGTCGGGGAAACCTGCTAATCGACAGGAGCGTCTGCAAAGACGCTGCAGCCTACAATCGTAATCTGTCGATGGCCTGGATTGATTACCAAAAAGCTTTCGATTCAACCTCCTATAATAAAGGTCGTCGAGTGGTACTAGAGTGGTACCAGATAGCCGCATTCAGGATATAACGTCAGTGAAGGAGGCTCTCCGAAGCAGAGACACGCAGCAACAGATTTGGTCGTCCAATCTGTCGGCGTTTAACAAGATATCTGCAGCTAACAAGCTTCCTGGCCCGATTCTGCTCTATTCATTTGGGGTAGTTCCATGAACGAAGCACAAGCTCAGAGCCCTGGATATCGCCACACGTAAGTTCATGCACATGCAGAAGAGCTTGCATATCAATTCGTCCGTCCCGCGCTTATACATCCCACGCCGGAAAGGCTGACGCGGGCTTCCAAATATCCTGTGTCCTCATGACCGAACTGTCTTGGGTACAGCTCACGCCATGGCAAAAGGAAGAGATCCTCTTCTGAAAATGATCAGGAACCACAAGCTGATTGGCAAAGGAGCGTTCCTCTGAAAAGCCGTGGAGCAGGCGGCCAAGACCCTTGGCCTGGATCTTAACATCAGAAGTGAAGAAAGTGCATTACTTCATCTAGATACTTCACTTCTAAAAGTTTGAGTAAAGAAAGCAGAGTTGAACAACTTCCTCGAAGAGCTCCACGACATGAAAATGCACGGAAACTATCACAGAAGTGTAAAAGATCAGTCCTTGTCGATGGAGTTAATGTTTGCTTTACTTAAATCATCGGGAATTAATGTAGACACAGAGGGTTTTATTTTCACGTGTCAGGACGGTGTCACTTCCACCTTAGTATACCGCAGCCGCTTCTTACGAGAAGAAGTTCCCAGCGACAGGTGCAGAGAATGACATACACATTTTAAAAACCTACGGCACATACTATCTGGTTTGTCCCACTCACGCAGGAACGACGTATCTTCACAGGCACAATGCTGCCCTAAGAGTGCTTTATTACCACCTTTGCCGCTCTTATGGTATCGAGACCTTATACGGGTGCTGCGAGGAGGTCACAAAGAAAATTCGGCTTAAATTATTGTCCTTGTCATCGGTGCTCCAGGAGTTGCGAAGCCATCACTGGTTCATAACCTCGAAGTCATACCTGCGTGCTGGAAAAATGCCAAGGTACTTGCGAGATGGATACAAAGAGGTGTCATTCTTGGGTCGCTCCGTGTCCTTAAGACTCACGAGGATTTCGCCGGCCCTTCATCATGATTTCACCGTACCATGTAGTCATCCATTTCACAGTTGTGAAGCGTGGCCATGGTGGCTATTTCACGAATTTTTCTCAATATATATAATTAAGAAATATTGGTCAAACATGATTGTTTGACCAATATTTTGGGGCCTTGGGGCCCTCCTTGGAGCGACCGCCATCCAGGAAAATGACACTGGCTCCCGGTAGAACCGCGGTGAATTACACGTATGGCCACACCTCACAACCGTGAGATGGGTGACCACGTAGTACGATGGAATCGTGATGAAGGGCCGGCGAAATCCATATGAGTCTCAAGAACACGGAGCTACGGTAAACCTAGGTGGAAATAACACCGTCCTGACGCGCGAAAATGAAACCCTCTGTGCCTGAATTAAGTCCGGCTGATATAAGGAAAGCCAACGTTAATTTCATCGACAAGGACTGATCTTTTACACTTCTCTTAGAGTTTCCGTGAATTTTTTTATCGTGGAGCTGTTCGAGGAAGCTGTTGACCTCTGCTTTCTTCACTCGGGCTTTTAGAAGCGAGGCATATAAATGGAGTAATACACGTTTCTTACTTCTGATGTTAAGATCCAGGCCAAGGGCGGCTTTGTAAAGAAACGCTCCTTTGCCAATCATCTCGTGGTTCCTGACCATTTTCAGGAAAGGATCTCTTCTATTCGCCACGATGTGAGCCGTACTTAAGATAATTCGGTCATAAAGACACTGGATGTTTCGCCAAGGGATATAAAAAGACCCGAACCTGGTTGACATAATAAATTTCATTATATAAATTGTATGGGATTCTGTTTGGAAAGCCTTTTTCCTATCCGAGGTCACATCCCATATCACCCCATTTTTAGAAGTTCCAGAAGAGAAACGATTTTCTTAGCGCGATCTTTGATGAATTTTGTTAGAAATTGATCAAACCTAAGAAACTTCGCAAGTTCTTAACTTTTTTGGGCCGAGGATATTCCTTTATGGCTTTACCCTTTTCTGGGTCAGGTTTAATACCCCATGATGTCAAAATAAATCCAGGGAATTTTACCTCCTGCCGAAAGAAATAAAATTTCTCGAAATAACGGTTAAATTATGCTCTTCTAAGCGCTGGAAGAGAATGTTTAACTGATAAAAATGTTAGTCTACGTCTTTACACACGCATAATAGATCATCGACGAAATTCATACCAAAGTCACCTATTCCTCTTAAAACAAAATCTATTCCCCGTACAAGGACGGCGATGCTCGTCTTTAATTGGAAGGGTGTTACACAAAATTCGTAACACATCCCCTCAAAGAGAAAAGCGGTGAGCTTGCACGATTTAGGGCGGAGAGGAACCTGCCAGTAGCTCATTATCAAACCCAGAGTTGACATAATCTTGGTACCAGCGCAACATTGAAATATAGTGTCCATAGGCTCGAAACATTCGTAATCACCTATTAGAATATTGTTCAATTTGCTCGCATCCAAGCAAAGACCAATATCATCATTTTTCTTAGTTACTATGACTAAAGAATAAATATATGGACTATTTGAGCGACGAATTTTGCCTGCTTACATTAAACGCTCGATTTCATGACCTACACGTTTTCGAAGGGCCATAGGCACTGGATACGTACTACAAATAAATGGTTGATCATCCCTGACTTTTAACTCGTGTTAATACACGTCGACTAAACCCGGTTCTGCTTTTTGTAAGCATTTACAGTATCAATAGCCATTATCTTTTCGGCGATTGTATCTTCAAATAAACTTTTAATTTCTTCAGGTTGTATAGTATTAAAGATTTTGCTTTGTCCTACGTAATCATCAAAATCGTCGTCAAAGATTCAGTTTTCACCCATGCCCTGAATGTAGCAGATTTCTTTCGCATTATCGGGATCTGCTATGACCCTAATATTGTTTGGTTCGTCTTCATTAATTTGATTTTTACAGAGCTATAAGCGTCTTTTAATTCCGCAGAATTATTCTCAAAATCAGTTTTAGATTTGACTCCTTTTGGTGAATCTATGCCCAAAATACAATTTTTGTTCAACTTCGGTACAACTATAAACACAAACTGACCTTTTCATTTTCCCAAACAGTAACTTGCAAACAATTGTGTTTTAATTCTAACGGGCCTCAAACCTGTGGCACCAAAGATCGACATACCGACTAGAGACGGGACGAGCAGTATGAGACCTACTGCCTACCGTGAAATCAGCCTCCTATTCCCCGAGTCATCAGTATATACTGCTCTACCGAAACCGACTGCTTCCCGCCAAATACCCGTACGGTAAATTACTGTTTGCCGGAGTGACAGGTGACCGAACCTCCGATCGGCCGGTTTATTCCGGCAAGTTTTGGTAAAATTCCGGCCGGATGGAATCCCGACTTAACACTGGAAGTACATGTGCGACTGTTCGTTTGAGCGGTCTCTACCTATGTACTTCTTTTTTATCATTGGCTTAGACGCCTCAGCCAGTTCTGCTAGTTGAAGATAGTAAAGCAAATAATCTATATAATCTATATAATCTATTGAATAGAAAGTAGATTACTCTATTAGAGTACTAGGAACTGGATATTTAGAATTCATAATTTCAAACTGAAAAATAACCACAAAGAACTTCAGATTAAAAGTAATAATATAAATTGATAGTAATAAACAAAAGGTAATCAAAGAATTGTACAATCATATACAGTTATATAGATGCAGAAAATGTACAGGATTTCATTTTTGAAGCAGGGATTTTGTATGTTTCATATACGGAGCAGGATGGAAACTCTCTTTGTTTTTTGAATCGCTATATTTTCACTAAATTTTCTATCAAAAAGTACAAAATATCTTAGGAATGTTCAAACGCTTCAGACAGATAATAGACGTAAGCCGGCCACACCAGCGTAGCAAATAGCCACATTCTCCTTCTCCAATCTCTATAATCTTTAACCTCCTCTCTTATGCCTTCCTTCACTATGGGCACCACTACTCCTTCCTTCCATAGCTCTGGCCACCCCTCTCCTCTCCATACTCTATTACACATTATCCATGCCCATTTCATTAATTCTGTCCCCTCATATTTCCAGACTTCATTTGGAATCTCATCTATACCAGGTGCCTTTCCATCTTTCATTATCCCTAATACCTTGACTATTTCCTCCCTTGTAATGTCCTCCTCCTCATCTGTTTCCCTTTCATATTTTATTGAGACGCATTGACCAATGTTGAAGCGTTTGCGTGCTGGCGCATTGACGTGAATTTGCTGACTTCAAACTTGTGCGCCGTACTTTTACGTATAGAAAGAATCATAATTGAAATACCGTCTTCTCGAATTTACACGCAATGACACACTGGTCAAATGCGTCATTGTCGCAAAGCGGGATTCACGGTGTGTCTTAAGTCTTCTCAATTCAATGCGTGTCAATTCTTTCTTTTTTGCTGGGGACTTCATGGTTCGGAGAAAAAAGCGATTGAAGATGCTATTAGAAACCTTTAAGGTCTGGATTATTTCTACGCAATCAAATTTCACCATTCATGGTATTTAAAGGCTTTTGGGTCCTAAAATAAACATGCTATAATTAATAATTACTACTCGGAGGTTTTTGGGGTCGCTGATTTTAAATCCTAAGTCCAAATATCAAAATACAAAATAGCGTATCCAATATGGCCAACAAAAATTGTAAAAAAAACGATACGGCTCATAATTACTACACGGGGGTTTTTGGGATCGCTGACTTTGTATCCAAAGTCAAAATGTCAAAATTCAAAATAGTGGATCCAATTTTGAGGACAAAAATCCTAAAGCTAACCCGATATCACTGATAATTACTTCTTGGGGTTTTTTTGGGGTCGCTGATTTGGAATCTGAAGTCAAAATTCGAAATGGCAAATCCAATATGGAGAACAAGAATCCTAAAAGAAACCGGATATAACTAATAACTACTACTCAGGGGTCATTGCGGTCGCTGATTTCAAATTCGAAGTTCAAATAACAAAATTCGAAATGACGGATCCAATATGGCCGACAAAATTTATTTAAAAAATATATTGCTAAAGATCACTACTCGGGGGTTTTTGGGGTCGCTGATTCCGAATCCAAAGTAAAAATTTCAAAATTCAAAATAGTGGATCCAATATGGAGGAAAGAGATCCTAAAATTAGCTCAATATGAATGATCGGGTTTTTGGAGTCGCTGATTTCGTATCCGAAGTCAAAATGTCATAATTCAAAATGACGGACTTAATATGGCCGACGGTTTTTCGGGATTCCGATTTCAAATTTGAAGTCAAAATTTCGAAATTTGAATAGAGATCTATCAATAAAGAAAGGGAAAAGCAAGACTTCATATTTCTAAATTGTAGAGATGCTAGTAAGAATCGTAAAGCGTTTCATGGAAATACCTTAAGATTCGAACTTTGAATAAGATTGTAGGAAAGTATATGGATAAGCCAGCCCAAAAAACCCCGAGTAGTAATTATCATTTATATCGGGTTTATTTTAAGAGTTTTTTCCGCCAGATTATATTCACCATTTTGAATTTTGAAATTTTGACTTCGGATTCGAAATCAGCAACCTCAAAAACAATTAAATACCATGAATGGTGAAATCTGATTGTGTAGAAATAATTCAGACCTTAAAGGTTTTGAATAGCACCTTCAATCCCTTTTTTCTCTGAACCATGAAGTCCTAGATTAACTTGCAGGCCGGAATTGGAATCAGCATGATGCATGAAAAATGTATTCAAAAACATGTGTAGCACAAAACAAATAATATATAATCGGAAATGGTAATCGATAATCTAAATTTTATCCAAAAACTGACAATTTTGACAGATTTTATAGGTTGAAAATGGTTTTTTTTCACTCTCTCTATTTTTCCCATATTCTGTAGGTATTCATTTACAAGCTTCAAAAGGATTCATCTCTCTATGTTATTATTGTCGAGAGATAATGAATTTTGACAAAAAACTATCACTTTACTCCTCTGTGGGCCGGTAAAGTACAGCCCCGAAAGTACAGCTCGAAAACACGCAGCGAAAGCGAAGAAGCCATACTCGTGTTTCATAAAAGCAATGTTCTCTTTTCCGTTTTGTTTTAAACCACGTAAATATCTTCTTAACACAAACAGAATGATTTGGCTGTAAGATTAGGTGAAGTTTGACGCAAAAAAACAACAATTTTTGCTGCAAAACCATTCTTTTTGAGACAAACTCACTCACCTCTAATTATACACATAGAACCACTATCAACCCTCTTACACAGTAGATAATTACACTACCATCCTTTCAACATTATTGTCCTTTCACGATGCTAATAGCGTTCATCTTATTTGAAATACTGACGTACAAATGGTGAAAGACGATTTTGCAATAAAATTTTTCTACGTACTTCTACCGAGACTCTGGTGGTTCGACACATCAATGTGCACCATTAGATCGTAAACAAAAATGAAGCAATTGTTAAAAGGGATTGGAAAGAAACGTTCTTGCTTCTAGAACAGGTACTGACTTCACAAGGCAAAAAGACTTCAAATCCGTGATATACAATAATTTCAAGAGCGTGGACAAACAAACTCCAAGAATCAAAACAACATATTTGGACAAGCATATATGCAAATACTTCCATTAAGAAAAAAAAAATGAGAAAACTAAGATGTTCTCGCCAAAAGCGCTGACAGAGAGTTGAATCTACATGCGTGAATCACCCATGTAACATTATCGGGAAATGTTTACGAGAATAGATGGGAACACAGAGAGCTAAGGTAGATTTTTCAATTTATCAAAACAGTTGTATAGTGTATACAAAATACATTTATTTATAAGAAAAACTTCCTTCTGCTTGTCTCCATTGCGTGACGATGACCTTCAATAATCCACTCGTAGTCTCCGTATTTACTGTCGAATGTTCCGTGTTGGAAGGATTTTACTCTTAAAGTAAATCTTGGTCCCAATTCTCGTAACCTTGGCTTGCCCGTGCCTGGATTAAACTCATATCTGAAAAACATATATTATGAAAAACTGTTTTATCATAGTAACATATCAAAATCAAAAGACTTCCCACATTAGGCTAGGCCAAAAATGGAGGGCTCAGTGCTAAAAGGGACCTTAGCCGTAAAATGTAATTTTACATAAGAGCAAAAAGATTTCGTTTTGGCATATTTTTATATGAAGAACGGGAAATTCATTTCAAATCGGGCAGGCTGTGCACACTAATGTCAAAGAATCGTTTCGGGACGAAATATGTTGTTTTTTCAAAGGAATTTAAACGACACGTATTTCACCCATTTGATGAAAACATTTTTAACAACGTTGCGAGTATTTCAACTTTTAAAGCTGCTGTAACAGTTTCTCAATAATTTTTTGAAATTACTTTTTGAAAGTGTTGCAGTATCCATACCAATACAGTCATTTGACTTTTTCTTCTCGATAAATATTTCCGTTCTCTTGCAAAATCAGTCCGAAAATTTTGAAAACTTCAAAATTGAAAACTCAATTTTCTCAAAGAGGCCAGCGTTTTGTTTTTCTTAATATTTGTTTAAGCTGGCACTACTACGGTGACTATATCCCATGAGGGCTTATCTTGTGCCTTGCGTCTCGGAGAGAAGAGAATTTTTTTTCCTGTAAAAGGAAAATCCTATCCTGTGTTGTTTTCGAAATTTGTGCTAAAATATGAAGAAAGTCGGCTGTAATTCTATTTTTCTCAAAAGAATTACATTTTCTGCTGCCATTAATAATAGGGTCCCAGACAACACAATCTCTTGCAGGGACTGGTCTCTAGCGTTCCAGATGACTTTATCATAATTACGCACCAGTGACGTCACTGGAACATTTGTTTACATAAGTTCTAGGCAAAGAATATCTTAGCTTCATACGATGTCATATGAAGGTAATTTGAAAATACCTGTAAACCTTTTCTGACAGATAACCGTCAAATTGAATATTATAGTATATTATGCTCCAAGGATTTTACCCGAACCTATACTCCGAGTATGATGTTTACAGGACGAGTAGCAGAAGCGCCTGCGGCGCGCGAAATTCAAATACGAGGTCTGTAAGAAATCATATTCGAATTGAAGAGCAGGGTAGATTTCGAAGTGCATACGTTCTTTTATTCCCAATAAGTATGTTTAGAGTGAGTAATACCGTCTGGGAAAAAAGCATAATGTGGTCATTTAGCGAATCGGCGCAAGCGTATCCTTCGAAGATTTAATAGAGATAGTTGTACAAAATGTACAACTGGTACGTAAAGCGACGGCGAAGCCCCCTGACTCTCATGAAACCAATTTTTTTAATACAATAAAAAATGATCACTTTGATCAATTATTCACGCTTGATTTGAAATCATTCCACTTTACGGCTTTTTCAAATTTCGCGCATCTCGTCATCCAATCACCGCGCTTCAGCGTCCATGTTATAATACAATCCGTCTGTGTACGAATCTGCATAACAACATTAGACTCGAACAGCCGAGAAGCGCAGTATTTGTCAGCTTATCTCTTGAAAGTCCTATTTTGAGGGCATTAAACAGCGCTTGATTCCCCTGCGGAATGCACTCTCAGAAGTGCCCCAGTCAATTAGGGATGTGGACACCCTGGAGATGACAGCCAAGACTTTCACGGAGGCCATCAAATCTACTTACAAAAGAAATTGTCGAACCAAAAGAATCCGTAAGGCAGGAGAGACGTAGTGGTTGAACGGGAAGCTCGAAGAGCTTCGCAGGGAAACCAGAGAGAGGTTCGGACATGCCAGCATTGGCGAAACGAAAGAACTATGGACCTCATTCACGACAATGAGGGACGATTACAGGGGTCCAATACGTAAGGCCAAGCAAGAAAGCTGGACCAACTTTTGCACAGACATCGAGAAAGGGGCAGAGGCGGCTAGACTGGACAAGCTGCTATCTCGAAATCCGGTTGCTATTCTCGGCACTTAAAAATTGCCCGACGGAGGATACTCAGTGTCAGACGCGGAGACCTTGACCTATCTGATCAAGGCACATTTCCCGGGCTTCATAAGGTCTGGGGAAAAGTGAACGACACCTCAAGGGCATCTGAAGTCGTCTGTGGATCAACTGGCCCGCAACGGCGGCTAGCCCACGAGGTTGTTACTCCTTCCAGGGTCGGGTGGGCCCTGATGTCTTTCAGCCTTTACAAGTCTCCTAGTCCAAATGGCATATACCCGGACTTCTTACAGAAGGCTGGGAAGTCCATCATAGGGCCGTTGGTGAGACTTTCTAGGGCTAGTCTGACACTGGGATATGTCTCGACGGCATGGAGAGGAAAGACTTGTGGATAGATACATCCGCGACAAGGTCTTATTAAGAAGGTCACTACACAAGGAGCACAACGCCTACAGAGCTGGTCATTCAACCGAAATGGCCCTAAGAGGAGCAGTAAACCGAATCGAAGGAGAACTGAGGCAAAAAGGCTTCGCGATTGGAACCTTCATGGACATCGAAGAGGCCTTCAACTACACCTCTAGAGAGGTGATCAGGGCGGCCATGATTGCACATGGTGTGCCAAATGCAGTCGTAGAATGGATCTGCCACATGTTGGGCAACAGGAACCTGACAACGACTAAGGGCCATACCACTTTAAGTGGATCTGCTGAGTCGAGATACCCACGGGGAGGCGTTTTATCGCCCCTACTGTGGTGCTTGTAGTTGATGAACTGATTCATTCACTCACGAGATAAGGCTATATTCACCAGACGGTACAAGTAGGGTAACACGAGTACAATGAAACTGGGTGGACAACAATTGAGAATCACTGAACGAGCTAAATACCTAGGAGTCATCCTGGATAGGAAGCTGTTATGGAATGAGCACCTGGAAAACAAGTGCAAAAAGACAACAGCGACTCTTTGGCTTTGCAGGAGAACCATAGAGGAAAAACCGGGTCTGAAACCGGAGACACTAACGTGGATCTATAAAGCGATCCTGCGATCCAGGCTAACCTATGCGGTGGTGGTCTGGTGGAGCAGGGTCGAACTGTCCACGGTGAAATCTCGACTAGAAAGAATCAGGGGACTGATTCTAAGAAGCGTCACTGGTGCCTCGAAGTCGACACTCACGGCGGCATTGGGGGCACTAACAGAGTTGGAGCCCCTTCATCTTACCATCAGAGCCCCTTCATCTTACCATCAGAGCCATAGCTTCGAAGGTAGCCTGGAGAATAAACATGGTAAACGGCAGAAAGATCTTGACAGAACTGCGGATCCCAACCGATATCGCAAGCAGGCCAACCTTGAGCATAGTCAGGGACAAAACGCCTATTCGCTATCTCTTCGACAAGAAGTATCGAGTCAGCCAATCCATGAGAGAGAAATGGGCTAACGGCGAGGCATGTCCCATGGTAATGGGGACAACTGGTTCATAAATCATGGCCATGCTCTAGTGTGCCTATAAGGCACAAGACTATGGCAATAGAAGAAATATTCGCATTTGCTCAGACAGCAGGGCTGCT